>OX104037.1:3095669-3415308 GCA_944470415.2 Schistosoma rodhaini
AATCTTCTGCCTCCAGACATTTCACTTTCAATTGATCATACATACTACTTATATCTGTCGAGATCAGTAGTATACACCACATTACAACATCATAAACAATCTTGCATACTTACACATTTAGCATATAAAATGAACTGAAAATATGAATTAATTTTTATTGAAATTGACCGGAATATAAAACTATCCCATATGTATTACTTATATTGACATAAGTAGTATATAACGCTAATCAAGAATAGAATATCTGGCATCAGAAGCTTAAGAAGATCGAAGGAGCAAGAACTGGAATAGAAAACGATTGCTATAGGAATGAAAGAACAATGAAGTCTGAGACGATTGGTTGGCATCTGCAAAGAAACAGTCAAGTTCTTTTATTTCTCGTTCATTACACTATTATCAACGGTTGAGTATGAACCAGTAAGAAATCTATTATCAGAATATACTATTGATTGTCTTCAATCATCGAATAACACCTTGACTGATAGGCATTATGGTAACTTTAACTAAGAAAACGAAATAACACTATGGACTAGATAAATATGATATGAACGAGATCGCAGGTGGGGGGGGGGAAACCGCATGTATTTAATAGTTGAATTGATGAATAGATTTAAGCTAGACCACCATAAAAAACCTGAAGGCACTGGAAGGCTATTTTTTCCTAGTATGGGACTCCTAAGCAGTTCACCTAGACGATCTCTTATGCGAGACTCGTACCTATGACCCTTGATCTATTGGTTAAATATGAGAACCATACATCGTGTTATGTAGTAGCGGAGACAATAAGTACGGGTAACTTGCAGGACCTACTATTGGACTATCATTCTTATTGTATAACTATTCGGTAACTAGATTATCTAAGCTTTATTTTGACCTATTGATTATTACTATATGATTTACTGTTCCTATGTTATACTCAGTTTTATTGATCATTGTCTCCCACGCTTACAGCTTCATTTGGCCTGGTTTTGTACAAATATTATTTTCTATTTTATGGTATGGTGTGGTCTGCCTGTCTGGTATATAGATAAAGTATGTTTGAAATAAACGATTCGTATTGCCGAGGCTGCTATTGGTGTTTTGGACTGAAGTGGGCGGGTTAGGCGGATAAGGACCAATAAGGACGCTAGATTACTCATACTAATCGAACGTCATTGTCACAGTGTGAAAGTCGTAGAAGTCGTATTCTATTGGTGGACAATTTACGCGAATTACGTCCTTGTTAAATTCGTAAGGTCATAACGAATCAGCGACGACCTTGACCAAGTCATAGCAATTGGTTATCGCCTAGGTCAAAAACATAACAAATCGGCGACAGCTAGGTCAAGTCATAACACATTGAATACCTAATTTGCAAATTTTCATCATTTTTCTTTCACATATTGTATGATTCTTCAAGTCTACCTGCATATCCTTCTGTTTCTAGGGTTTCCACTCACAACTAGTATTTCATACTACTATTCTAGATATAATCCATATTGATCATATTATTAAAACCGAAGACCTTGTGAAATGAACAATCATACCAATTTGAAGTCTTAATTTGGCAGCTTCTAATCTCTAATATCTTTTTTTATGGTTAGAGTATTTTTTAACGAGTTAGTTTTCTACGAGTTGAGATCGATAACCACATGCGATAGTTGAGATGATGAGATGATGAGTTAATTGAAGCTAGACCACCATCGAAAACCTGAAAGCACTGGTCGGCCGTTTCGTCCTATTATGGGACTCCTCAGCAGTGTGCATCCATGATCCCACCTGGCGAGATTCCAACCCAGGACCTACCAGTCTCTCGCCAGAGCACTTAACCGACAGACCACTCGATTTAAATAGCTCCTATGTTTATTTAATAGAAATCACTGATCTGTTCATCTAGGAATCTTTACTCATATCATCAGTTATATTGAAGTTAAAATATTAATAAGATAATGCTTACTTACTTACTTACTCCGGTTACTCCTAACGGAGTATAGACCGCCGACTAGCATTCTCCAACCCATAATGGTTACTAAAAGAAATGAACAACATTTTTAATCATTGAAAAAACAAGGAAGTAGTTTATCAACAACAACAACAACAAGATATGAATAACTCGATGTTTATCTATATAAGTTTGTGTATCTGTTTATTTCACAATGCATACTATGCTCAAAATATGTGGGTAGGAAGAACCTAAAGATAAGAAAGGGGACATTGACTTCTTTTACTAGTTTATATTGTTCCAGTTGATGAATATGTGAAACACCGGTAACATTGATAACAGTCTACTCATATGATGAGAATATAACACATTACAACTATTACTACTACTCTAGTAGTAGTAGTGTAGTGACCAAGAACACGGTTGGGGGACAATCAAATGTATCTAACCATAAGTTTGCAGACTATCTCACTAAAATCTGATAACCATACAATGAACAGTTAATTTGCAAACTATCAATCAATTGACTCAATCTTGTAAATATCAATCCATCCTCTCTGATTTCATTATTCATACATTTTCATACCGATTGTACTTCGTTCCTGTTCTTTGCTCATCGATCTTCTGGCATCGATCAAGTTGCAATGTGACCACTAGTCTAGGTGGCTCGACACTGCATGCACTATGTTGAGATAAGATGGTGGTTGGAGTTGGTCAACAGGAAACCGTGGACACGGGTTTCATGCTACTTGGCACTCGTCATTAAGGTGTACCTGTAATCTTGAGGGAACTAGTGCTCCCTGAGGGATTCAATCCTGTGATCCATAGCATTCGATCTACACTAAGAAGGACTTGACACACATGACATTGATCAACACCCAGTGATCAATCAATTATGATTACATCTCAGTTTTACAGGAGGTCGTTTGAGGCCCAAATGGGTCAGTGGTAACGTCTCTGACTGTGAAACTGGGTGACACGGGATCGGATCCAACACGGAGCATCAGTTCTATCAAGATTACAGGTACACCTTACTGACGAGTGCCAAGTAGCATGAAACCTGGGTCTAGGGTTTCCTGTCAACCACCTCCAACTACCATCTTATCTCAGAGTAGCAACAGTGTTCACATCAGTACTAATAATGACTTACTTACGCCTGTTATCCCTCATGGAGGAGCATAGGCCGCTCACCAGCATTCTCCATACAACTCTCTCTTGAGCCTTCCTTTCTAGTTCTTTACAGTTAACATTCATCATTTTCATATCTGGTTCTATTTCCCGGTGTGATGTGTTCTTTGACCTTCCTTTTTTCCGCTTCCTTTCCGGATTCCAAGTTGGCGCTTAAATGTATATCCTATCCACATCCAACGTTTGTTCAACTGGAAGCTGATTTGTCCTCTCCCATAAAACGCTGTTGCTGATAGTATCCAGCCAGTGAATGTTGAGTATTTTGCGTACACAACAACTATTTATAAATACTTGTACCTTCTTGACGATGGATGTAGTGATTTTCCACATTTCAGCTTCGTACAGTAATACAGTCTTGATATTCATATTGAAAGTTCTGACTTTCATATTGATTGACAGTTGTTTTTAGTTCCATATGTTCTTCAATTGTAGAAATGCGGTTCTTGCTTTGGCGATCCTCATAGTTCTCCACGTTTCAGCCATCGTATAGTAGGATTGGGTACTACTAATAATAGTACCAGGAAATCATAATACTTGTCAATTATTTTATAAATAGTAATCATAATTATTTTTTAGCTTATAATCATTATGATTACTCAATTTTTTTATTTTTTCCCAGAAAATTTTTTTATTTCTATTTTGTTTTCTATCTCAAGAGTAGAAAATTTTTTCCATAAAAAACAAACAAAAAACACAAAAAAACGAAAAACACAAAAAAAAACAAAAAAAAACCAAAAAAAAACCACAACCCTATCGTTTTAGTTTATTTATATCTGTCTCATTCTTTGTCATATTTTCTTCACTACACCATCGACATTCACCTTTATTCGTTGAATTCTTCTCCATCTTGTTGTTGTTGTTGACGGTGTTGTTGGAATACTCTTTCAATTTGTTCATTGAAGTGTTGAATTGACAAATTCATTGTTTAAGTTGTTAAAAAAAAAAAGAAGTAGAAATCCGACAAGTCAAGTCTTACCTTTACAATGTAAACATATAGATATACATATGAGCTAGATGGTTAAGTCGTTCATCAAAATCATTCAGCTGAGATACAAATCTTCTCCATCATCTCTATATAAAGTATGTAATTAGTTCTATCCTTTCAAGTCTTATCTTAATGATGGTTACAATTACTTTGTTATTTGTTATATTATCATCAATGAATAATTCAGTAATAATATTAATAATAAGGTTTGTATTACTATTACTACTCTTATATAACCATTTCCCATATTATTATTATTATCAGAAGGGGTTTTGTGGAGATTTCAGTATTTTCATAGTTGAAAGCGTGAGTCAATTGAAGCTAGATCACCATGGAAAACCTGGAAGCATCGGATGGTTGTTTCGTTCTATTTTGGGACTCCTCAGCTGTGCGTATCCACGATCTCGCACTCGCGAGATTCGAACCCAGGACCTACTAGACTCTTCTTAGAGCGCCACATCCCGAGCCTCTGACCTAAAGATCTGATCCACAAGACAGTGGAGCATCGTCAGTAGATGCAATCCCATGGTAGCCGGTAGTCAACGATTGATTCATACACCATTTGTTCCTTCAGGATGCTGGAGCCCATGTGCACTATTGATTTGGAATGAGAGTTTTCCAACTTTCCTATGTGTGGACTTTCCGTATCCACCAACCTGGTTAAAGCGCTGGACATTCGATTTTCGTCCTCTGAATTTCGTAAACAACAGCAATGCTGTGAGAAGGCAGTGAGTAAGACTTGTGTGGCAGAGGTTATATATGCGTGGCCATGTGAGAGCGTTTGGAGAAGGAGAGCGAACTCTCCTCACTCTCAGCCGTACCAGGGCATTTGTGGGTTAAAATGAATATTGTCAGTTTCATCATAATAATCTTATAATATATTTATAGATGAATAAAGAAATCAGCTGATCAGAGTGGAAGAAGAACTAAACTATGATGATGACGATGATGATGATGTAATAATACATTGTATAGAGTGAATAGAAATCACTTAGAATGTTTGAAAGATTAATGATAATTGAAGAGGAAGCCGAAAGAGGAAGTTGAGTGTTGAAAGTCGATGTGGGGGGAGTAATAGGAATTGAAGAAGGAGAGTGATTATGAATACAGTGATCTTGAGTGCTGTTAGAGGTATGAGGGCAATTATCACTTCCCGGTTGTCCACACCGTGGAAGGGTTCTTCTAGGGGTACCTGAAAGGGAAATTGTATTAGAAGTGGTCTTAGTAACCTGAGAGTGTGACCACAGTACCCAAAGGACAACTGCTTGAGGTCGGTCACACACGACCTTTTTGTGAGTAACTTTTGTGTTAGCTCCGTACTTGTTGGGGCCTTACTGCCGGAGACGGATATCCGTGGGATAAGGCGAGGTATGCATTTTTAGGGTCGACATTTTCTAACGCCAACCCTCCTTGTGGTAAGGCAGCATCGCTGTTATGCTGGTTTTCTGAAGGAAACACCTTACTGCTGTCACACCTCTGTGCATTCAGCAGTACGACTTCGCCTTCGGATCTTAGGTTTGCTGCTTCTAGTTTTACCGCTCTTCAAACGACCTGTCTGGCATGGTAGGATCTTGAGTAACGATTGTTACAGCCAGTTTAGCTCGATTGGTTCATCACGATAGGCAATCCCCACCACCACGTCAAGGTAGCAGCAACGGTCGGGAAAAGTTAATGAACAAAGAATCTATGTTTAATTAGATTATAGTAATTATTGGACAAACAACTTTGAATTCTGATGTAGTGCGATTAAAGGTAGTCATTTGGAAATCTTGGATAACTAGGGTTTTATGATAGTCAACATTCATCAACAAGATGTACCCAGGATTTCGAGGGAACTAATACTTTTCGTGGGATTCGAACTTACATCATTCAGTTATAACTAGCATGAAACTGATACCAAGCAAAGTTTCTTCATGACTATCTCCAAACATTTTATATTCAAATATCGTTTACTCAATATCGAGTAACGTAGAGTAATGATAAGAATGTTACTTAATCAACAGAATTCGATCAACTCTAAAGACTAGATAAATATAATATTCAATCGTTGAATTCATGAGTCGATTGAAGCTAGACCACCATAGAAAACCTGGAAGCACTGGACGACCGTTTAATATTAGCACGGGACTTCTCAATAGTGCGCATCCACGATCCCATTCGTAGGATCCGAACACAGGATCTACCGGTCTCGCAAGTGTATATTAAAATTCATTTAATATTGTTTGTTTGAATCTTCCCATGGATGTGTTAAGACTGCAACTGGTCAGTCTCTAATTGGCACATGTGCATATTGTGCGTATTGCCTCGATATCGCCTTAATTCACAATCATGGTAAGCATAGATGGATAGTGGCTAGCAGTGGAATCCAATTTGACGAGCGTTACGTCCTATTTGGGACTCATCAGCTGGATATACCTGCATCTCAGAGTTGATGTTCACTCTGGAACTCGAACCCATTACCTTTCGCTTCAAACGCCATCGCGTTATCCACTCGTCCACTGAGTCCTGATAGCCACATGCTTGTGCAATGAGGTTAACTTTAAATTCATTTAGTATTGCTTGTTTGAATCTACCCATCGATGTGTTAGGACTGCATCTGATCCTATTTGGACGAAACGCGCGTCCTAGATTACACTACTAGCCAATATCCATATGTATATATTATTTACTTCTACTGTGGTGTGGGTTACTTATATCTATATAAGTAGTATATGGGGACGATCAGGCATTGAATGTATTTTGGCAGAAGATCGATAAGGATCGAACAGAGATGAAGCGCAATCGGTACGAAAATGAATGAACAATAATGATCTGAGACTATGGACTGATATTTGTAAAAGGAACAGTAAAGATTGAGATCATTGATTAGTAGTTTGCAACTTAACTATTTACTGTTTGGTTATCAGATTTTAATGAGATACACTTTAACTGACATGTCAAATACATTCAATTGTTCCTTAATCGTCTATTATTCACCATACTACTATTAAATTCCTATGAGTAGTACGTCTTGATTTGTTTTCTTCGGGGAAAAATCTAATAATCATCATCATAAGTGAACATTTAAACATCTAATAAGAAATATACATTCATCGGTAAATAAATATTTTAAAAAAACCACCTAAGAAACTGTCAATAATTTTACATTTTAATTTCATCTCTATTCTATGACCTTTACATTCTACTTTCTTAGTTATAAATTTAGTTTTGAAATAGAAAAAGCAAAGGAGACAGAGAGAGCGCGCGAGAGCAAAAGAGGACGAGAGAGAGAGAGAGAGAGAGAGAGAGAGGGTAAAAGAGAGAGCGAGAGAGAAAAGTGTACCAATTCAAAGTTTCAGCTAATCGTCATGATCAATGATTTACATTTTCTTAAAACTCATTCACTCCACTCACTCATTCACTCCTAGCCTCCCTCAATCACCCATTCGTTTACTCATTTACAATGGGATGAACATATTAATGGGTGTGGTCAATCAATTTCTTTACCTCATTAGTTTCATTTTCTTTAAAACACAACAATTAAAACAATAATAATAATAAATAGAAAGAAATGAAGAAGTTATTCTCATCTGCCTATTAGTAGTATTGTAAGTAGTATTATTAGCTAGTGGTCATCATAATATTGTCCTATTTCACTCTCTCTCTTTTTTTTTAAAAAAAATTTTTATCAAATAGTTCCCATCTCTTCTTTTTCTTTTCCTAATCTACAATAATTGCCCAGTTTAGAGAACAAAAATCCATCAAAACCCCCACCCCCAACACACACACACACACTTGAGCTACAAATCTTCTCCACCCTAATTTTTTCCCTGTTTTTTCTCTTTCATGGTTAAACATAAGTAAACATGATTAATTTTATAGATTTTTTTTGGGGGGGGGGGGGGTGGGTGGTCTTCTATTGGAAAGAAAAAGAAAAAAAATTAAATCATTAAATGGAATGATTGAATGACCTTTATATAGATGTATCCATTTTAATTCATTATTGAATGAAATATACTACTGATTTTGAATGAAACTATTTTTATCAAGGTTATTCTTGTTTAAATATTTTGAAAAATGAAAAATAATAATTTATTGCGTGAATGTGATTGATAGATTCAGGGTTCGAATCTTGGAAAATGAAATGGTAGATGTACATTATTGAGGAATTTTATACTAGGATAAAAGGACCATTCAATGTTTATAGGTTTTCTATGGTAATCTATAAAAATACTGAAATCTCCATAAAACCGTCTCCTGAAAAAGAATTATTTATTCATTTAAACATATAGATATCGGTACAAAGGGGCATCAGATGTATATGCGCTGCACAAATCAAATGAGATTTGTGTGAGGGCTATGATACTGTCCAGGAGCCCAAACTGAAACAGATGGTTTCCTTAGGGAGCCACACCCAGAGCCACAATACAGTGGAGCACCATGATAAGATGCAGTCCCATGGTAGCCGGTGGTCAACAATTGATTCATACGTCATTTGTTCCATTAGGATACTGGGGCTCATGTGCACCATTGATTTGGAATCAGGGTTTTCCAACTCCTCTAGGTGGATCCTCTATATCCACTAACCTGAACGCTAACTTAACAATTTGTCGTATAGTGTGACAATTATTCAATGATATCAATAAATATTAACTGAACTTTCAATATGTTTCATTACATAAATGATCACTATCCTTTTATAAGAGCATTGGATCATCTCTAATAGACTAACTCTGGGCTACTATTAGGTAGATATTCGAAGCTCTTTAATTTTTTAAATGATATCATTTCATAGTGAAAACTACTACTGCCCATTCCAAGTTGTCCTGTAGGAGAGGACAATTCAGCTTCAAGTTGAGGAGGAAATTAGGGGAAGACATTGAGAGTGAATAAAGCATACATTACCGAAATCATCAGAATACATCACAAGGCAAGTATGAACTTGGAATGCTAAAATAGGAAATGGAAAAGAGGAAGACCAAAAAACACACTACATCGGTGATTGTAAGCAACTGGAAAAAACTGTCCATGACGGAGTGGTATGGAGATTGCTGGTGGGTGGCGTATGCTCCTTCAGGGGGGTTAATGACAAGCGTATGTAAGTAAGTAATTTAAACTGAATCGGATTATCCCAACGTTGATATTTTCGACTGAAATTTTATCAGCCTTTAATAGTGTATACACATCCTGCATGGATTACTTTAATATAGCTTTCATCACAAAAGTTATTACAGAATAGATAGAATATAGATATCAATGGAATCCAGAAACATGGATAACGCTTAGACATTTGAAGAGAGTGGTACTAGGTTCGAGTTCCGGAGTCAATAACAACTTTAGGATGCAAATATATCTAGATGATAAGTCCAAAATAAGATGAAATGCGCGTCTTGGATCTCACTGCTAGCCACATCGACAATCGATGGTCTAGGAACAAATTACAGACTATCTCACCAAAATTCTGATAACCATACAGTAAACAGTCGATTTGCAAAATAACACCCAATTATCTTAATCTTCACTGTTTCTTCTGTAAATGTCAATCCATCTTCTCTGATTTCATCGTTCATGTATTTTCATACCAATTGCGCTTCATTTCAGTTCGTTCCTTATCGGTCTTCTACCAAAATACATTCTATGTCTAACCATCACTATATACTACTTATATGGATATAAGTAGACCACAACACAGTACTAGGTTCGAATTATGGAGTCAATAACAACTTTAGGATGCAAATATATCTAGATGATAAGTTCAAAATAAGATGAATTCACGTCTTGGATCCTACTAATAGCCACATTTCATCTATTATTATTATTATCAGAAGGGCTTTTTGTGGATATTTCAGTATTTTTCATAGTTGAAATCATTAGTCAATTGAAGCTAGACCATCATCGAAAACCTGGAAGCACTGAATGGTTTTTTCGTCCTATTGTGGGATTCTTCGATAGTGCGAATCCACGATCCTGATTCGAATCTCGCGAGTGCGGGATCGTGGATGCGCACTGTTGAGGAGTCCCACAATAAGATGAAATGGCCATCAAGCAGTGCTTTCAGGTTTTCCATGGTGGTCTAGCTTCAATTGACTCATGATTTCAACTATGAAAATATTATTATTATTATGAACGAGTTGAAATTGGTTTTCCTTGTGTTCTTAATCAAAATTAAAAGGTTATACTAGCAATTACAATAAACCGTATAGTTTTATGAGTAGAATAGAAAAGAAATGACCTAATCAGTAGATAAGGTTAGTTAGTTAGTTAGTTAGTTAGTTAGTTAGTTAGTTCATTCATTCATTAGTTTAGTTTAGTTTAGTTAGCTAGATGGATAATTAAAATATTAACCAATTGTCTTTCTCTTTTTATTCTCTTTTATTCTCTTTTGATTATGAATTGCACGTTGAAGTTGTGTTCATTGTTGTTGTTGTTGTTCGCACGCTCATTATCCTCATCCTCGTCGTTGTCGTCATCATCATCATTATTATTATCGTCATTATCCTTTTGACTCTATTCATCATTCTCCAGTTTCTTCTTTAGGAATTATTCTTTCTACTTTCGCTTTCTCTCTATGTATGTGTGTGTGTGAGAGAGAGAGAGGGGGGGGGGAAGATCGAATGGATACAAGTGTGTATATGCCTAATATAGGTATTTAGGAGAGATTTGATTGTTACCCTTCTATAGAATAAACAAAACTTGTTCCCATTTAGTTCTTTATTATTTCTCATTTTAATGAAGAAGAAAAAGAAAAAAAAGAAAGAAAAAAAACAATCTTTTCATTATCAACCAAATAATGATTTGTTTATGGACAAAAAAAGGATTCACTCTTTTGTTTGTTGATGGTATGGGGTGGGGGGTTGGGGGGTGGGGTGGGGGGAATGAGCTAACAGAGGAGGGAGGGAAGAGGAATTGACGATTAGGGGGTAGTTTTTTGTATAAATACTCTTGAAAGATTTCAACGGTTAATGATTTGTTCTCCACTTGTCTTTATTCTATTCTTCTTCTATTGTATATTTATCATCATATTGACCATTTATATATTCCAAAGGAAAGTTTTGGTGTAACAAACTACTTGGTTAGAATACATTTGTAGAATAATTAAAGCCTTAGGGACAATGAATAATAATAATAATAATTGTTTGGTTTTAATTTAAGAGTCCTCTAAATAGTTGTTGTTATTATTATTATTACTGTAGTGTGGTCTACTTATATCCATATAAGTAGTATATGATGAGAGTTAGATATAGAATGTATGTATTAATAAGGAAACAACAGGAACAAAGCGCAATCGGTATGAAAATGCATGAATAATGAAATCATAGACGATGGATTGATATTTACAGAAGGGACAGTCAGATTTTAGTGAGATAGTCTGTGATTTGTGCTTAAATACATTCGATTGTCCCCACCCTTGTTCTTGTTCACTACAGTAGTAGTAGTAATAATAGTAGTAGTGACAGAGTAGTAGTAGTAGTAACCGTAGTAGTAGTGTAGTGTAGTCTACTTATATCCATATAAGTAGTATATGGTGAGGTTAGATATAGAAAGTATTTTGGCAGAAGACCGATAAGGAAAGAATGAGAAGGGAATGCAATCGGTATGAAAATGAATGAACAATGAAATTACAGACGATGGACTGAACTTTGCCAAAGGTTCAGTCGAGATTCGGACAATTGATTGATAGTTTTCAAATTAACTGTTTATTGTATGATTATCAGAATTTAGTGAGATAGTCTGAAGTTTGTGCTTAAATACATTGTCCTCACCCGTGTTCTATTCACTACACTACTACTACTACTACTACTACTACTACTACTACTACTACTACTACTACTACTACTGTGGTTTATTCTACTTACTTCGATAGATATAAGTAGTATGTAACATCAGTCGAAAGTAGAATATCTAGCAGTAGGAGGTTGAGAAGATCAAATAGAAGAGAAAGGGGACAGAGAGTGATTATATTTTATAGTAAACGAGAATACCAGTAGAGATAATCAAATGTATTTTAATACAATATTACAGAATATCTTGGTAAAATCTGAGGAATTACTTACTGTTACTTCTGTTACTCCTAGTGGAGGAGCATCAGCCTCACACCAGCATTCTTCATTCAACCCTGTTATTTGCCGTTCTTTCCAGTTCTTATTCATCTTTTTCATATCTGCTTCTATTTCCCGACGTAATGTGTTTTTTTGGCCTTCCTCTTTTCCACTTCCTTTCTGGATTCCAAGTTAGGACTTGTATCGTGATACAGTTTGGTAAAATCTGGGAACTATACAGTAAATATTTCATTTACAAAATATCCATCAATTGTTTCAGACTTAATTGCTCCTTCATTTCCATATCAATAATTCTTTATTTCCGTTCTCATCTCTTCGATCTTCTTAACATTCTGCTACTAAGCATTTTACTTTCGGTTGATGATATATACTAATTATATCTGTTGACATCAGTAGCAAACATCACACTAGTAATAATAATAGTGTAGGGAATGAGAACACGGGTGGGGATAATCGAGCACAAAATTACGGAATATCTGAGAAGATAGTTAATATCATACGGAATTCCTATGATCGATTAAACTGTCAAATCATTCATGGAGGGCAACTCACCGACTCATTCGAGGAAAAGACCGGTGTTAGGCAAGGTTGCTTACTTTCACCCTTTCTCTTTCTCCTGGTTATCGATTGGATCATGAAGACGTCAACATCTGGGGTGCAGAAGTACGGGATACAATGGACAGCGAGGATGCAGCTGGACGACTTAGACTTCGCAGATGATCTCTCTCTTCTATCACACACGAAACAACACATGTAGGAGAAGATGACCAGTGTAGCAGCAGCCTCAGCAACAGTAGGTCTCAATATACACATATATATTTTCAATTGAAATATCAAATCAAATCATAATATCCATCTAGAAGTCATGTGACTAATCAAAGAGATTTAATAACAATTGATAATAGGTTTTTCATAGTTGCCCCAAAATGCGCTGGTACAACCAAGAGTGAGGAGAGCCCGCCCTCGTTCTCCAAATGCTCTCACATAGCCACGCGTATACAGCCTCTACCAGGGAATTCCTACTTACTGCCTTCTCGTGGCATTACTGATGTTTACGAAATTGAGAGGATGTAAAGCGAATGTCCGACACCTTAACCGGGTTGATGGACACGGAAAGTCCACACCTAGGGGAGTTGGAAAACCCTCATTACAAACTAATGGTGCACATGGGCTGCCTCCAGTATCCTGAGGGAATAAATGGTGTATGAATCAATCGTTGGGGACCGGCTACCATTGGACTGCATCTCCCTACGATGCTCCACTGTCTTGTGGATCAGACATTTAGGTCAAAGGCTCGGGGTGTTGTCCCTTAAGAAATCCACCTGTTTCAGTTTTGGCACCCGGGGAGCATCATAGCCCTCACACAATTAAATGAAATGACATTTTTTGTGTGTCACCTTGTACCAACATTTATGTTTTCAAATAAATAAATAAATAATTTAATAAAAGGGTATAACAATACTTAACTATAATCGAAATTGATTGTAGGAGAGTTGCTATAATGAAACTTAATCAGTTGTTAACTATACAGTAATTTCGGTCAATAATGTATAGAGTCCCGACGAACTATTACACAATTATTCAAAAAATACAGTTCTTTATCGAACAATCACTGGATACTAGAAAACACTGAATGATTTTTCGTTCTAACATTGAACTCCTCAACACTAGGCATCCATAACATCACTAGCAGTCGAACCCTGGAGTCATAGATGCTTACTGCTGAAGCGTTCTGTGTTGAAATGAAACAATTATTGGATGCATCTAGTTCTTCAGTAACTGTGTGACTAGTCAGTCCTTGTTGCATTATTTCACACTTGGGGATATCCGCGAATCTCCTGTAATCGAGGAAATGCAAATGTCAATCTTCCATTAAGATATTACTACACATATGCTTTATTGAGTGTGGACTCAATGATAATGATACAAATAATACGCTACGATTGTCATCATCATTTACCGACAAACTTACTTACTTACTTTACTTTTGCCTGTTACTCCCAATGGAGCATAGGCCGCCGACCAGCTTTCTCCAACCCACTCTGTCCTGGGCTTTCCTATCTACTTCTATCCATTTTTGGTTCATTCTTCTCATGTCTGTCTCTATTTCTCGAAGTAATGTGTTCTTTGGTCTTCCTCTTCTCCTTTGAACTTCAGGATTCCATATGAGGGCTTGCCTCGTGACGCAGTTGGGTGATTTCCTCAAAGTGTGCCCTATCCACTTCCAGCGCTTCCTGCTGATTTCTTCATCCGCTGGAATCTGATTTGTTGTCTTCCACAGTAACTTGTTGCTGATAGTGTCTGGCCATCGGATCCAAAGTATCTTGCGTAGACAACTGTTATTAAACACTTGTATCTTCTGGATAATGGCTTTCGTAGTTCTCCACGTCTCCGCCCAATACAGTAGAACTGTCTTGACATTTGTATTGAAAATTGTGATCTTGGTGTTGGTTTGCAGTTGTTTTCAGTTCCAGATGTTCTTCAGTTTTAAATGTGCTGCTCTTGCTTTGCCGATCCGTGCATTCACATCTGCATCTGATCCACCATATTCATCAATGATGCTGCCCAGATATGTAAAGGTTTCCACATCCTCCAAAGCTTCTCCGTCAAGTGCAATTTGATTGGTGCATATTGTGTTGTATCGGAGAGTCTTGCTTTTCTCTTTGTTTATATTAAGACCTACTGCTGCTGAGGCCGCCGCTACACTGGTCGTTTTCTCCTGCATTTGTTGTTGCGTTTGTGATAGAAGAGCCAGATCATCCGCGAAGTCTAGATCGTCAAGTTGCATCCTGCCTGTCCACTGTATCCCGTGCTTTCCTCCAGATGTTGACGTTTTCATGATCCAGTCGATGACCAGGAGAAAGAGAAAGGGTGAGAGTAAGCAACATTGTCTAACACCGGTCTTTACCTCGAATGAGTCGGTGAGTTGTCCTCCGTGGACGATTTGGCAGTTTAGTTCATCATAAGAGTTCCGTATAATATTGACTATCTTCTCAGGCACGCCGTAGTGTCGAAGAAGCCTCCATAGTGTCGTCCTGTTCACGCTATCAAATGCCTTCTCGTAGTCAATGAAGTTGATGTAGAGTGATGAATTCCATTCGATTGATTGTTCCACAATGATCCGCAGAGTTGCGATTTGATCTGTGCACGATCTATCCTTACGAAATCCAGCTTGTTGATCTCGAAGTTGGGCATCTACGGAATCCTTCATCCTGTTTAACAATACCCTGTTGAAGACTTTTCTTGGTATTGAGAGGAGAGTGATGCCCCTGTAGTTGTCGCACTTGCTAAGATCACCTTTCTTTGGTATCTTGATGAGAAGTCCTTTTTTCCAGTCTGTTGGTACTTGTTCTTCGTCCCAAATCTTACTGAAGAGGATGTGTAGTATCTTGGCAGTTGCTGCTACATTTGCTTTCAGTGCCTCTGTCGGGATGTTGTCTGGTCCCGCTGCTTTGCCGCTCTTGTTTTGTCTAATGGCCATGCTGATCACTTCAATTGTTGGTGGGCCAACATCGATTGGGAGGTCCGTGGGTGCTGCTTCGATGTTGGGTGGGTTCAGTGGAGCTGGTAGATTCAAGAGTTCTTTGAAGTGTTCTACCCACCTGTTTCGTTGTTCTTCAATGTCGGTGATTACTTTGCCTTCCTTGCTTTTCACTGGTCTTTCTGGTTTACGGTAATTTCTAGCAAGTTTTTTTGTTGTATCATACAGTTGTCTCATGTTTCCCTCTCTTGCAGCCTTTTCCGTTTTCATCGCTAAATCTTCCACATATTTACCGACAAACTAATTTTGATTTATTATCAGAAAGAGGATATTGAAGAGATTTCAAAATCGTTGAATAAAACTTTCTACACAGCCAAGCTTCGAATCGTTTTCTCTAGCCGGCCTACCATTCAGGGGTGTGTTAAAAATAAGCTTTCACTTTGGGCTACATCGATGTGTATCTATAGATTGTAGTAATTTAATAATTGAATTGAAAACCTAAAAGCATTGAACAACTATTTCGTCCTAATACAAGACTCCTCAACAGTACGCATCTATAGTCTCATACACTGGACTCGAACCCAAGACCTTCGGTCTCACAGACGAACAATTATTTTATTTATTTTATTTAAACACATAAATATTGGTACGAGAAGACACCAGATATATATTCGCCAAACAAATCTCATTTGATTTGTGTGAGGGATGTGGTACTACCCGGGTGCCGAAACTGAAGCAAGTGGTTTTTTTAGGGGACCACAACCGGAGGCTTTGATCCAAAGATTTGATCTACAAGGCAGTAGATCATCGTGAGAAGATGCAGTCCAATGGTAGCCGGTCCCCAACGATTGATTCATACACCATTTGTTCCCTCAGAATACTGGAACCAGCCCATGTTCACCATTGGTTTGGAATTAGGGTTTTTCAACTCGCCTAGGTGGACCTTTCGCGTCTACCAACCCGGTCAAAGCACCGGACATTCGCTTTTCTTCCTCTCCATTTCGTAAACAACAGTAATGCCACGAGCAGGCCATGAGTAGGACTTCCCAGTAGAGGCTATATACTCGTGGCCATGTGAGAGCATTTCGAGAGTGGGAACGGACCCTTCTCATTCTCGACCGTACCAGGGCATTGTGGGGGGGAGCACACGAACATTTAACTTCTGGACCACTAAGCCGACATCCAACGGTGTCTTTTTCAACAACTAAAACCAAACAAACAGATAAAAAAGTTTTTCGTCAGTTCATTCACCATAATTTTTTTCTCCTATTTTTGTTTTAATGGAGACATTCGGTTGCGTGACATTCATTGAGATTATTATTCAAACCTCTATTATTATTCTATTTAGGCCCCTTGTTGACAGAAAATTGTGGAAAGATGATTTTTTTTAAGGAGACTTTATAATTGGGTGTTTTCTTTCTGAAAAAAAACAAAAATTTTTTTTAAGGGAACAGAAAATTCTATCACTACTACTAATAATACTACTACTAACCTTACTACTACTACTACTACTACTACTGCTACTGCTACTGCTACTAATACTAATACTAATCATTACCAATGATAGTAATCCTATGATTGTCATCATCATGATAGTAAAACGATAGATACAATTGGCGTCATTTTAAATATGAATAAGAGTGAGAGAGAGAGAGAGGGAGGGAGGGAGGTAGAAATGTAATAAGCTATGAAAGTGGGGGGGGGGAGAATAGAAAATTCAAAATAGTAAAACCCTTTATATAGAGAGAGATAGATATATATATAGATAATGTATCACACAATTAAGTGACCATAATTAATTACTTGATCAGTACCGTTTATAGCGTACAGATTCCTGTTACTATAGATGGTTATCATTATTATGGGCATCTGTAGACAGTTTGGTGTACATAATTTAGTTCAACACAATAGAGATGTACAGTTAGAAAGTTTATCAGGAATCTCATTTTAAGTTTTATATTATTGACTGTTATTCTAATTTAAATAAATAATACAATTTGTTATAATACAGGTTAGCCTTTTTTTAACGAGTTGGCTTTCGACGGGATGGGGTCGCTAACCCCATGACCAACCGTTTTCCTTTACCGGGGTTTGGGATCGGCAGTAGCTCCCGATGGAGATACAGGAGGAGTTTGAAATCAGGAATAAGGGCTGGAAGTGGATAGGACACACTTTGAGGAAACCACCTCAACTGCAACTGAAAACCATCTGCAACTCAAAACAATTGTCAACCAACATCTGTTGTATCCCCTGGCGAATTATGAATCATAAATCTGAGGTTCATTTATGGACAAATGTAATACGCCTATTCCTATTGGATAGTTGTTAAATAAGTGACTTAAATCTGAGGTCTATTTATGGATAAATACAATATGCCCATTCCCTATTGGATAGTTGTTAAATAGGTGACCTAATCGTTTCCGTGTTCCTCTTATCATAACCTTTATTTTGACCTTGGAACTATTATTATTGATTACTTTCCCCCTAGCTACAGCCACATTGGCCAATTACTGTACAAATGTTATTTTTCTATTTTTGATATATGTGGTCTGTTTGGTTAGTATATATAACCCAGTATGCTTGTGAATAATGATTCATATTGCTGAGGCTGTTATTTGTGTTCTGGACTTAACGGGCTGGGCTAGGCAGATAGGAAGGACCGAATAGCACCCAAGACTGCTTGTACGTATTTTCTGTATCATTGCACGTTCATATATATTATAAGGGCTCAGAAATCCATACGTTATATCAACATCAATATCACAATTTTCAATACAAATGTGAAAACAGTTCTAATGTATGGGGCGGAAACCTGGAAAACTATGAAAGCCATTATCCAGAAGATACAAGTGTTTATTAACAGTTGTCTACGCAAGATACTTCGGATCCGATGGCCAAACACTATCAGCAACAAGCTATTGTGGGATTGAACAAACCAGATTCGAGTGGAGGAAGAAATCAGGAAGAAGCATTGGAAGTGGATAAGACACACATTGAGGAAAGCAGTCAACTGCGTCACAAGGCGAGCCATCACATGGATAGGACATACATTACGATAACCACCAAACTGCATCACAAGACAACTGCTAACTTGGAGTCCTGAAAGGAAATGAAAAACAGAAAGGCCAAAGAACACATTACATTGGTAATTGGAAACAGACATGAAAAGAATAACTTCGCCTGCAGCTCTTTTAGAGTTACTGCCGGTCCCAAGCCCGAGTAAAGGAGGAGGGTTGAGCATGGGGTTAGCGACCACATCTTGTAGAAAAACTAACCCGCTAAAAGAACGCTAACCAGAAAAAAATAATTCAAACCATTTAAACTCTGCCCTGTGAGTTGAAGGAACAGGCAGATATGAAAAAGATGAATAACAACTGGAAAAGATTGCCCAGGACAGAGTTGGGTGGAGAATGCTGGTGGGTGGCCTATGCTCTTCCACGAGGGGTAACAGGCGCAAGTAAGTATGAAAAGAATGTATAGCAACTGGAAAGAACTGGAAAGAATTGCCCAGGACAGGGTTGTAAGGAGAGTGCTGGTTGGCGGCCTATACTCCTCCATAAGGGTTAGTGACAGGTGTAAGTAATTCAATAATAATATAACATAAAACAGCGTCACACACACACGCACACGCACTTTCTCTTTCAATGTGTCATCTTGAATCGATGTAACTGTAAACTATGTGAATTTGGTTTTTGTATACAAAGCGCATAGATTTTTTGATGACTGACTATCTCAATGGAATTATAATAGAAAAGTAGAAATACACATCACGAAATTATGGGTTAATTAGAAAATATCCAATTAGGTAGGTAGGTTGGTGGGTAGGTAGGTAGGTAGGTAGGTAGGTAGGTAGAAAGATGGGGAAAGCAAACAAAGAATTACACACCCAATCTATTTAATGAAAAGAAGAAACAATTATCATTTGAATCGAATTGTATCTTCCTATTGTTATTTAGGACTGTAATTGATTAGTCTCTTATTGGCTAATGTGCATACTGTGCATATTGCCTCGATATTGCCTGAATTCATAAGCTTTATGAGCAAAGATTCGAGGTAAAAACCAGTGTTAGGCAAGGTTGCTTACTCTCACTCTTTCTCTTTCTCCTGATGATCGATTGGATCATGAAGACGTCAACATCTGGGGTGCAGAAGTACGGGATACAGTGGACAGCTAGGATGCAGCTGGACGATTTAGACTTCGCAGATGACCTGGCTCTTATATCACACACGCAACAACAAATGCAGGAGAAAACGACCAGTGTAGCAGCAGCCTCAACTGCAGTACATTTCAATATAAATAAAGGGAAAAGCAAGATTCTCCGATGTTACACAACATACACCAATTAAATCACACTTGACGGAGCAACTTTAGAGGATGTGGAAACCTTTACATATCTGGGCAGCATCATTGATGAATATGGTGGATCAGATGCAGATGTGAATGCACGGATCGGCAAAGCAAGAGCAGCATACTTACAACTGAAAAACATCTGGAGCTCAACACAATTGTCAACCAACACCAAGGTTAGAAGTTTCAATACAAATGTCAAGACAGTTCTACTGTATTGGGCGGAAACCTGGAAAACTATGAAAGCCATTATCCAGAAGATACAAGTGTTTATTAACAGTTGTCTACGCAAGATACTTTGGATCCGATGGCCAGACACTATCAGCAACAAGCTATTGTGGGATCGAACAAACCAGATTCCAGCGGAGGAAGAGCGCTGGAAGTGGATAGGGCACACCTTTAGGAAAGCACCCAATTGCATCACAAGACAAGCCCTCATTTGGAATCGTGAATTTCAAAGGAGAAGAGGAAGACCAAATAACACATTACTTCGAGAAATAGAGATAGACATAAGAAGAATGAACCAAAAATGGATAGAAGTAGATAGGAAAGCCCAGGACAGAGTGGGTTGGAGAAAGCTGGTCGGCGGCCTATGCTCCATTGGGAGTAACAGGCGTAAGTAAGTAAGTAAGTATGAGGAAAGATGGACAGTGGCTAGCAGTGAAAGCCAGTTTGACGCGCGTTTCGTCCCATGTGTGACTCGTTAGCCGGATATACCTGCAGCCAAGATTTGTTGATGTTCACTCTGGGACTCGAACCCAGTACCGTTCGCTTCAAACGCCATCACGTTATTCACTTAGCTACTGAGTCTTGAATTGAATTTATATGGTTGGAAGGTAATCATTGTTGATAATATAAGATTGTATATGATCTTTCCTAGTAGATAATATACAGATACTTAAAGAACCAAATGAATACCTCTGACGAGTCCAAAATAGGACGAAACTCTCATTCAATTGAATAAATCAACAATATCAAAAGAGTATTAGATGATTTGTAGTTTCTCATATCTTTCTATATTTGTTATTCATCATGTAGAAATAAACTGTACTTTAACATTAAATTATAATTTTGAATTAAATGAATATGCAAAAGTTTCTATCTGCCCCCCCCCAAATGCCGTGGTACGGCCGAGAGTGAGGTCGGTTAGCTCTCACTCTCTAGACCCTCTCACATGGCCACATGCATACAACCACTACCACACAAGTCCTACTCACTGCCTTCTCAAGGCATTGTTTACGAAATTAAGAGGACGAAAACCGAATGTTCAGTGCTTTAACCGGGTTGGTGGACACGGAATGTTCACCTAGGGGAGTTGGAAAACTGTGATTCCAAATCAATGGTGCACATGGGCTGGATCCAGTATGCTGAGGGAACTAATGGCGTATGAATCAATCGTGGATTAGACAATTAGGTCAAATGTTCCGATTGTGGCCCCCTAAGAAAACCACTTGCTTTGGTTAGGGCACCTGTGCAGTATCATAGCCCTCACATAAATCAAATGAGATTTGTACCCATTTGTACCAATATTCATGTGTTTAAATAAATGAATAAAACATATTTTACGTGTTTCAATGAATATTTTTAAGTTGCTAGTTAGTAACAATAGCTGTTTTTTTCGATACCATCAATGTTGGTATAGTAAGGAATTATTAGCACCAATTGTACAGAGTTACTTTTTTTAGCAAGGTGGTTTAATACAGGAATGGGTTGTTTATACCTTTACCAACCCTCCTTCTTTACTCGGGTTTGAGACCGGCAGTAATCCTAGAAGAACGATAGACGGACATGAAAAGAATGAATAGCACCTAGAAACAACTGGAGAAGATTGTCCAGGATAGAGTTGAAAGGTGAATGCTGGTGGACAGCCTATGTTCCTGCACGAGGGTCGGTAACAGACATAAGTAAGTAAGTAAGTAAGTAGGTACAGAGTTACAATAAATATCTATTGAGTATAAATTCGAATTGTAATCATTTAAAACATCTTTTAAAAAGTCTGTAACAATCACTGTTTGGCATCTGTGTTCAATAATAGAAGATTTCTACCAATTCAACTGTTATAACTGGTTTGTTTCACACAATAAATACAAAGAACTCAAATTTTTTGATTCTTCAAAGGGTAGATGTAGCTCCTCCGGGGGCTACTGCCGGTCCCAAAACCGGATAAAAGAGGATGGTTGGACATTGGGTTAGCGATCCCATCCCGTAGAAAACTAACTAGCTAAAAAAACGCTAACCAGTATGTAAGTAAGCCTAGCTCTTCTTGTTTGAGTCCAAAACAAATTCTCAGCTTCCGCTATGTGAATCATGTACTTCAGACATATGCAGTTTATATACAAGCAAATCAGACCACAGCATACCATAAAATAGAAAATATTAATTATGCAAGATCAAGACAGAAGTGGATGTGAGTGTCAGAGACTATAACTAATGAATTAGGAATGACTTAAGAATAGTAAATTTATTTATTTGAACACATAAATATTGGTACAAATGGGCACCAAATACATATGCGTCACACAAATCTCATTTGATTTGTGTGAGGACTGTGATACTGCACAGGTGCCCAAACTGAAGTAGGTGACTTTCTTAGGGGGGCCACACTCAGAACATTTGACCTAAAGGTCTAATCCACGATTGATTCATACGCCATTTGTTCCTTCAGGATACTGAAGCCAGCCCGTGTACACCATTGGTTTAAAAAATGAGGGTTTTCCAAGTTCCCTAGGTGGACTTTCCGTGTCCACTAACCCGGTCAGAGCGTTGAACATTCACTTTTCGTCCTCTCAATTTCGTAAACAGCACCCACGCCATGAGAAGGCAGTGAGTAGTAGTCAATGGGTCAAATGGAAACTTATAATGAAAGGAATATGAATATACATATAATATAGTTAATAGTTATATGATAAGAATATATGTATAATGACAGTCTATGAAGAGATCCTAGCAGTTACCATTCCTTTATTCTTCGTTTGGATATAACAATAAAGCAGTAATAACCATAGCAGTGATAGTAATAGTAATAATAATAGTAGTATCAGTAGTAGTATGGTGTGTGCTACTAATTTCGATAGATATAAGTAGTATGTATTGCCAATCGACAGTGGAATGCCTGATGGTTGAAGGTTGAGAAAAAATCGAAGAGAAGTGAATGAATACAAAGAATGATTGATATTGGAAATGAAGGAATAATAAAGTCTGAGACAATTGATGGATATTCTGTAATGTTGCATTAAAATATATTTGATTAACCCCATTGGTATGCTCGTTCACAACAGTAGTAGTATAGCTTAATTTTAGGAATCTATCCGAATAAATTTCTCAAGTTAGTTCATAGTATCAGTTGGAGATATATCATTAAAGATAAAGATCTGGGTATCCATAGTTTCCAGACTGCATTATGGTGACTTCAATAGTTGAGATCATGAGTCAATTGAAGCTAGACCACCATGATCTCAACTACTGAAATTATTATAATATCCACAAAACCCCCTACTGATATTAATCAACATATGCTCACTAGTGACTGACTTCAAGAGGTATTTCCTGGAGTTGTAGTGAGAAGCAGTGACCAGTATAGTTCAATCAGGTCTGTTGTGAGATTGTAACTCACTGCAGACAATGGTGGATGTGTCGCTCAATTTTGTGGATCGGTTGGAGTTAAATATTAACACCGCTGGATGCCGGCTAGTTCAATGGTCTACAGGTGAAGCGCTCGCGCGCGAGACTGATAGGTCCTGTGTTGGGATCTTGCGAGGCGGGATCGTGGATGCACACTGATGAGGAGTCCCACAACATGAGGAAACGGCCGTTCAGTGAGCTCAGTTTTTCCATGGTGGTCTAGCTTCAATTGACTCATGATCTCAACTATTAGAGTCTCCCAAAGTTTTTTATTAAATTAGTTGTGAATCATAGAAAATAAATCGAGCTGTCAAAGCAAACTAATAAACTATAGTATGTGGTTTATAAATGCTTAAGATACTTCTGGTGTATACCTGAATCAGTTATACTGAATGTTGACTAATTTCATGGTTTTGTCTTTATTACTGATGAATTTCTAGGAACTCTGTTACAAAACAGATCATTAAATAAACTAATTCGAAATCATGATACCTCTTATTATTCTGAAATAAGACTATAATGGAAGGTATTCATTGGACAGATTCAAATTATTGATCTTATAGTGATCTTATTGTGAGATTCAGAAGGGGTTTTGTGGAGATTTCAGTATGTTTCAAAGTTGAAAACATGAGTCAATTGAAGCTAGACGACTATGGAAAATCTAGAAGCACTGGATGACCGTTTCGTCCTGTCATGGGACTCCACAGCAGTGAGCATCCACGATCCCGCACTCACGAGATTCGAACCTAGGATCTACCAGTCTAGAGCCAGAGCTCTTAACTGATAGATCTAATAGTGATTGCTTTTGAAGCCCGATGTTATTCTTAAAATCAAATTTTGGAGTATATATTACATTAGGTTGTATCTACGTTAAGCGTTCGCGTGCGAGACCAAAGGTACTAGGTTCGAAACCCACTGCTAAGGAGTTCCATACTAGGACGAAATAGCTGTCGAATACTTCCAAATATTCAATAATGATTTAACATCAATCGATTTATGATCTGAATCAAAATCTTGATAATCTCAACAATCCCATCATACTGTTAAACTATTCGGTTATTTTTAATATTGAATAAAAGATTTCTGAATAGATTTAGATCATGTAAAAAGGGATTATTGTTGTTTAATTGCAAGAATAAAAAAAACATGAAATAGCATGTAGATTCATTAATCTGATCATAATGATTCCTTTACATGATCTCATATAAATGTGAATTCATTTGACAGAACTAATCTATATTGTAATGATTTGTATTCAAGCAATACAAAGTAGTTTGTTTAATCTGTTTAGTGTTAGGAATTGGAAACAGATATGTAAAGGATAAATAGCAATTGAAAAGTATTGTCCAAGGTAAAAGGTACTTGGTAACTATCTCATCCTAGTATTGAATGACTTGTTGATGTGTGTTCAAAGTCACATTATAGATTGAAAGTAGATTCTTCAGGGATTGAAGAGAGTGATTAACTTTCAAAATATACTGCCTCATTGCAAGGAATACCATAATACTGAAGTAGGTTGACTTTGAGAGCTAGTGAGTTATTGCATACGAAATTCCATAAGTTATGAGAGTCCAAGATTATCGCTTAGATTGAATTTATGTATTCAAGAGCTTTAATTAGTAAGTAATTATTCAGCTTGGACGAAGACAGAAAATGTCGCAGCAGCCTCTAAATCAATAGGCCTCAGCATACACAAAGTAAAAAGCAAGATTCTCAAATACAACACGGAAAACACTAACCCAATCACATTTGATGGCGAAACTCTGGAAGAGGTGGAAACATTCACGTACTTGGCAAGCATCATTGATAAACAAAGAGGATAGGATGAAGATGTAAAGGCGAGGATTGGCAAAGCAAGGACCTCATTTCTACAATTGAAGAACTTATGGGACTCAAAAACAACTGTCAACCAATATCAAAATCATAATCTTCAACACGAATGTTGAGACAGTTCTACTGTACGGAGATGAAATGTGGAGGACTACCACATTCATCACCAAATTGGTGCAAGTATTTATAAACAATTGTCTACACAAGATACTCAATTTCCTTTTAACGGAAACCATTAGCAACAACCTACTATGTGAGAAGACAAACCAACTTCTAACTGAAGAGTAAATTAGGAAAAGTCGTTGGAAGTGGATAGGACATGCATTAAGAAAATTACCAAACTGCATCACGAGGCAATCCCTAACTTGGAATGGTGAAGGGAAGCGGAAAAGTTGAAGACCAAAGAACAGTTTACGCCGGGAAATAGAAGTTGATGTGAAAAGGATGAATATTAACTGGAAAGAACTGGAAAGGATTGATTGGGTCAGGGTCGAATAGAGAATACTTGTGGATGGCCTATACTCCTCCACGAGGGTTGGTCACAGGCGTAAGTAATTAAGTACTGTTTCATGTATCCCCTCTATTTTCACCTTGTTGTTTCAAATAATAGTTCATTGAAAGTACACTTGTGAAACTTTTTTGACATTGATATTGTCAACTGTAAATTTAAACCGTTTTTCAGCTGATAAATATCCTTGAAATGGATGGAATAAACGACGAAACTATAATTTATGGACGACGTTTCAGAGATACCAAAGTGACTATGAGAGTGTCTACCTAGTAAATAAGACTAAAAGAGGGTTATAAAGCAATTTGAAAAATAAGGGTTGTGATTTATAGTTGATGGTTACTTACTTACTTACTCCTGTTACTCCAGATGGAGTATAGGCCACCGACCAGAATTCTCTTACCCAATCTGTCCTCAGCCTTCCTTTCTAGTTCTATCCAATTGTTGTTCATTCTTCTCATGTCTGTCTCCACTTTTCCCGGCGTAATCTGTTCCTTGATCTTCCTATTCTCCTTTGGCCTCCAGGATTCCATGTGAGAGCTTGTCTTGTGATGCAATTGAGTGATTTCCTCAAAATGTGCCCTATCCACTTCCAGCACTTCTTCCTGATTTCTTCCTCCATTCGAATCTGGTTTGTTGTCTCCCACAATAACTTGTTACTGATAGTATCTGGCCATCGGATCCGAAGTATCTTGCGTAAACAACTGTTGATAAACACCTGTATCTTCTGGATAATGGCTTTCGTAGTTCTCCAAGTTTCCGCCCTATACATTAGAACTGTTTTCACATTTGTATTGAAAATTGTGATTTTGGTGTTGGTTGACATTTGTTTTGATTTCCAGACGTTTTTCAGTTGCAGATATGTTGCTCTTGCTTTGCCGATCCTCACCCTCACATCTGCATCAGATCCACCATATTCATCAATGATTCTGCCCAGATATGTAAAGGTTTTCACATTCTGTCATAGTTGATGGTTAGGGTTTAAGAATTAGATTTAGGCTTTTCATTACTAACTGACATCAACTAAAATTTCAAGACATTATTTAACCAAATGGATGAACGTGTTTCTCGCCAAAATACAATACATGTTATCCTTAAATCTGATTGGTGACTCGTCCATAAATTATAGTTTCGCTGAATAAAGTTATTTTATTCTGTTGATCTCAATTTTATTAACAGATCAAATTATGGAATCATCTCTTCATAAAAATGACTAAAAATTGCCATAGAAACTAACTAAATATTCATTTTATATTGTTTGTTTGAATATTCTCCATGATACATTAAGACTACAATTAATCAATCTCTTATCAGCATATGTACATCCTGTGAGGATTGCCTTGATATTACCTTGAGCTACAAAGATTATAAACAAAGATTGATAATAGTTAACAATGGATGCAAGTACATCCGTCTAATAAGTCCCAAACAAGACGAAACACACGTTTTGAATTCCAATGCTAACCACCATTCCTTCATATTGGACTAAATATTTGTTTTAATTCATGAATCAATTGAAGCTAGATCGCCATGGAAAACCTGAAAGCACTGGACGGCTGTTTAGTCCTATTATGGAACTCCTCGACAGTGTTCATCCACGATCCCGCACTCACGAGATCCTAACCTAGGATCTATCAGTCTCGTGCGCGAGCGCTTAAGCTCTAGACCACTCAGCTGAGCATCATCCAACGGTGTTAATTTCTAACACAAACCAATCCATGAAATTGAGTGACACATCTACCATTGTCTTCTGTGAGTTACTATCTCACAACAGACCTGGTTGAACTCCACTGGTCACTGCTTCTCACTAGAACTCCAGGAAATACCTCATGGAGCCAGTAACTAGTGAGTATATGTTGATTATTATCAGAAGGGGCTTTGTGGATATACATATATATATATATATATATATATATATATATATATATATATATATATATATATAATAGGACGAAACGGCCGGCCAGTGCTTCCACGTATTCCATGGTGGTCTAGCTTCAATTGTTTCATGATGTCAACTATTATAGTTAATATAATATCCACAAAACCCCCTTCTGATAATGATTACTATAAGCTTGAATATCTCAATGAAATGGTAATTTTCAGTTTAAATTTATACAAAATATAACCATACTATCAGTTACTAAGCCATATGAATTGAAACCTTCCATGATTCATACAAGTTTAATGAACGAGATCACAACTATAGGCAATCAAATGTACTAGAATACAAAACTACAGAATCATTTAGTCAAATCTGAGAATCATACACTAAAGTTCAACAGGAGGTCGTTGGCGGCCCGAAAAGCTCAGTGGTAACGTCTCTGACAGTGAAGCTGGGTGACACGGGATCGAATCCGTCAGGGAGCACCAGTTCCCTCAAGATTACAGGTACACATTGCTGATGAGTACCAAGTAGCACGAAATCCGTGTCCGGGGTTTCCTGTTGACTACTCTCTAATCACCATCTTATCTCAACATAATGCACGCAGTGTCGAGTCACCTAGACTAGTGACCACATTGCAACTTGATCGATAGCATTCGATCAGTACTATGAAGAACTTGACACACACATTGCAAATGTCAATCAATCATCATAGACTTCATTGTTCCTTCAATTTCATACTAATCATTCTCTATTCTCATTCTCTTCTCATCAATCTTCTTAATCTTCTGCTATCAGACATTTCACTTTCAATTGATAATACATACTACTTATATCTGTCAATATCAGTAGAAAAGCACCACAATAGTATTTTTATTGAATAATTTGTGTAATAATTATATATTTAGAATGAAAATACCCCCCAACCCCCCCCCTCATAGCAAATAAAAACAACCCTGTAGATTCTCCCCCAATTTTTTTTTAGAAAAGAGGAAAGAATCAAATCTAGTCCATACATCTGTCCTAGTTTCTCATATTGTATTTTATTGATGGAATAAAGAACAAGGAAAAAGAAAAGAAAACAAAAAGAGGAAAACAAAAGGGGGGGGGAACTACATAGTTCATAGTTAATAATTAACTAGTAGATAGTTTATTCCTTTTTAACTGATTATTATTATTATTTTCATATGTTTATCATTAAGACAGATGTCAACTTTCACATTAATCATGTATGCACAGATATATATTTTATGGCATCATCAAATGTTTCGTCCTTGTATGGGACTCTTCAGCGGTGAGCACTCAAGACCCCTTAGGCGTAATTAGAATGCAGGACCTATTGGTTAACCTATAGATCATTGAGTTGGAATTCAAAAGTGTTAACATCTAACTTCAACCTGTTATAACTCGGATTTAGATTCTTAGTAGGTCGTGTATAATTTGAACAGTCAAACGCTAGATTCTTTCCAAGTTGGAAAATGAGAAGACAGAAGATAAATGGAAGGAATGTTATTTCAAATACAATGTTAATTATGGTACAAAACTGTCAGGTATTTATAATTTTTAGGAGAAACGATACACACACAGGTGGCAAATAGGATTTGTCTAGTATAGAAGCTACATGTAGTGATTCTGAAATATTCTTACAAAAGCTGATTGACTGGAATATGGAACTTTCTCAACTTCACGTTTGAACCGTCGTCACACAATCAATTCATGAAATTTTACCACCATCCACCATTGTTTTCAATGAGTTACAATCTTACAACAGATTCAGTTGAACTCTAATGGATAAAATATTCATCATCGTCAAATTATGAACGGTTGCTTAATTTTGTGTATTGGTTGAAGTTAGATATTAACACCGTTGGATGCCGATTTGCTCAGTTGTCTTGTGGTGAAGCGATTGCGCATGAGACTGATAAGTCCTGGGTTCAAATCACGTGAGGAGGGCCCGTGAATGAGCACTGTCGAGGAGTCTTGAACTAGTGTAATGAACAAAACACGGGTGGTGACAACCAAATGTAAATAAGTACAATATTATGAATTCTGATAACCATACAATGAACAGTTAATTTGCAAAATAACACTCCATTGTCTTAATCTTAACTGTTCGTTCTGCAAATATCAGTCTGTCTTCTCTAATTTCATTGTTCATGCGTTTTCGTACCGATTGCGCTTCATTCTTATTCGTTCCTTATCGATCTTTTGCTAAAATACATCCTATGTCTGACCATCAGTACATACTACTTATATGGATATAAGTAAACCACATCACTCTAGGACGAAATAGCCTTCCAGTGCTTCCAGGTTTTCTATTATGTCCTACCTTCAATTGACTCATGATTTCAACTATGAAAATACTGAAATCTTCACAAAACCCCTTCTGATCTATAATCATATGCTCACTAGTGATTGACTTCAAGGGATGTTTCCTTGAATTCTAGTGGGAAGAAGTGACCAGTAGAGTTCAACGAAGTCTGTTGTAGAGATATCAATTCACTGAAGACAATTGGTGAACGGTTGCTCAAACATCGTGGTTTGTTTGAAGTTACAAATGAACACCTTCAGATCCCGGCTTGCTCATTGATCTAGTGGTTAAGCACTCACTCACAAGACTGTTAGGTCCTGGGTTCAAATCTCTCGAGACGGGATCGTGGATGAGCGCTATTGAGGAGTCTTGTACTAGGACGTAACGGCCGTTCATTGCTTCCAGGTTTTCCATCATGGTCTAACTTCAAATGACTCATGATTTAATATATATAAACATATAAATCATACTTTAATGATCAACTTATTGGTCATTCTATCTATTATTCATTCAATGAATGAATAGGTTGTGTTTCACTTTCCAAAATCCATCTATCTATTTATCTATCTAACTTTCTATCTATTGAGCATTGATTATGCTGGTAAGATTTACATTGGTTTCATTCGATCTATCAGATTAAAAGAAGAACCTTTCTTCCTTTCTTTCTTCCTTTTCTTTCGAAATAATGTCAAATCATCTTGTCAATTTGAACATTGAATAAGATAAACTAATCCTTGGAATGAAGGAAACCAACTATAAACATACATACATAACTATGTATATATACTACTTATATTAGAATAGTAATAATGAAACATTGTTTTCAAACAAAAAAAAAACATGTATTGGTATTGATGATTCTTATTTACATTATGAAAGTATACACCTTTATAGATACCTCAATACATACATACATAGAGTTAGATAGAAGAGATAGATAGATAGATAGATAGATTGATTGAGAGAAGGATAATTTCCTGTTGTATCTATATTACTAATGAGTAATATATACATAGATGTATATTACTTTTAAAGAATTCTTCCTTGATCTATGTTGTTTCTAGGTTTTTTAAAAAAAATTTTCGATTTCGGTTTTCAACCTTACTTCCTGTGACAGTGTAGAATTTCCGGGATAATGGGTTCTTCGAATAGATATGTATATATATATATATATATATCCCCCTATACACATATACGTGTGTGTGTGTGTTGTGTCTGTGTGTCTCTCTCTACTTAAATATGTGTATATATTTATAAAGGTGGGAGGGGGGTCATTATCATTATTATATAATAACTATATGTGCAAAATGAGCTCTTTCCATAGAGATACACATGAATACCTCCATCTATATACCCATAAGAAACAAAAAAAGGAAACCTTACACTCCTATTAACTCTTTAAAAATCAATGATGAATGAAATAATAATCATAATGATTATTAAGGTGAAGTTGTATTATAGAATGGATGAATGAATTTCATTACACCCCCAAACACATACTATTACATATTATTATGTTTATGATTATGATTATTACTAGAAATTATAAAAATCTAGAATAATAGGAGTTAGTTACATACTGATGACAACAATGGAAGATTGAAAGATATCATGGATTGATTGAAGTTAGACATTAACACTTTTGGATTTTTGTTTGCTTAATGGTCTAGAGGTTAAGCGCTCACGTGCAAGATTGATAGGTCCTGGGTTCGAATTCCGAGTGTGTGAGATAGTGAGTGAGCATTATTGAGAAGTCCTATGTTAAGATGAAACAATCGTTCAGTACTTTTAGGTTTTCAGGGGTGGTCTAATATTGAGCGATTAATGAGCTTAATCAAAAATTTAACAATCTCCATAATCCTATAATGATAATAAACAATATGGCATTAAGTGAAACTGTTTCATTTAGTACATTCTAAATATTCTGTGAATGTACTAATGTTTTCAAATAAATAAAGTATGCTCTTAAATGTAATTTTGTGAATATGCCACATTGGATGAAGTTATTTAGTTTACTTACTTACTTACTTACTTACTTACACCTGTCACCAACCCTCGTGGAGGAGTGTAGTCCGTCCACCAGTACTTTCCATACAACCTTGACCTGGGAAATCTTTTTCAGTTCTTTCCAGTTGCTATCCATCCTTTTTCATGTCTGTTTCCAAATCTCGACGAAATGTATTCTTCAGTCTTACTCTTTTCTGTTTCCCCTCAGCATTTCGAGTTAGGGCTTGCCTTATGATACAATTTAGTAGTTTTCGTAATGTGTATTCTATCGACTTGCAACATCTTTTCCTAATTTTTTTTCAGCTGAAAGCTGGTTTGTCCTTTCCTATAGTAATCTATTTAGTTTACTAATGAATAATAATTATGACCATTTTACAGAATCATAGACAATTCAATCGGTCACAAGGACTATGTGTAGGGTGAATAAAAATGACAAAATTGATATTAATTACTAAGAAGACGTAGTACCATGAATACCATCTTCATAATGATAGTATGATAATCACAGTTGAAAACGGTATTAGTTTTGATAGAAATAAAGGAGGAGATTTAAACGATTCAATCTATTTTATATAGTTGAAGCACTGGACGGCCGTCGCATCCTATTGTGAGACTCCTCATCAGTGCGTATCCACGATCCCAACTCGCGAGCCTCGAACCCAGGACTTAATAATCTCACGCCAGATCACTTAACTGATAGACCAAGTTTTCCATACTGGTCTAGCTTCAATTGACTCACGATCTCAACTTTATAAAATTATTAAAATCTCCACAAAACCCTTCTTCTGATTCAATCTATTATATATCAACTAGTGTTATAATGTCTATATTAATGCAATCACTATAGGATAAATATATGCCAATCAAGAATGATTAAATTTCAGTCAAAAAATATCAATAAACGGATAATCCAAACGATTTCAAACTGAATTGAATCTCATACCCATTACATAAATGAGTTGCTCTTTGTACTCAGTAGATAAGTGAATAACGCGATGGCGGTTGAAGCAAATGGTATTGGGTAAGAGTTCCAAATTGAACATCAACTCTGTGACGCAGATAGATCCATTTGAAAAGTCTCAAATAAGATGAAATATGCGTCTTCGGTTCCTCTGTTTGCCACAATCCATCTATTCAAACTTCACTGAAGGATGATAAGTATTATAGAGGTAACAATAATACTAATTATAAATGACAAATATATAGATTCTAGTAAAAATGAATAACGGTATCCTTGTTAATAGAATGAAAAGTAGTATGGGGCATAGCACCAAGTTTATGCTAATAATGCTGTCCATAGGGACTGTGATAGCTTCATGATTTAACCATCCAACTCAGAGGATGCAACTCTACCATTATGCTGAATGTTTGTAATATAGGTGATTGGTCAAACAACAAGATTTAAAATTTTAAACTGTATTTAAACGAGTAGGCAAAGCATAGGCTGCCAACCAGCATTCTCCAAACCATTCTGTCCTGAGCCTTCCTTTATAGTTCTATCCAATTGTTGTTCATTCTTTTCATGTCTGTCTCCAGTTCTCGGCGTAATGTGTTCTTTGGTCTTCCTATTCTCCTTTCGCCTTCAGGATTCCATATGAGGGCTTGCCTTGTGATGTAGTTGGGTGATTTCCTCAATATGTGTCTTATCCATTTCGAACACTTCTTCCTGATTTCTTCCTCCACTGAAATCTGATTTGTTGTCTCCCACAGTAAAATGTTGCTGATAGTGTCTGACCAATAGATGCGAAGAATCTTGTGTAGACAACTGTTATTAAACACTTGTATCTTCTGGATGATGGCTTTCGTAGTCCTCCCTGTCTCCGACCAATACAATAGAACTGTTTTGACATTTGTATTGAAAGAGTGGGCAAAAGATAACAGTAGATCGATGATCAAAGAAGTGGCATAGGAACCAAAAACTATTTAATACAAATAAATTATGACTGACGAAATCAATAGCTGCTGATTTTAAGTAGATATGAAGTATGTCACTTAACTACACAAAAGGTGGTGCCACGTTCTACTGCTTGACCCTCCCTTCATATCAGTGACATGTCTTCCGATGGTCTTACTAAGTAGTCTGTGGTTATTTCTTGCAAAATTCTTTAGTATTTGTCCTGTTATCCTTTTACATGCTACCGTCTCTATTCTTTGAACTTACCTCTTTCCACAGGAACAGGTAAGTTAGTTAACCAAAGAGGATTTATTATCTAAACTAAACTCTGCTAATGGGTCCCTAGTGTAGCATCAATAAATCGAGTTCTTAGCAGTAAAATTCAGTCAAATATGGGTTCTTAGTTGAAATTTCTTAAGATATTTTCATATTTAATCGTTGAATTCATAAGTAAATTAAATCTGGACCAACATAGAAAACCTGGAATCACCAGACAGCCATTTCATCCTAGTATGGGACTCCTCAGAAGTGAGCATCTACGATCCCGATCACGAGATTCGAAGTCAGGACCTTCAGTTCAAATTATTTTCAAAAGAATCCTCAGAGAGTAATCCGATTATCATTGAAAATAATATTTTAACAAGATTTCGTTCATCGAAGTTTATTGATTCATTTTCAGTGATCCATTTATAATATTGATAAGAAAACTTTGGAAAATACTCATTAATAACTCACTTTCAGATGAATCTGTCAATTTATAGTGGAAAATTGTGGTCAATAGGGTTCAGATTTATCTAGAATACAACAAATCTCATTTGATTTGTTTGAGGGCTGTGATACTGCTCAGGTGCCCATACCGAAGTAGGTGGTTTTCTTAGGGGGCCACACCAGAAGCCTTTAACTTAAAGGTCTGATTCACAAGGTAGTGCAGCATCGTAAGGAGATGCAGTCCCATGGTAGCCGGTCACCAACGATTGATTCATACGCCATTTATTCCCTTAGGAACCTGGAGCCCATGTGCACCATTGGTTTGGAATCAGGGTTTTGAAACTCCCCTAGGTAAACTTTCCGTATCCACCAACCCGATTAAAGCGCCGGACATTCGCTTTTCGTCCTCTCACCTTCGTGAACAACACCCCAGCCACGAGAAGGCAGTGAGTAGGACTTGTGTGGCAGAGGCTATATTACGCGTGGCCATATGAGAGTATTTCGAAAGTGAGAGCGGACTCTCCCCACTCTCGACCGTACAAGGGCATTTGTGGTGTATCACTGGATACCAATCCCAAAGGTTTAAAAATTAAACGCTTGCCTGAATACCTTAAATTCCTAGTAAGTCATGAATGTCCAATCCTGAGGAGTTACATTGTAAATCGAAAGAATTGTCCAATACCCTTTAGTTTCCAATGGTAGACATACTAACTGATATCAAATCATACAGAATATAGTTCATATAGCATTAAAATCACTAGTTTCAGTTAAAAAAAAAAGCAAAATAAATTTATTCATCTTTTAAAAGATTATTCCAATAGGATGGTAGTTGGAGGTAGTCAAATGGAAACCCTGGAAACAGGTTCCGTGCTATTTGACACTCGTCTGTTAGGTGTATCTGTAAACTTGAGGGATATGATACTCCCTGACGTATTAAGATCCTGTCTCATCCAGCCTCACAATCGGAGACGATACCACTGAATTATCCGGGACGCGACTGACCTCCTATAAAACTGAGATCTATTCACGATTGATCGATGCCATATGTGTCAGGTTCAAAGAGCACGAAAGCTAGATCTAGGGTTTCCTATTCACCATCTTATCTGAACATAATGCACGCAATATCAAGTCATCTAGACTGGTGACCACATTAAAACTTGTTCGATAAGATTCAATCTACACTAAGAAGGACCTGAAACACATAACATTGATCATCACCCACTGATCAACCAATTTTGAGATTATTTAAATGTTCAACTTTCTCTTTAAAAAACTTATTTAGATTTCTCTTCTCTACTTCATTCATATCATGATGAAATTAACATGAATAAGATCCTTCTCCCCACCATGAACTCTCCCTCCCCCCTCCCAATAACTTATACAATTCAAAATATAATTCACATTCTATGGATACATGTATAGACAAACATATAGAATGTTCTTCTCTTCTTCCTTCTTCTTCTTCCTCCCCTTCCTCTTCTTCCTTTACTCCACATTTCAAGGATGAAGGTAACAAAAAATTTAAAAAAAATTATTTTTTTATTTTTTTCAAAATAAACTTGTCATAAGCAATGACAACGACGACGACGACAACAACAACAACAACAACAACAGCAGCAACTAACGAGAGAGAAAAAACAACCAAAGAAGAAAATAAAAAATGGAATGAAAAAAAAGATTATGAAAATATTTATTTGAAAATACGAATATCAATTAGAAATGATGGTGGTGATGATGATGGTGGTGGTGGCAATCATTGATCGTTAATCGATGAGTTTGGAACTCAACTACTCGCTCACGAGACCGATAGGTTTTGGGTTAAAATCTAGCGAGGTGGAATCGTGGATGCACACTGCTAAGGAGTCCTATAATAGGACGAAAAGGCCATCCAGTGCTTTTAGGTTTTCCATGATGGTCTAGCTTCAATTGACTCACGATGTCAATTATATAAAATTACTAAAATCCTCAGAAAACCCCCTGCAGATAATGATCATATGCTCACTAGTGAGTTACTCCATGAGGTATTTCCTGGAGTTCTAGTGAGAAGCAGTAAGCAGTGGAGTTCATCCAAGTCTGTTGTGAGATAGTAACTCACTGAAGACAATGGTGGATGTGTCGCTCAATTTCATGGATAAGTACAAGTTACACGTTAATACCGTTGGATGCCGGCTTGCTCAGTGGTGTAGAGGTTAGGCGTTTGCGCGCGAGACTGATAGGTCCTGGGTTGGGATCTCGTGAGTGCGGGATTGTGGATGTACACTGTCGAGGAGTTCCATAATAGGACGAAACGGCCGTCCAGTCTTTCCAGGTATTCCATGGTGGTTTAACTGATATTTGCAGAAGGAATGGTCAAGATTGAGACAATTGATTGATAGTCACTTGGTGTTGTTTACTTGTCTCTTCCCATTGTTATTTAGGATTACAATTGATCTACCTTCTGTTGGTATATGTGCATCCAGTGCGGACTGCCTTGATATTGCCTGAAATCACAAGCTTTATTATCAATGATGGATAGTGGCTAGCAGTGGAATCCAGTTTGATGCGCGTTTAGTCCTACTTGAGACTCGTCAGCTGGATGTACTTGCATCTCAGAGTTGATGTTCACTCTGGGACTCTAATTTACGTGTCAAATATATTTGATTGTCCCCACTCGTGTTCATTCACTACAATAGGATTATTTTATTTAGGAGTAGTCATTTGAATGTACTTAGACACCATAGTTGATATTCACTGCCGGATTCGAACCTAATACCTTTTGCTTCAAATGAAACCGCTTTATTCGCTTAGTTACTTACAGGATATACATATGTAAGGGTGGAAGTTTTGTTACTCTTTCTCGCTTTCGACGGGTGCCAAGAAATAATGTAATGAACAGGAACACAATAAGTACAATCGAGTGTATTCGAATACGATATTACAGAATATCTTGGTAAAATCTGAAACTTACTCACGCCTGTTACTCCCAATGGAGCATAGGCCGCTGACAACCATTCTCCAACCCACTCTATCCTGCGTCTCCCTTTATAGTTCTATCCAATTTTTGTTCATTGTTTTCATGTCTGTCTCTATTTCTCGACGTAATGTGTTCTTTGGTCTTCCTATTCTCATTTGACTTTCAGGATTCCATATGAGGGCTTGTCTTGTGATGCAATTGGGTACTTTTCTCAATGTGTGTCCTATCCACTTTCAGAACTTCATCTTGATTTCTTCCTCCACTGAGATCTGGATTGTCCTCTCCCACAGTAGAATATTGCTGATAGTATCTGACCAACAAAATCTAATAACCATACAGTGAATTCTTCATTTACAAAATATTCATCAATTGTCTCAGATTTCATTATTCCTCCCTTTCCATATTAATCATCCTCCGTTCTTATTCTCTTTTCTTGAATCTTCTTAACCTTCTAACCGTAGACATTACACTTTCTATTAATCATATATATACTACTTATATCTATCGATATTAGTAGACTTCATTCCATGTTGAAATAAATATCCATTAAATTTCAATCATTTGAAAAAGTCAATCCATTCAAATGAAATTAAAATTCTATTAATTAATTAATTAATTACTTTCTTAATTTCTTTCTATTTCTTTAAATTGATGAATTATATTGTTAGATAAGAGTTGTGGGGGGGGGAGGGAGGGATGGGGGAGAACGAAAATGATTATCGTATTTTTTTTTCTTTCCTTAAGAAAGTTTTGGTTAAGTTACTAAGTCATAGAAATTGCGTGAAGTATTAGTAGTAACAACTGATGATGATGATGATGATGGGGAGGAAGAGGATGAGGACGAGGAGGAGGGGGGGGGGAAGACGAGAAGGAAGACGAAGAGGAGGACGAGGAGGATGAGGACAACAACAACAACAACGATGCAGATGACTATAAGTGCCCTACATGGCATATATGTGTGTGTGTGTGTTTGTTTGGGATGAAATCAGTTATTGATAATACAATGAAATCTATAAGTAATATGTCTTAATCATTCATGAGATAAACAATGATTTCTTTTGAATAGTTTGTTTACTCAGTTGTTTATTATCAGGTGGTTTATATAACTTTTGAACATCTTACTTTAGATGGTATATACATGTATATATACTAACGAATATCGTCAAACTGAAAAGCTGTAAAGGTGACTTTTTGTTGTTATAGGAAAGTAATATTGATTAGTTATATGTTTATCCGGGTTAAAGTGAAAATGTTTCTTCAGATTGTTTTGATGTTGAGTTTTATTGATTTATTCCGTTTGTAATATGGTTCTGGTGATAAGTAAAGATGGATAGTGACTAGTAGGGGAATTCAGTTTGATATGTGTGTGTTTCGTCCTGTTTTTTTTGGGATTCGTCACCTGGATGTACACCTGCATCTCAGACTTGTTGATGTTCATTCTGGGAGTTAAAACCTAGTACCTTTCGCTACAAATGCTTCAAATAGGATTAAACGTGCCCTGTTCTGGATTCCACTGCTAGCTACTATATATCTTTACTTATAATGATTGTGAATTCAGTCAATATCGAGGTAATACGCACAGTATGCATATATGCAAATAAGAGACTGATCAAGTGCAATCCTAGACATCGATGGGAAGATTCAAAACAAACCATACTAACTGAATTGAATTAGATAGCATTATTGATTAATAAGATTTATTATCAGGAGGGTGTTTCGTGGAGATTTTAGAGATCTTTAATAGTTGAATTCATGAGTCAATTGAAGCTAGACCACCGTGGAAAACCTGGAAGCATTGAATGGCCGTTTCGTCCTATTGTGGTACTCCTCATCGGTGTCCATCCATGATCCCGTATACAGGATTCGGACCCAGGATTTTCGGTTTCAAACGCGGACGCCTAACCTTTAGACGAGAAGCTTTGCTTCAAAGTTATTTTAGATGGACAGGTCAAAGGCCATTTATATGGCCACATATGAATTGTTAGCCGTATAAAACTTCTAGAATCGTGAAGACTGGTCATAATTTGTACATTCGCTTTATCATTCAATAATGACCAATATAATGCTTGTCTAATTCTAAATGGTAATCGCTTCACTTAGACTTATGGCTAAATTACAACTTGGTCTATAGAATTCTATCAACATTAAGGTTTAGATAAATAGTAGACTGGTCACTACTCAGTGACTAGTCAGTGTAATTATTCCTTCTATAAGAAAAAATTCGAAAGTTCTTACTTCTAGATTAAGCATATTAACGTCTCTAAATTTGACCAGGGTTTAGTTTACTGTATAATTAGGAAAGTAATTTCGACAAGCTGAATAATTACTTACTTACTTATACCTGTGACCAACCCTCGTGGTGGAGCGTAGGCCGCCCACCAGCATTCTCCATCCAACTCTGTCCTGGGCAATCCTTTCCAGTTCTTTCCAGTTAATATTCATCCTTTTCACATCCACTTCTATTTCCCGGCGTAAACTGTTCTTTGGTCTTCAACTTTTCCACTTCCCGACACGATTCCAAGTTAGCATTTTCGTCGTGATGCAGTTTGGTAATTTTCTTAATGCATGTCCTATCCACTTCCAACGACTTTTCCTAATTAACTCTTCAGCTAGAAGTTGGTTTGTCTTCTCACATAGTAGGTTGTTGCTAATGGTTTCCGTTCAACAGAAATTGAGTATCTTGTGTAGACAATTGTTTATAAATACTTGCACCAATTTGGTGATGAATGTGGTAGTCCTCCACATTTCATCTCCGTACAGTAGAACTGTCTCAACATTCGTGTTGAAGATTATGATTTTGATATTGGTTGACAGTTGTTTTTGAGTCCCATAAGTTCTTCAATTGTAGAAATGAGGTCCTTGCTTTGCCAATCCTCGCCTTTACATCTGCATCCTATCCTCTTTGTTTATCAATGATGCTTCCCAGGTACTTGAATGTTTCCACCTCTTCCAGAGTTTCGCCATCAAGTGTGTTATTGGGTTAGTGTTTTCCGTGTTGTATTTGAGAATCTTGCTTTTTACTTTGTGTATGCTGAGGCCTATTGATTTAGAGGCTGCTGCGACATTTTCTGTCTTCGTCCAAGCTGAATAATTACTTACTAATTATAGCTCTTGAATACATAAATTCAATCTAAGCGATAATCTTGGACTCTCATAACTTATGGAATTTCGTATGCAATAACTCACTAGCTCTCAAAGTCAACCTACTTCAGTATTATGGTATTCCTTGCAATGAGGCAGTATATTTTGAAAGTTAATCACTCTCTTCAATCCCTGAAGAATCTACTTTCAATCTATAATGTGACTTTGAACACACATCAACAAGTCATTCAATACTTGGACGAGATAGTTACCAAGTACATTTTAGTTTGTAATGGTTGTTCGTAATGTGATAGTTTTTTTTTCTTTTTTTGGGAGGGGGGAGGGGTGATTGTAGTTTAACAATGAGTTAACATTGTTCATCATAACTAACTGCCCCTAGTTTTTTTTTAATTTTTCATAGGATTATTAACAAAACATTCATCGATTACCTTGTTCCCCCCCTTTTCATTAGAATGAATCAATCTATGATGTAATCATTAGGTTACAAAGGGGACTTGATTATGTATAGAAAACACTCTCAATAGATAGAATGGTGAAATGGATTAATATACCATAACATGTAACTAAAATGAGGAAAGAAATTTTTATTCATATGTATAATACTACTAATAAACAATGAATTAAAGTGATACCATGTTTAATAATCGGATTAATTAGAGAACATATGATCAATCCCCTGTAAACAATTTGATGATGTTAAATAATGATAAAGATGATCAACTATTACATATACTGGTATTGTTCATTATTGATTATAGTCATAGTTGAAACGATGAGTCAGTTGAAACTAGATCATCATGGAAGAAGACCTGGAAGCATTGGACGGTCGCTTCGTTCTATTGTGGGACTCCTCAGTAATGCACAGCCACGATCCCGCGTCATGAGGTTCGAACCCAAGACCTATTAGTCTCGCGCGTCAGCGCTTAACCGATAGACCACTGAGCTGTCCGACATCCATCGGTGTTAATATCCAACTTAAAACAATCCACGAAACCGAGCAACCGTTCATCATTGTCTTCAGTGAGTTGATATCTCACAACAGATCTGATAGTCCCTGGGTTGGAATCTCGCGAGGCGGGATCGTAGATGAGCACTTCTGAGAAGTCCCACAATGGGACGAAACGTCCATCCAGCGCTCCAAGGTTTTCTATGGTGGTCTAGCTTCAAATGACTGATGATTTCAACTATAAAATTACTGAAATCTCCACAAAAACCCCTTCTCATTATTAATTATATTGAATTCATGTTATAACATAGATTTCAGTTCATATGAGACTTCACTCTTTTAAGTAAGTACCCATATCTTCTTATTGATATATTTGCAGAGGATTCGAACTTAGAACTTATCAATTAAAAACAAATAGTATTTTCTATCAGTCTACTAAATGACAATGGTCAACAACTTATTTGGGAGGCGAAACCCAACTCACACTTTCTCGTCTTGCCTCTTGGATAGTGTGACTGTTTCCGTAAACTAACGTGAGTGGTAACCCGGATGGTGGAGATCGGCCTAATTATCCACTCTACCTATACCCATAAATGATTAAGAAGGCTACAAAGAATCATTGCACAATTATTATTGGTTCAAATAGAAATAGAGAATGAGTCTGCCCCTCCCCAAAAAACAGACAAGAAAGAAAGATGTAAGCAATGCAAAAACAGCTATTGAGCCTAGGTAGTTGTGTCGTGCTTCGATGTAGCATTCTTCTCCGGAAGGGCCTACTAGGCTTCACCATGTTACTATGGCTGGAAGGGGGAGCGACAACTTGTTTCGAGAGTATACCGTGTTCTATTAGTATTGAGTAATCAATTCAAATAAGTGTGTGTGTTTCTTCAAACACTCATATTAGTATAGAAGAACGTTCAGTTAACGAGGTTCACAAATAGAATGAAATATGTGTCCATCTTGGAGTTAAAAACATGTAAATTGATATTTTTCAGTGCAGAAGACTTCAGCTGATATTATTGAATTTTATCGCTAAGCAACTATTGAAGAGCAGGAAGGGCTAGATGGCACTTTTAACAAATGCGTAACTACGATTTCACTAGTGATCGAACTTAAGACCTTCGGACATTTCAGAAAAAACTTAATCTTCAGAACAACAACTTGGGATTGAATTACTTGGATTTTTAACTTCAGTCAGTTTGTGATATTAGATGACCATTATAAACTGTCATTGGTAGTATCTGTCTAAAAATAAATATATTTAATTCTACCGATTATGATTTCTCATTAAAACCCCATGTATAACTCCTGAAATTTATTATAACTGAGCATAGTTGAACACCATATGGAACTCAAATACTACTGTCAGTCACTATCAAAGTCACAATCTTCAATACGAATGTCAAGATGGTCCTATTGTAGGGAGATGAAAGTTGGAGAACTAGCACAACCATCATGTAGAGAATACAAGTATTCATAAACAATTGTTTACGTATGATATTGAATGTTTGTTAACCGGATAACATTAGCAACAGCCTACTGTAGAAGAGGATAAACCAACTTCCAGCTGAATTGGAAATTAGGAAAAGACGTTTGAAGTCGATAGGGCACATATTGAATAAATCATCAAACTGCATCACAAGGCAAGCATGAACTTTGAATAGTGAAGGGGAACAAAGAAGGTGAAGGCCAAAGAACATACTGAGTCGGGAATAGGAAGAAGATATGAAAAGGATGAATAGCAACTGGAAAGAACTGGAAAGGATTGCCCAGGACAGAGATGGATGGAGAATGCTAGTTGTTGGGGTATGCTCGTCGATGAGAAGTAACGGGCGTTGTCAGTCACAATTTTTTATTACATTAAAATCTGCATTGTATCTGTTGTTGTATAATTGATAAAGATTATACTATAATGATGAACTAATCAAGGCCGATGTAACGAATCTAAGGTTACAACATACAAATATAGGGAGATCTCTGCAGTTGAATACCTTGCGGGAACGTTAAAAAATTAGACCCGACGATAATCCAACACTTAACTAAAGCTCACAAACAGCGAACTCTAAAATACCAGGAGGGTTTCAGACCTGGTCTAAGTCAGTGCCTAAACTAATGATAAAGATTGGAGTAGTTGAGTGTGTTGACCACTTTACTCACCTTGAAAGTTTCATCAGATCCAGTGGGTAAGCGTCTAATGAAATAGATGTACGGATTTAAAAACTTCGATTGATTGTCTCCAGTTTTGTCGCTTGTGGTGTAGGCATGATGTTCGTCTATTAACCAGGAGGTGAGTCCAATGAACAGCATTTTGTTGTGTTCTTCTCTATTGGATGTAAAACACGGTCACTGAGAACAGATTATATTAGTAGGTCAGTAGTATTCAATCTTAGATACCTTCGTTCATGTATGTTAATAAAATCGACTGGTTTAATAATGAGTTTAAGCATAAAGCATTGGACAAAATGGAAAATCGGTTAAAGGGATTGTTAATTATCGTCTGCTGAGATATCTGGGATGTATGTTACGTATACTGAATCATTACCTACACCGATGGACAAAGTTTGCTGGTGTAGTAATGGGTCGAAACAAAGCTAGCGGTGGCCAAATAAATACAGAGCATCAGTTCATTGGTTCAATTCTTGATAAACTACGGATGAGTACTGATGATGAATTTCATAATAGGACAAAATATTTCTCGAAAGACTGTCGAAATATAGTCACCTCATGATGTCAAACTAAAAACTTAAATGATCCCCACAAACTCTCTCTACTATTCTCTAATTGGTTATTATCATTAGCATTATTCAATATTATATTTGTAGTACAATACAAAATTCTCAGCATAATGTATTTTGGCAAGTTTCAGTTTCTCCTCGATCGATCTTGACGACAAATATTGAATGATCCCCAGTTGCCCCAAATCCTCTGATACAGCCGAGAGTGAGGAGAGTACGCTCTCCCTCTCCAAATGCTTTCACATGGCCACGCGTATATAGCCTCTGCCACACAAGTCCTACTCACTGCCTTCTCGTGGCATCAGTGTTGTTTACGAAATTTAGAGGACGTAAAGCGAATGTCCGACGCTTTAACCGAGTTAGTGGACACGGAAAGTCCACCTAGGAGAGTTGGGAAATCCTCATTCCAAACCAATGCTGCACATGGGCTGGCTCCATTATCCTGATGGAACAAATGAAATGAGATTTGTGCGGCGCATATATATCTGATGCCCCTTTGTACCAATATTTATGTGTTTAAATAAAATAAAATAGATGGTCAGTTAGATGTTAGCAGTTTAGTCAATCGACATTTAAATAATGTACATTCTTTTCGCTTCATACCGCCAGCAACCACGATATCTTTGATTAGGCGTTTTGTAACTTGTACACTTTTTAGAAACGTACCGGAATAGGTTATGCGATTAATAAGCATAATGATGTATTCAAACAAAAAAATTAACTTGTCAAAATATCTAGATAGCAGGAACAGTTAGCCCAATTGTTCAAGCAAGCCGCCTATACTTTTCATTAGTCAATAAACTAATTGTAAACATAAAGGTAGATTTTTATATAGTTGAAATCATGAGTCAATTGAAGCTAGACAACGAAGAAAAACCTGAAACTACTGGACGATCATTCCGTCCTATTGTGGGACTCCTCAGCAGTGTGCATCAACGATTCGGCCTCACGAAATTCAAACCCAGGACCTATCGGTCTCGCGCGCGAGCACTTAACCTTTAAATCACTGAAGTGGCCGGCATCCAACGATGTTAATGTCTAACTTCTACTAGGTAGATTATTGATTCAGCTATTGTCACTTCTACTTTTGTTCAGGTAATCGGTTCTAATCTTCTACTTTAAACACCAAAACTAAGATCAATTACAAATATCATTCGAAAGCTGTTATTATGTTAGTATAGTATCATTAGTATCATTAGAACTATCTTATTAGATAATAATGAATGTATCATATTCGAATCATAAATTACTTATGAGTAGTAGTAATACACTTTATAACCTGATCAATTTTATATTCACTTAGTACTGGGTTCGAATTCCAGAGTGATCACTAACAAGTATGAGATGCAAGTACATCCAGCTGACGAGTCGCAAATGGAACAAAACGCGCTTCCTGGATTCCTCCGCTAGCCACTATCCATCTTTACCTACAGTGCTTGTGAAATAAGGCTATATCGAGCAATACGCACAGTATGTACATATGCCAATTAGTGACTGACCAGTTGCAGTCCTAACAAATCGATGGGAAGATTCAAACAAACAATGCCAAGTGAATTTAAGACATCACCCCATTGCACAAACAAGTAGCTTTTAGAACTCAGTAACCGAATGAATAACGCAATAGCATTTGAAGCGAACAGTACTGATTTCGAGTCTCAAAGTGATCATCAACAAGTCTGAGATATATGTACATCTAGGTGACGAGTCTCAACTTGGACGAAACGCGCTTTGTCCTTGATTCCACTACTAGCCACTATACATAATTCATAGAAAAGATATTTATACAATTTCATAAATATATTTATTATTATTATTATTATTACTATCATATATATATATATTTATTATATACAAAGGGGGGCTATATGTATTCTAATGGATGACTTAAACATGTAACATGTAATGTTTGATTACCAATGTTTTGTTTTTGTTTTTCTTCTAAACAGAAAATTTCGTTTGAGTAAATTATAAATTTGGGAAGAGGATTTATACAAATAATCTATCATATGCATAGATAGATAGTATGGGTAGATAACTAGATAGATAGATAGTGTGGGTAGATAGATGGTGTGGATACATAGATATACAGATAGATAGTTAGGTATGTAGGTAGTGTGGATAGATATATTGGATAGATAGATGGATAGTGTGGATAGATAGATAGATAGATAGGTAGGTAGGTAGGTAGATGGTGTGGATACATAGATAGATAGATAGGTAGGTGGGTATGTAGGTAGTGTGGATAGATAGATAGATAGATAGGTGGGTAGATAGGTAGATGGTGTGGATACATAGATAGATAGATAGATAGATAGATAGATAGTGTGGATGGATAGATAGATAGATAGATAGATAGATAGGTAGGTAGGTAGGTAGGTAGATAGGTAGTGTGGATAGATAGATAGATAGATAGATAGATAGATAGATAGATAGATAGATAGATAGATAGATAGATAGATAGATAGATAGATAGATAGATAGATAGATAGATAGATAGATAGATAGATAGATAGATAGATAGATAGATAGATAGATAGATAGATAGATAGATAGATAGATAGATAGATAGATAGATAGATAGATAGATAGATAGATAGATAGATAGATAGATAGATAGATAGATAGATAGATAGTGTGGATGGATAGATAGATTGGTAGATAGATAAATGTACTTCTATTTATTAATACTAAGTTAAAGGGTATATCTTCTTTTCAATGAATATGTCACATTATTATAATCACATATTGTTCAATGTTCAATATCAAAGAATCATAACATCATTTTAATTATCTATCCTACTGATGGTCATTATTACCAAATAGGAACGATTCAAGTATATGTATATGCATATATATGTAGAATAGATCAAATTCAATCATTCTTATTAGAATAGTATAAAGAGGAAAGAAAAGAAAAGAAAAGAAGTGATCAGTAAACAAGTAAACAAATAAACAAACAAATAAACAAGTAAATAATTACAACTGAATTCTTCTTTATGTTTTTCTTTTTTCTTTCTTCTTCTTCTTCTTCTTCATTATTTTTTTGTATTTTCAGTTAGTTACAAGACACACCAACAACAAAAAAATTATTTTTTTAAAATTTTTTTATACATTTCATCAAAAAATCGATAATCATAAAAAAATGCTTTCCAATGGGGTGGGGATGTTTTGCATTTTTGATTTTATTTTTGTTGCTATGCAATATAATATCTTTTAAATTAATTCATTTATATATCGATTTATGTATCTTTGGCATGTTATTGACATGATGTTGTATCTCTCCCCCTCTCTCTCCCTCTATCTAACTCTATCTGTTTATTGATTTCATGGGAAGGGGGGTAGTGTAAATTTCTTCTTTTTTTTTGTATTCAACTATACAATGATGAAGGTGTCTATATTGAATGAAGTTAAAGGGATTATAAGAACATTATCTTCTTGAAATTAAATAAACAATCAATAATTAATTCTTGATTATATATAGAATAATAAAAGTAGGAACGTATATTGTTGCCGTTGGTGTTGGTGGTGATGGCGATGGTGGTGGTAATGGTGGCAGCGGTGGCGGTGGTGGTGATGGTGATTAATTTTTTTGTACATTGGAAGATATATCATTTAAAAGATCTCGATTATTACTATAATTAGTGATATTACCTAGTTCAGTAATATTAGGTAATAATCTATGACTGGCAAAATAGTTTGGTTGTTGTTGTTGCAGTTGTTGCTGGGTGTTATGATGTTGTTGTTGTTGTGCATCAAGACGTTCCAACCATGATGCGGATGATGATGTATTATGATTCACATGAAATTGTGATGTTATATTATTATTATGATTATTTCGATTATGATTATCAAATTGTAGACTAGATGTATAAGATGTATTCATATCAGATCTTCCAATATCTACTGGATCACATTCATTACGATAAAGTGATGACCATGCAGATGAAACAGATCGTAATGTATTACTTTGTGAGTTACTACTACTGTTTTTATTGAACCAATCTGTATGATGTGTACTATTTAGTTGCTGAGGTAATAACTGTTGTGGATTTGGATGATGATGTTGCTGTTGTTGTTGTTGTAAATGGGAATGTTGATGATGTTGATGTTGATGATGTTGATCAACACCTGATGTTATATTTCCACTACTACCATAATATGCTAATTGAGATGCTGCATAATTTGCTGCAGCTACAGCTGCCATCATAGCAGCTGCTGCACTATGAGGATTGCCATTTGTAACTGATGATGATGACGATGATGTTGTAACACGGGGGAAATTACTGCCGTTATTACTATTAATAGCAGTATTAGTATTGTTAGTATTATTCATAATGGGTGTACTAGATCCACTTCGTCCAATTGAAAATGGTGGTGGAGAATCTAAACTTGATCCACCAGTTTGATTTGATCTAATTGTTGATTGATTTAGAAATGTTCGTTGTTCATTCATTCTTATCTGATTTATCATATTACCATTATTTGAATAAAACATTGACCATGGTGTATTACTTAAACGTTGCATAATAGTCATAGAATTCGAATTATTCACTTCTGTATTATGTTCTGATGTAGTATCATTTACAGCTGCAGCGGCTAATGCTGCTGCAGCTACCGCTGAAAATGGACTAGACATATCGGTTGGTAATAACTGTTGATTAACATTACTGTTATTCATTGTAAGAGATGATGTATTACGGAGAAACTCCAATGATGAAGGAGTACCTTGATTGATTGATACATTTTGTTCCGGCGTATAACTTGGTTCTTGTCTTAATAAGAATCTAGAATAATTATCATTATTATTACTACTACTATTAGTAGTAGTAGTATGATTAGTAGTATCTCTATATTGTCCAGAAATATGTCGATTACCATATAATGATTGTGAATGAAATGATGTATGTTGTTCATATTGTGTTGTTGTCGTCGTTGTCGTTATCGTTGTCGTTGTCGTTGTTGATGAGGATGACGATGAGGATGATGATGATGATGATGACGAAACATTTGTATCCGTTCCAAATAATGTTTGTCTTAAACTAATATCTTTATCATTCTGATGAAATTCATTTGGATAATATGACATCATCATATTGGATTGTAAATAGTTTGATGATTGAAAATCAACCGGTTGTTGTTGGGATTCAACTACTGAAGATGTATTATTAGTAGTATTTGTATGAGTAGTATTTACTAAGCCAGTAATTTGATGTGGTAAATAATTGGTTAATGGATTTCCCAATGATGAATACGGATGACTCGATGGAAGACGTTGATTCGATGAATGATTAAATAATCCATGTAAATGATGATGATGTTCATGTTTATGTATATGTTGAGTTTGTGATGATGGTGATGTTAAAGGATCAAATACATTAGGAATATTTCGATGATTTGAATGTGTCAATGGTAGATTTCCAGCGATACCAGGGATACCACCATTATGTGATCCAGGTATTGTATTATTTAAATAACCACCCATCATTGCGGCAGTTAACGTGGAGGAATTCTTTTTTTGTCTTTCTAATGGTTTATGTTTACGTCTTGGTCTATATTTATAATCAGGATATTGTGCCATATGATTTGCTCTTAAACGTTTTGCTTCATCAATAAATGGTTTCTTATCGGTTTCACATAAACTTTTCCACATTGAACCAAGACGTTTACTTATTTCTGAATTATGCATTTTAGGATTTTCTTGTGCCATACGTCTACGTTGACCACGTGACCATACCATAAATGCATTCATAGGACGTTTAACACGATCTTCTTTTCTGTGGTTATGGCTATTGTTATTATTATTGTTGTTATTATGAGTTGTTGTAGTGACATTTGTCAAAGATGATGTCAAGTCGGAATCATTCTATTTTGTTTTTGTCAAGGAAAGAAAATAGAAAAATGGAATAAGATGGTTATATGTTTAAGCTCATATGAGTACTGGACGGTGAGTTCGCCTTAGTATTGGACCTCTCAGAAGTGCGTATCCTGGGTTCGAATCCTGCTGTTTGGATCGTGGATGTGCACTGTTGAGGAGTCCAATACAAGGACGAAACGTTCTTCCAGTACTTTCATGTTTTCAACGGTGGTCTAACATTGATCTATTCATGATACCAATGTAAACAATTATTGTCTTAAATTATTACCATAATCGCAAATGTGGTTTTTGATTTTCATAAAACAAAATTGTCTTGATTCACTTGATGTTGTTTGGTTGTATCTTCCCATTGTTGTTTACGCCTGAAATTGACTAGTCTCTTGATGTCATATGTGCATCCTATACCAGCTTCCTTGATATTGCCTTGATTAACAAGCATTATAAGCAAAGATGAATGGCGGCTAGCAATGTAATCTAGGATGCGCGTTTCGTCCTATTTAAGACTCGGTAGCTAAGTGGATAACGCGATGAATGATATACATTGTTAGGACTGCAACTGATCAGTCTCTTGTTGGCATATGTGCATCCTGTGCCGACTGCCTCGATATTGTCTGAAGTCACAAGTTCTATAAACAAAGATAGATATTGGCTAGCAGTGGGATCCAGTTTGGTGCGCGTTTCGTCCTACTTGGAGCTCGTGAAATAGAATTAGTAGGTAAGTGGATAACGTGAGGGCGTTTGAAGAGAACGATGCTGGGTTCGAGTCCCAGAATGGACATCAACTCTGAGATGTAGGTACCTCCATCTAACTAGTCCTAAATAGGACGAAATGTATGTCCTTGGTTCCACTGCTAACCATTATCCATCTTTGCTTATAAAATTGTCTTGGATGAAAATGATGTACTCCATCTTTGGATCTATGGTAAGAGTTCTAAGTGAATTTTTATTAATATTCGATGAATAATGGTTTATGAATTGACTGCTGTCGCACTTCAATCTAAGTACCACAGAGTGTAAGGATATGTCAATAGTGAGGTTCTGATGATCCATTAATTTTAAAGCTATTTTATAACCATTGAGTTGAGACGTTGTATTAGTCAAAAGCATTTTGTGAAAGAACTAATTAAATTATAAGCTTTATAAGCGAAGATGGATAGTGGCTAGTAGCGGAATCCAGGTAGGAACTCGTCAGTTGAATATACCAACATCTCAGAGTTGATATTCATTTCAGGACTCGAACCCAGTACTGTTCGCTTTAAACGCCATCACGTTATCCACTTACCTACTGAGTCCATCTGACGAATTCTAAGTAGGACGAAACGCATGTCAAATTGGATTCCACTGCTAGCCATTATCTATCTTTGCCTATAAAAACTTGTGACTTCAGGGAATATCGAAGTAGTCCGCACAGTATGCATATATACCAACAAGAGACTGATCAATCACAGTCCTAATAATGTATATCATTCAATATTGAAGAGTTTCATACTAGGATGAAACAACCATCCAATACTTCTAAGTTTTCAATAATGATCCAACAATAATCAATTCATGATCTCAATCAAATAAATATCATTCGATAAATCATTCATAGTAATAATAATAATAATAATAACTATTATTATTATTGGTAGTATTAGTAGTAGTAGTAGTAGCAGTAGTAGCAGTAGTAGTAGTACTAGTGGTGGTAGTAGTAGTAGTATTAGTAGTCTTAGTAGTAGTAGTAGTAGTAGTAGTAGTATTAGTAGTAGTAGTAGTAGCAGTAGTAGCAGTAGTAGTAGTACTAGTGGTGGTAGTAGTAGTAGTATTAGTAGTCTTAGTAGTAGTATTGTCTGTACTATAAGTAACCAAGATATATTCAAGTTTATGATCAACCTGTCCTGATTATGAATGATGAATACCTATCAAATTGGAACATAGTAGATTTATGCATAAATCATTATATGACCTCAAACAAGATTGACAAGTTAGTTCTCCTTATAGTTCGATTCTTTTCTTTCATTTTAAGTATTAAAAAAAAAATTTTTTTTGATTGTTTGGCGAACTTAATTCTCTAATACAGAATGATTGAGTAGTGTGTGTAGTCTATAAAAATTTCAAGAAAGGTTACATAGTAACTATAAAATTGATCTTTTACAATTGATTGATTACTTGGTGATGATGTGTGGCAAGTCCTTCTTGGTGTAGATCGAATACTATCGAACAAGTTGTAATGTGGTTACTAATCTAGCTGACTCAGTATTGCCTGCATTATGTTGAGATAAGATGGTGGTTGGAGGTAGGGAATAGGAAACCCTAGATCTAGCTTTCATGTTCTTTGAACATGACACTTATGACATTGATCACCATCCAGTACCCAATCAATTGTGAATACATCTCAGTCTTAGAGGAGGTCAGTCGTGTCCCGAATAGTTCAGTGGTCAGGTCTCTGATTGTGAAGCTGGATGAGACAGGATCTTAATCCGTCAGGGAGTATCATATCCCTCAAGTTTACAGATAAACCTTACTGATGAGTGTCAAATAGCACGGAACCTGTTTCCAGGGTTTTCATTTGACTACCTCCAACTACCATCCTATTTGAATAATCTTTTAAAAGATGAATAAATTTATTTGTTTGTTTTTAACTCATTTGATTGGTGTATGGAATATATTCTGCATGATTTGATCTCAGTTAGTATGTCTACCATTGGAAACCAAAGGGTATTTGACAATTCTTTCGGTTTACTATGTAACTCCTCAGGATTGAATATTCATAAATTTACTAGGAATTTCAGGTGTGGAGGCTAGCGCTTGATCATTAAAGCTTTGTGATTGGTGTCCACTGATAAACTCCAAATGCCCTGGTACGGCTGAAAGTGGGGAGAGTTAGCTCTCACTCTCCAATCGCTCTCACATGGCCGAGCGTATACAACCACTGACACACATGTCCTACTCACTACCTTTTCATTGCATTACTATTGTTTGTGAAATTTAGAAAACGAAAAGCGAATGCTTGGAGCTTTAACCGGAAACTGTGCTCAAGGTTTCTTGTTGACTACCTCAAACTACCATCTTAACTAATTATCTATTCGTCAACTATGAGTTTCTCTATAGACTCTGATTGTGAAGCTGAGTGATATGGAATCGAATCCGTCAGGTAGCATCAGTTCCTTCAAGATTACAGATATACCTTACTGACGAGTGTCAAACAGCACGGAACCTGTGTCTAGGATTTCCTGTTGACTACCTTCATTTTAACTAATTATCTATTCATCAACTATCAGTTTTCATATAAGCCATTGAAGCATATTAACTTATAGATTAGAATTTTACTAAGGTTACAAATCAATCTATGTTAGACAATCGTTAAAAGTCTAGAAAGACTGGATGACCATCTTGTTCTAGTATAATTTATTTTGTAAGCACTTGTAATGGAATGTGAATACATCCAACTTATGAGTCCGTACAGCAAATCAACCTTAATAGATTATCTATCAGACATAGACTTATACATGGAGAAACACACATAAGCTCATGAATATATCAGACACAAACAATGATATATCAGTCATAATTATGTGTAAATCAGTTGAATTACTTTTAAACATGAAATATCATTCAATAACTATTTTCAGTTTGGGGTTGTGGAGATCATTCAGTTTTCGATTAAGATTATGAATTGATCAATGTTAGATCACCAGTGAAAACCAGTCGAGCTAATCAGTATCAGGTAGAGATAGGTATCTACATAAGACAATGGAAGATGGTCGTGCAATTTCATGGATTGGTTGAAGATAAACATTAACATTACCGGATGCCGTCAAAATCAGTGGTCTAGAGGCTAAGCGTTCGAGCTTGAGACCGAAGGTCTTGGTTTCGAGTCTTACGTATAGGATCGTGGATGTATGCTGTTGAGGAGTTCCACACTCGAACTAAAAGACTTTATGGTACTTCTGGATTTTTATGGTAACATAACATTGAACATAATCATGATATTCTATAGAAATATAGACTATTGTATGTTGACTACATTGATATTGTGATAGTATCCTACCTGTTGCAGAGACCTAAGTGTTAATGACAAGGTTAAATATGAAGTTATAAATGTATGAGGAGTGTTTAAGGAGTTATTAATGATGAACTAGCAAAAGTTCATTACTTTCTTGTTTATAATTTTTCTCTAACTGATGTCAACATTTATGAATAGGAAAACTATGATTGTTATTCAGTTTGTGTAAGGGTTATGATACCGTCCAGGTGCCTAGATTGAAGCGGGTGGTTCTCTTAGGGGAACACATCCCGAACCTTTAACCTAGAGGTCTAGTCCACAAAGCAAAGGAGCAACGTCACGAGATACAGTCTCGTGGTAGTTAGTCATCAGCGATTGCTTCACACGCCATTTGTTTCTTAAGGATCCTGAAACCGGTGTGCATCATTGGTTTAGAATGAGTGTTTTCCAACTCCCATAGGTGGATCCTCCATATTCACCAATCCGGTTAAAGCGCCGGACATTCTGTTTCGTAAACAGCACTTATGGTGTGAGAAGGCAGTTGTTAGGACTTCCCCAATAGTGTTTGTATACACGTAGTCATGTGATAGTATTTGTAGAGGGAGTGCTAACTCTCTCCACTCCAAGTCGTAACAGGGTATTTAGGGGCAATAAAGAATACCTGTAAGTTCTATGATAATAAACAAATCGAACTGAAATATGGCAAACAAGGAAAGGAATAATAATAATAATAATAATAATAATAATAATAATAATGGTCACAAGTAACCCAATGTGTTTTATTTTGATCTATATTTGCATGTATATAAAGCTTTGTGTATGTCACTATGTATAGGTACGTGTCCCGACCGTTGTTGCTACCTTGACGTGGTGGTCGGGCTTGCCTATCGTGGTGAATCCACCGAGTTACACTGGCTGGAACAATCGTTACTCAAGGTCCTACCATGCCAGACAGGTCGGTTGAAGAGCGGTAAGACTAAAAGCAGAAAACCCAAGGTCCGGAGGTGAAGTCGTACTGCTGACTGTACAGAGGCGTGACGGCAGTAAGGTGTTTACTTCAGACAACCAGCATAACAGCGATGCTGCCTTCCGACAAGGAGGGGTGGGGTTAGAAAAGGTTAACCCTTAAAATGTACACCTCGCCTTATACCACAGATTTCCGTCTCCGGCGGTAAGGTCCTTTGAAGAACAGAGCTAACACGTCAAAAAATCCCCCACAAAAAGGCCGTGTGTGACCGACCTCAGGCAGTTGTCCCTTGGGCACTGCAGTCACGCTCTCAGGTCATTAAGACCAACACTAATCCAACTTCCTTTTCAGGTCCCTCAAGAAATACCCTTCCACGGTGTGGGCAGCCGGGAAGTGATATTAGCCTTCATACCCGTAACTGCACATGAGACCAAGTTGGTCACACTCATATCCTTCATAGGTACGTATACAATTTGAGTATAGTTTATCAATCGAATTATAAAACCATGTATCTTCACATGTTTCATATCTTATTTTCTAATTAGCCTAATTCATTGAGAAGAGTCTCAATATACTACTCATTTTACTGATGGTTTAAGTAGTAGTAGTAGTATTAGTAGTAATAGTCAGATCAATGTAATCGGATATTATTAACCTTAGTCTGAAAGTTAGTAACTAGGTTTTTTTTTTCATTTTTGTTTACTCTCTTTGTACCATGTACATTATACATACATACAAAACACTTCATCTCATCTTATCATTTTATTATATTTTTCTTGATAGATGTGGGCTTAGAATGCGGGTAGTCGACTGATGATTGACTTGACTTGACTTGACTTAGAATAAGCTTACTAACTGATGGAATGACTGATGATATGATTGAGACCTATGACCTTTTTTTTTTAAAGGATTGTTCTTACAGAATCCCATTAGACTATAGATATGATAAATTGAAAGGATATTGTAGTTAGTTTCTTCATGTCAACTTATGCTATAGCACATTTATGTTTTCATGAGTAGATTCTTGGGTCAACTCATTTCACTTAGTAACTTTCACTGAATTGAAATAGGTACACCTACATCTAAGATTATAGGTCATATCTCTTGTAACTATCACATATACCTTTTTCATGTTATGAATATTAATAAATAGTAATAGAAAAAGTTGTGTTTAAGTGCATTAAGGTCAACATAAAAGTGTAAATTGATGCTTACGATTGTGGAGATTATCAAGTGTTTTTTGATTAAGATCATGAACTGATTGATGTTAGACCATCAGTGAAAACCTGGAATCATTATACGACCATTTCATTCTATTAAAGAGACCTCTCATCAATGAGCATCCAAGATTCAAATCGCGGGATTCGAACCTCAGGGGCATCCGTCTCGCGCGCGAACGTTTAACCTCTAGACCATTGAACCGGTGTCGGAACTGTTATACCCCGACGAGAATTATGAATGGTAACTTTTGAGATCCATTTATGGACCAATACGATTCATATATTCTTATTATATAATTATTAAGTGTTCCTCTTATTATAAGCTTTAATTAGACCCATAGACTATTATTATACGATCTACCATTGTTGAGTTATGTCCAGTCTATGAATTACAGTCTACCACAATCACAATCACATTTGGCTAAATATTGTACAATTTTTTTCTATTTTATCGTACGATATTGTCTGTCTGGTTTGTATATAAATCCAGTGTGTCTGGAATACATGATTCATATTGAAGAGATTAAAATCGGTGTTTCTTAACGTAACGAGGACTTTTTGGCAGGAAGAAGTACGGATAAGGAATTTTGACTACTCGTAGGGGTTTATGTATCATTGGTTCGGTCGATAATTCACTGTTCTCTAATTGGCTGTATCATCACGTTATATATGCATAGGGGCACAATATCACAAGTTATAACAATTGGTGATGGCTACGGGACTCGAACACACGCGAGGAAACCCCAATGCACTAGCAGTCTCTTTGAAAATGTCGTTATTTATGATAGTCTCGATCGAATTTATTACGTTGGAAGATGATAATTGCCATAATAATAGTGTAAATCTTGCATCGACACTGTCAAGTTTCAGTGTAGTTAGTGAACGATGATTGTAGAATGAAAATTGTTGAAAAATTCCAAATTAGGAAGAATATCATTAATGCCTAGAGTTTTCTTGTTTCCAGTGCGGATAACGTACTAAGCCTTAAAAGAAATAACTATTGATAAATCGTTAATGTTATCTCGTTTTTCACCACCCCCGTCTACACTTTTTTTACTACGCAGGACTCGAACTCAGAGCCTTCATTCTTGTGAGCCGATTCTTAACATCTAGACCACTGAGCCGATATCCAACAGTATTATTGTCTAACTTCAACCATTCCATGATCTTTTGCAACCCTCAATTGATTGTTTAAGGTGAATAACTGTCTCCATCCGACATGGATTAGACACCCATGATGGATACGTACTAATGGGGAGTCCTATACTAGGGTGAAACGATCATCCAATACTTCCAGGTTTTTAGTGGTGGTCTAGCTTAAGTCGACTGATGAATTCAACTGTTACAATTACTATTAATTAGTTAATATTAATTGGTATTTAGAGTTATCAACTATTCATTTATTATTCAGTTTTAATCAATATATCAGTTCCAATTGAAGATATTTCTAAAGTTTTCCATCGTATATTTACAAAAAAAAATCTAAACAAACTTAGACAAACGACCTACTTATCTACTAAAACGTTAATGTTACTTTCTTTCAACATACTTTATTCTATTGATTAAGAAAAAGAATATTGTTTCTGGAACGTTCACTTATTTTATAAGTAAAGATGAATAGTGGTTAGTAATGGAATTCAGGGTGAATGTTTCGTTCTAATTGTGACTCGTCAAATGGATGTACCTACATCTCAGAGTTGATGTTCACTCCTGGCGTTTGGAGCGAACAGTACTGGGTTCGAATCCTAGAATGAACACAAACAAAGAGATGTCGGTACATCCATCTGACAAGTCCAAAATAGGATGAAATGTTTTGGATTCTAATGTAAGCCATCATCCATTTTTACTTACCAAGCTAGTCAATTAAGGTAATATCGAGGCAGTCGGCACAGAATGCACCTATACCATCAAGAGATTTATCAATTTTAGTCCTGAACAACAATGGAAAGAAACAAACAAACACTACGAAGTGAATTTACAATTCTTCATAGAAGGGGTTTTGTGGAGATTTAGTATTTTCATAGTTAAAAGCGTGAATCAATTGAAGCTAGACCATCAGGAAAAACCTGGAAGCACTAGACAGCCGTTTCGTTCTATTGTGAAACTCCTCAGCAGTACGCGTCCACGACCTCGACTGGTAGGTCCTAGATTCGAATCTCGCGAGGCGACGTGGTGGATACGCACTTCTGAGGAGTCCCACAATAGAACGAAATGGCTGTCTAGTACTCCCAGGATTTCCTTGGCGGTCTAGCTTCAATTGACTAACGCTTTCAACTCTAAAAAAATTTTTTCGTTTTTTAAAAATATTTTTTAGATAAAAAAAACAAATAAATTTTCAAAAAAAATATTTTTTCAAAAAAATAAAAAAAAATTTTTCTCTTTTCTTTTCCCAAATTTTTAATATTGAATCAATGAAATAAAAAAAATATAAAAAAAATGATCATAATTTATTATGATAATTTAATTTAGATTCAATGTTGAACACAATTCAGATTTTCTAATGAAGTGGTGGTGGTGATTGTGGGGGGTGGAGGTCTGGATAAGTTAAAGGGGGGTCATTAACAAGTTCATTATTCGTTATTCTTATTCTATTTCCTTATCAACAATGAAAGAAAAAAAAGAATTATAAATAAAACCTTATCTAATATTATTGAATTAGATACATTTTAAAGGACCTAAATAAGAAAGCAAGGGAGTAAGTAAATAAGTAAAGTTAAGTAAGGAAGTAAGGAAGGAAGGTAATCACCATAATCATAATCATCATTAAGAATGAAAGAGAACAAGAAAAGGAAAGAAAAGAAAATCGAAAAAATTAATTAACAGGAAATATATCATAACAACAGAATTCTATTGATTAAGTTTAATTTTTTTAGAGGTGAATCTATTCAATTAGATCAACATTATACCATACATTTACATACATATATATATATATATATATGAAACATTCATACTGTGATACATTCATTTTATGAGAAGAAAAGGAAAGAATATATAATCAAAGGTGGATAGTGGCTAGTAGTGGAATCCAGGACAAAGTGCATTTCGTCCTATTTCGGACTCGTCAGATGGATGTACCTACATCCTAGAGATGTTGATGTTCACTCGAGGACTCGAGCTATTTAGCTAAAAGAACACAGTAGCTAAGTAGATAGCGTAATGGTGTTTGAAGCGAACAGTACTGGGTCCGAGTCCCAGATTGAACACTATCTCTGAGGTACAGATACATTCAGTTGACGAGTCCCGAATGGGATGAAACGTGCCTTGTCCTGGATTCCACTACTAGCCACTATTCATCTTTGTTTATAATGCTTGTGAATTAAGGCTATATCGAAGCAATACTCACAGTATGCACATATACAAATAAGAGACTGATCAATTTTAGTCCTAACATATCAATGGGAAGATTCAAAACAAACAATACCAAGTGAATTTAAAAGATTATATAGTTGCAATTCCTCTTTCAGTATCAAAAATGATTATTAAATGAAATACTGATGTCGACAGAAATAAGTAGTATGTATCATCAATACAAACGGAAATACCTAGCAGCAGAAAGTTGAAAAGATCAAAGAGAAAGGAAGGCCAAAGAAGATACTACACAGGGAAATAGAAGCAGATATGAAAAGGAAAGGATTGGCCAGGACAGAGTTGGATGGAGAATGCTGGTGAGCGGCATATGCTCCTCCACGAGGGGTGGTGACAGGCGTAAGTAAGTAAGTAAGTAGTGTCTGCTACTGATGTCGATAGATATAAGTAGTATGTATCATCAATCGAAAGTGAAATGTTTGGCGGCAGAAGGATAAGAAGTTCGAAGAGAACGAGAACAGAGAGTGATTGTTGTGGAAACGAAGGAACGATCAAGTCTGATACAATTGATGGATATTTTGTAGATGAAGTATTTACTGTATGGTTCATAGATTTTACTAAGCGACTCTGTAGTTTTGCATTCGAATACATTTGATTGTCTTCACTTCTGTTCTCATACACTACAATACTACTGTATAGATTTCAATCACATTTATATTATACTCATTAAATTTACTTCATTTTTTTAAGTGAAAAATTAATTCAGTGTGCATCTACAACTTTATCATGGTCCGAACCGATGATTCTCAGGATCTGATTGTTCAACCTTTAGAATCGTTACCCAATGGTTGACAAGTTTAACTAAGAATTATATATATATTTTTACTAGGGGGGGGGAGAATCTTCAGAGCACTCGGTATCCAAGTAAAAATAATTAACTCGCTGACGTATGAACTTTTTTTTCCTTTAATGAAAAACGTAAATAAGTTGTGTTACATTTACTTGTTAGCACTTCTTTCTCACACACTCTCTCTATTGATAATAATCATCATGAGCATACTAGTGACTGTCTCCAAGATGTATTTCCAGGAGTCCTAATGAAAAACCGTGATCAGTGGAATTCAACCAGGTCTGTTGTGAAAAGGTAACTCATTGAAGAAAATAGTGGACTGTAGCTTAGTTTCGTGGATTAATTGAAATTAGAAATTAACACTGTTGTATGCCATTCAATTGAGTCATCTAAAGGTTTAGTGTTCGCTCGCGAGACCGAAGGTCTTGGGTTTGAATCTCGCTAGGATGGATCGTGGATATGCTCTGCTGAGGAGTTTCATACTAGAACTTCAATCAACTCATGAATTCAACCATAAAATTACTCAAATCACCACCAAGCCCCTTTCTGATAGTAAATAAATTGTGTTACATTTGATAAAGGAAGTTTTGTATACCTGTTTGTATATTTACGTGTGAGAACTTTTCTCTCCCTCCCTATCTTTATTGATAAATATAAACCACGTAAATAATTAAACTGTAGGTATATTCAATATTGTGAAATTCATTTATCTAAATATATATGCTATGGAGACAGACAGGGTTAGGGTTAAACGAATTGGGAAAAATGATGACCCCTAAAAACAAAACAAAAAACTAACTAGAAAGTTGAAGAGAAAGAGAGAGAGAGAGATGGACGGGGGGGATAAAAGAGTAATGTTACTGGTGCCTAAAAAATTCACCCGCATATAATAATCATGTAGTAAAATTTACACCCACACACACACACACATAGTTGTCATGACAACCAAACTGTTAAAAAAAATTAGTTTTTTTTTCTCATTTTTCTTTTGTTACATTTTTTTCCTAAGATAACTTTAAATTATGATTTATTTTATTGATGTTTAATATAAGGAAAAAGAAACAGGATTGTCACTAATATTATTTGTACATAAACATTGATTATTTAATAAAGTTGTCGTTATCCTTCTTCTTCTTCTTCTTCTTCTTGTTCTTCGCCTCTTCATCATCATCATCCAAATCATCATCATCATCATCATCATCATCATCATCCAAATCATCATCATCATCATCATCATCATCATCCGAATCATCATCATCATCATCATCATCATCATCATCATCATCATCATCATCCGAATCATCATCATCATCATCATCATCCGAATCATCATCATCATCATCCGAATCATCATCATCATCATCATCCGAATCATCATCATCATCATCATCATCATCATCATCATCATCATCATCATCATCATCATCATCATCATCAAAAATAACAACAACAACAACAACATTAACACAACCACAACCACCACGTCATACCCTCCACATTCTCACTCCGTCCTGTGTTACTTCAACAATTCTTCTAATTCATTCACAACACTGACCAGTAACAATCCTTTGCCTTGTCCCATTCATAAACAACAACATTGTCTTACTGTATCGAACTACTCTCATCTATGCCGATTGCTTAACTCAGTTTGAACATCAACACGTAGGATGCAGACACAATGAGTTGACAAGTGTTAACCACACACGATGAAACACACTTTCCCTTACTCATCGTCTCAATGTGTTACACTGACTAGTTTGATGAGGCAGACAGTAGTAGATCGATTCACATGGTGATGAGTGGTAAGTGATTGTGTGATGGATTGAGTGAATGAATGAGTGAGGTGTTAAGTGATTGATTAAGTGTGTGAGGAGGAGATGGTTTTCATGAGGTCTTCTGACTGACTGACTGACCGACTGACTGATGTGTTTCGATGTTGATAGTGCATGTGTGTGTGTTTGCGAGAATGAGAGTGAGATAGAGAGAGTGTCAGTGTATAATGATACCGACCATCACATATACAATAAAACAAACACTCACAATCACAGCAATTCATCGTCATCATCATCATCATCACCATCTAAGATACAAGCTGATTCAAAATTACCTATCAATACTTATCTCTTAATGGTGGGAAATTCAATGGATCAGTCTGTTATTGGCATATATGCATCCTGTTCGAGTTGCTTTGATATCGTCTTAAGTCATAAGCTTTATAAGCAAAGATGGATGGTGGCTAGTAGTGAAATGCAGTTTGATGTGCGTTTCGTTCTATTTTGGACTTGTTAATTGGATGTATCTGCATTCTAGAGTTGGTGTTCCCTAATGGGACTCGAACCCAGTACCGTTAGCTTCATTAGTTATATTCCTCATGATATCTCATCAGTTTTTAGATTTTATAATTTCAAATATCACTGTGTTGACAAAGTAAACAGCCATTATTTATGCCTTGATGAGTTGATTAATTCTTTTGAAACATAATTATATTTTTTACAATGGTCTAGTATATTTTTTCCTCTTCTAGATATTCAGAATTGCTGGATTGTTACCATATACTGGATTGATTGATCACTGGTGGTGATCAATGTCTTATGTGTCAGATCCTTCTTAGTGCACATCGAATCTTATCGAACAAGTCACAATGTGCCCATTAGTCTAGATGACTCGACATTGTATGTACTATGTCGAGATAAGATGGTGATTGGAGGTAGTCAACAGGAAACCCTGAACCTAGATTCCATGCTATTTGGCACTTGTCAGTAAGATGTATCTATAATCTTGAAGAAACTGATGCTCATTAACGTATTAAGATCTTGTGTCCGCTAGCTTCACAATCACAGACGTTACCACTGAGCTACTTCAGCCGCGACTGATCACGTACATCCTAGATTCTACATCTAATAACATACCAAATATACTAAACTCTGTAATAAGAAGTTATGTGGATGAAATCCGATCAAGATATAGATCTATCAATGGAAACTAATCATTTATAGTCTTGATTGTCAACAATAAGAAAAAGCCAAATTTAACTCCCTAGCATTCTTTTCATACTCATTCAACACTGACATATGATCGTTACATCCAACTGACGTACCATATATATTGAAACTTCAGTAACTATAAATTATTTACCCTTAAAAGCTAATATATTAGTCAATTCATTATTAATATGAGTCAGTTAGTTCAATACTACTTATTTACTTATCTTATATATATTATCATTAATATTACTGATTAAATACTACTGATAATAATGATTAAAAGTAGTATAATTATGTCTATTTATATACCTATATAAATGTAGTTTAATCATGGTACAATCAAATGAGAGAAGTATGAGTCACATGGTTTTCCCCTCCCCCCCCATTTTTTTATAAACAAGATGTATTCTTTAGGAAGAAAAAAGAAAAAAGAAAAAAAAGGGGAAAAAAAATAGAAAAAGGAAAAAAAAGAGAAAGAATCCATTATTGCTTTTCACAATCACTAACATGACTTATACCCCCATCAGGTATCTGTTCTAGTAAATTGATTATACATTTATGTACTTAAATATGAGTAGACAATTTCATGGATATGTGATATACTACTGATATACTACTGATTAATGAAAGTGAAGTATATATATATATATATATATATATAATGGATTTAGCAAAGATATATTGATTAAACAGTTTAGAGCTGTAAGACTTGGTGAGATTATAGTTAATGGGTGACTTATGAGTGACTCTACAGTGACCTTGAGAGGATAGTGACTAACAGTGGAATCTAGGACAAAGCGCGTTTCATCCTATTTGGGACTAGTCAGCTAAATGTACCTGAATCTCAGATTTGTTGATGTTCATTCTCGGACTCGAACACAGTATCAATCAACCAAACAATACCAAGTGAATATCACCTGATTTTACGAGTAAGTGTCTATCAGGGCTGATTAGTTAAGTGAATAATATGATGGTGTTTGAAGTGAATGCTATTGAGTTCGAGTTCTAGAGTGAACATCAACAAATCTGAGATGCAGGTACATCGAGCTGACGTGTCCTAAATAGAGCGAAACGCGTGTCTAATTGGATTTCACTGCTAACCACTATTCATCTTTGCTTATAATGGTGATGCTAAAGTGATATTGAGAGTTATAAGTAAAGATGAACAGTGGCTAACTGTGGAATTTAGGACAAAGCGCGTTTCGTCCTATTTGGAACTCATCAGTTGCGTGTACCTTGAGAGGATCAAATGAAGGTTATCAATTAGTGTGCGGAATTAGAATTTACAGCTGATGGTTAAGGCTGGGAATTAGATTTAGGGTTTTCCTTCACGAACTGATATCAGCTATAATGTCAAAACTCTATTTAGCCAAGTGGATGAATGAATTTTGCGTCAAGATCCGAGACTTTTTATCTTATATGTGATTGGTCCGTCCATAAATTATAGTCTCTCCCAAGACTTCTTTCATAGACAATATAATCCGTAAGTGTTTGTTTAGATTGATTTATTTGAACACATAAATATTGATACAAAGAGGCACCGAATACATATGCATCCAGAGTCACTTGATTTGTGTTTTGCCTATGATACTGCTCGGGCGCCAAGACCGAATCAGTGGTTTTATTAGGGGGTCATACCCAAAGCCTTTGACCTAAAGGTATGATCCACAAGACTATGGAGCAACGTCACGAGATGCAGTCCCATGGTAACCTGTGACCAACGATTAGTTCATACACCATTTTTCCCTTAGGATTCTGGAACCCATGTACATCATTGGTTTGTAATCAGTGTTTTTCAACTCGCTTAGGTGTATCCTCTATATCCACCAACCCAGTTAAGGCATAACCCAGTCGGCATAATCAATTCATGAATGAAAAAAGTCTACATATTCCAGTAATTGAATACACTTACATAATGATTCGATTCGTGTATATATGCTTGTGTATATGATTAAAAGCATTTAGAATTTACTATAAAACAGTGTATTTGTAAGATTAAGATAAATATAAACAATTCACCTTTTAATAGTTGATCACTATTGAAAACCTAGAAGTAATCAACAACCATTTCGTTCTAGTATGGAATTCCTTAACAGTGCTCATCCACGATCCCATATGTGAGACTCGAACCCATGACCTTCGATTTTGAGAATGAACGCTTAACTTCTAAACCACTGAATCGACATTCGACGGTATTGATATCTAACTTTAACCAATCCACATGTCTAGCTTCAACTGACTGATGAATTCAACTATTATACTACTATAATTTCCACAAACCTCACCCTCCCCACATTCTCATTATAATGATGCCGGCTCAGTGGTCTAGACATTAAGCGTTCACGCCTGGGACTGACAGGTCCTGGGTTCGAATCTCGCTTGCACACTAATGAGGAGTCCCGCAATAAGAAGAAACAGTCTCCCAGTACTTCCAGGTTTTCTACGATGTTCTAGTTTCAATCGACTCATGAATTCAACTATGAAATTTCCAAAATCTCTACAAAAAAAACCCTTTTCATAATGATCATATGCTCACTAGTGACTGACTCCATGAGATATTTCCTGGAGTTCTAGTGAGAAACAGTAACCAGCAGAGTTCAACCAGGTCTGTTGTGAGATATCAACTCACTGAAGACATTGGTGAATAGTTGCTCAATTTCATGGATTGGTTGAAGTTAGACATTAACACCGTTGAATGCCGGCCAAATCAGTGGTCTAGTGGTTAAGCGCTCGCGCTTGAGACTGATAAGTCTTGCGTCAGAATCTTGCGAGGTGAGATCGTGGATGCACACTGCCACTAAGGAGTCTCACAATAGGATGAAATAATCATCCAGCCTACTCATTATATACTATTTTGAAAATATTCATCCAAATCATAAACTATGACATCAATATTGTCTATATAACTGATAATGATAATAATAATACTGTCGGTAAATTGACATTACATATTATGTAATATTCATTCTCTCCTGTTTGTTTCCCCTTTTTTTCTTTTTCCTTCTTCCAAAACATTATTGTATCCATTTTGTTTTGCTTTGTTAAAAGGTGAGAATATGAGGAGAATATGGAACACGATTAACTTGTGAATGCTGAATAGTAGTGTTACCCCTCTAAAAGGTTGTCATCAGTATTATTATGATCGTTAGTGACATTGTTGTTGTTGTTGATGGTGATAGTGATGATGGTGATGATAACGAGGATGATAATGATGATGATTGGGAGAGGTGGGATAATCCCTAATCAATGATTATCATTCATCATATTGACAATCAGACTATGTATTGAATATCAAAATATACTAAATTGATAACTATTGTCTTCCTACTTTTACTCTCCGTCTCTCTGTCTCTCTTTCTCTCTCTCTCACCATTAGTCTCTTTGTCTCTCACCCATTTCATTTAGATAAAAACAATGTATACATCAAAAGAATGACTATAGATATGATCGTATTATTACATCATACAAATTAGTGAATAATAATGTGAAATTCAATTAGTATTGTTTGTTTGAGGTGAGATCGTGGTTGGAGATGGTCAACAGGAAACCCTGGACACGGGTTTCGTGCTACTTGGCACTCATCGGCAAGGTGTACCTGTAATCTTGAGGGAATTGGTGCTCACTGACCGATTCGATCCCGTGTCACTCAGCTTCACAGTCAGAGATGTTACCACTGAGCTATTCGGGCCGCGACCGACATCCTGTAGGACTGAAATGTAATCACAATTGATTGATCACTGGGTAGTGATCAATGTCATGCTTGTCGAGTCCTTCTTAGTGCTGATCGAATACTACCGTTTGTTGTTTGTTTGAATCTTCCTGTTGATGTTTTTAAGACTACAACTTGTCAGTCTCTAATTGGCATATGTGCATACTGTATGTAATTTCTCGATATAGCCTTAATTCACAAGCATGGCAAGCAGAGATGGATAGTGGTTAGCAGTGGAATCAAATTTGAAGCGTGTTTCGTCCTATTTGGGACTCGTCAGCTCGATGTACCTGCATTTCAGATTTGTTGATGTCCACTCCCAAAATCGAACCCAGTACTTTTCGCTTCGAACGCCATCGCGCTATCCACTAAGCTACTGAGTCCTGATTGCCACTTGCTTGTGCAATGAGGTGAAGTTTAAATTCACTTAGTATTGTTTGTTTGAATATGAAATTGCTATATATATGTTATTCTTAATAGATTGTAAATGTAATATTCAAGATCGTTGATATCTGGTATTGAGCTTAATAGATACTCAAAGTAGATTTCATCAAGAACAGTGATGATATACACTGATGGACCATAAAAACTTAAGAGTAATAAGTAATCAGAAAGAGGTTTTGTGGAAATTTTAGTAATTTAAAAGTGGAATTAATGAAGTGATCAATGCTAGATCACCATGGGAAACCTGGAAGCACTAGACGGCCGATTCGTTCGAGTATGGAACTCATCAGTAATGCTAACCCACTATCCAACTCCCGGGATTCGAACCCAGGACATATCAGTCTCGCCCGTGAATGCTTAATCTCTAAATCATTGAGTTGGATGGCATCCAATGGTATTAATGTCCAACTTCTACCAATCCACGAAACTGCATCACAGTCCACCATTGTCTTCAGTGATTTACTGCCTCACAAGTGACCCGGTTGAACTCCACTGGTCCTGGGCTTGAATCCTGCAGGTGGGATTGTGGGTGTAAATATTTTAATTTATTTTCTGGACCCCCAGGCAATATCCTAGCTCACATACACCAAATGGCTTGTGTGGCTTATATGTATTCAGTGCTCCTTTGTACCAATATTTATGTGTTCTGGTGTACGAGATCGAAGTTCTTGGGTTCGAATCCTACGAGCGGGATTACGGATGCAGACTGTTGAAGAGTCCCATGATTAATCGAAGTTCTAGGAGCTTTCGAAAAAATCATCATGATGAACTGACTATAATTCAACTATCAAAGAAGGTTATTCATAATAAACGGACTATAGTCAAAAGTAGGAAAAACAACTGGTGTTTCCCTCTATTTCCGACTCATCAACCGTATGTATCCTGTATATTCCGATATTGATATTGATATTGTCACTTAAACCTATTCACCTTCACTTCAAACGATTAATGCATCATCTACAGAGCTATTGAATTCAAATACTTGATAATTTATTGAACCTGTATGATTAATACATAAGCTGTAATTAGCTGGAATAATGGCTCAGTGGTTAATGCTATCTAAGTTCAACCATTAATTCCTAGGCCCAAACCCATCTGTAACCACTTCAGTTTGAACAACTAAGTAGTATTAGTAGACCTCATACATTTAAAGTGTCCCTTATAGACAAGAATATGAATATTTAATTGATGAATAAGTTAATGGCAAAAAGAAGAACATGAGCTCCAGGATCCTGAACAAACAAATGGCGTATGAACCAATCGTTGGTCACCGGCTACCATGAGACTGCATCTCCTCACGATGCTTCACTGCCTTGTGGATCAGACCTTTAGGTCAAAAGCTCCAGGTGTGGCCCCTTAATAAAATCATCTGTGTTATATCCCTACGAGAATAGTGGATGGTAACTGTTAAGAACTACTTATAAACTGATACTATACATAGATTTTTTACTGTGTAATTGTTAAGTAGTTAAACTATACATATTCATGTTCCTTTTATTATAAGCTTCCTTTTGATTCAAAGACTATTACTATACGATTTATCGTTCTTGAGTTATCCCCAACCTATCAATTACCATCTCCCATATTCACAGCTACATTTGACTAGATCCTGTATAAATGTTGTTTTCTATTTTACAGTGTGGTATAGTCTATTTGATTTGTATATAAATCAAGTATTTATGAAATACATAATTCATATTATAGAAGTTCCAAATTAATGTTTCTGAACTCTATCAGGTAGGTCAAATTAGGAAGAAGTACCAATAAGGAATTTTGACTGCTCGTAGGTGTTTATACGTCTTTAGTTTTGTCGATAATTCATTATTCTCTAATTGGCACTATTATTACGTAATATTGATAGGGGCATAAGGGGGCATAAGGTCATATGTTATAACAAATTTTTCTTTCAGTATTTCTAATGATACTACTATGAATTTCTTTATTAATTACCTAAATACATTCTTAACACTTAATATAATAGTATCAGTTATTATATACATAAAATGAAAGTGAACTGTAATTATTTAGACTACAAAATTAAAAGAGTTTACAGAAGTAAAGATGGATAGTGTCTTGCAGTGGAATCCAGGACATGGGTTTCATCCTTTTTAGAACTTGTCAGATGGATGTGCTTACATCTCAAAGATGATTTTCACTCTGAGACTTGAATCTAGTATTGTTCGCTGACAAATCCCGAATAGGACGAAATGCGTGTCAAACTAGATTCCACTGGTATCCACTATACATATTTGATTATAATGTTTGTGAATTAGAGTTATATCGAGGCAATAAACACGGTATTCACACATGCCAATAAGTGAGAGACTGATCAATTGCAGTTCTAAACATTAACAGGAAGATTCAACCAAACAATACTAAGTGAACTTAAAAAGTTTACTAGTTGAATTCATAAGTCGATTAAAGTTAGACCATTATGGAAAAGCTAGGAGTACTGGATAGTCGTTTTTTTCCTATTGTGAGACTCCTCAGTAGTGCTTACCCACGATCCAACTCCAGGGATTCGAACCCAGGACACTCGGTTTCTCGCACGAACGCTTAAACTCTAAACTACTGAGTTGGACGGCATCCAATGGTGTTATTGTTTGACTTCGACCAATCAACGAAATTGAGAAACCGTCCACCATTGTCTTCAGTGAGTTATTATCTGACAACAGATCCTGTTGAACACCACTGGTCACTGTTTCTCACTAGAACTCCTGGAAATACCTCTTGAAGCCAGTCATTAGTGAGCATATGATGATTATTATCAGAAAAAAAGGTTTTGTTGAGATTATAGTGATTTTAATATTTAAATCCAATAGCCGATTAAAGCTAAACTACCAAGGTTCCCACGAGCGGGACCGTGGATGTGAACTACTGTGGAGTCCTATACTAGAACGAAACAGTTAATCAAAACTTCCAGGATTTGAATGATGATCCAATTAAGATCAATCTATAACTCCAAACTAAAAACGTAAGATATAACTTATCCATAATAAATGATCAACATGAAGAATGTAACATTATAACTGAACAGTATAGACAGACTGGTTAGTTAGTTAGTTAATATGGTGTGATAAATAAGGTCAGAATAGTCTATTCTATTCTTTTACATTGATGAATAGTTTCTACCCTATAATAAAAATTTCTAATCGTTAAATAATTTCAATGTCTGTTTTGAGGATAGACTGTATTCATTGAATAAGATTTAAACTGATGCTAGTTGAGTTTTGTTTATTCTATCTTATAGACTATCTAATTTGTTTCTTTTAGTTGCTTACTTACCAACTTGTATTCGCTATTAGTGAGGTTAGACACAGGGTATTAGGGAATGATGGTAAATCAGTTGATGAGGTCATGAATCTTCATCAACTGAGATGGTTGGGTCATGTGTTACGTATGCATGAACATCGATTACCACGACGCGCTATCCTGACTAGTATTCGCGATAATTGAAAGAAAGTTAGGGGCGGCCTAACTAAAACGTGGCATCAGTCCATAAAGTCACGAACTTCTAGTCTGAGCCATGTTGATAGATGCAGACTATTTGGTTGGGGTTTGCGTGACTATCGTAACCAATAGTTGGAGACTCTAGGTGACATGGCTCACAATCGATCACAATGGTGTAGGTGTATATACTCTCCATCTTCCCTTAAACGTTGAGATTAAAATTGCTTAATATCTGTCTTTCTCCTTTCCTTATATACAACCTATCTTTTATATATAACCACTACTAAATGAACTAATTCTATGAGTCCGTTGTTCATCTTGTAATAATGAGTGATGTATGGCAACTTGGGCTGATGCATATATGTGCCTGGTCCTGCGTTGTAGCTGACTGACTGTGAAAATACTAAGATCATGAATCGATTAATGTTAGACAGCCAGAACAAATCCCACATGCGGGATTCGAACTCAGGACCTTCGGTCTCGCACGAGAAAGCTTTCATTGAGATTATGAACTGATGTAAATTAGATAACCACTGAAAACTAAGGGATAAACACCTCTCTTGTCATCGACTTTATATCATACTCATCAGGATGAAAAGTGTTTACAATGTAGTAGTCGTCAAAATAGCCCAAAATAAATCATAATTCTAACTTGTTTAAAAAAGGGGTAATTAAATAAATGAGAAAATTTATTGTCGTCAACTTCATTGTCATGACAACTAGGCATCTATACAATGGAAATATAAGGATTACATGCGGGTGAAAATACTGACACGAGGAATATTACTCTCATCTATATATATATTCATGAGTGTGTGTGTGGGGGGGGGTTTGGATTTCAAACATTAGTATTTAGGGGTCATCATTATCATTTGATCTGTGCATTCTGCGTGTGTGTGTATGTGTGACAAAGAGTATGTATCCAAGAGACAAATACCCTACCAATCTGTCTGTATCGAGGTCCAATGTACAAATTCACACCTACTATCAACTTCATAACATATGATTGTCATCTTCCTAATTCAATGTGGAATAGTCAACTTTGTGTTTATGATTACATGATCAGATATTTGAACTCATATAACTCACAGTGATCATAATGAAACAAGTCAATATACATGAAATGAATACTTCTCTTAGAAGGTGAACTATGAACACTTTATAATGAGAACATTTGCAAAGATTCGAACTAGTGATTTATAGTCAATCAAATCAACTAATCCTTATTTCACTTTTAAATTAATTGAAACTAATTGACAGAAGGGGTTTTTGTGGAGATTTAATATTTACTATAGTTGAAAGCGTGAGTCAATTGAAGCTAGACCACCATGGAAAATTTAGAAGCACTGGACGGCCGTTTCGTCCTATTATGGGACTCCTCAGCAATTGAAACACACATAATGATAACGTTCACATAAGACAATGAAAATAGTGAATCATTTAACTTAATGTTGGCATATATACATATAGATTGAATAAAGTATTATTATTTAGTGTCTAGTAGTGGAATCCAGGGGAAGTATCATATTTCTACAATTGAAGAACATATGGGACTCAAAACAGCTATCAATCAATATGAAAGTCAGAATCTTCAATACGAACACCAAGATAGTTCTACTGTATGGAGCTGAAATGTGTTAGGACTACTAAAATCATCGTCAACATTCACTGGTCGGATACTATCAGCAACAGTGTTTTATGGGATAGAACAAACCAGCTTCTCGCTGAAGAGGAAATTAGGAAAAGACATTAGAAGTTGATCCGACATACATTAAGTAAATCATCAAACTACATCACGAGGCAATCCCTAACTTGGAATCTGGAAGGGAAGTGGAAAAGAGGAAGGTCGAAGAACAAATTACTCCGATAAATTGAAGCATATTTGAAAAGGATGAATGTTAACTGAAAGTAACTGGAAAAGGATTGCCGAAGACAAAGTGTGATGGAGAATGCTGGTGTGAGGCCTATGCTCCTCGTTGAGGAGTAACAGTCGTAAGTAAGTTAGTAAGTCGAATCCAGGATGCACGTTTCGTCCTTCTCTGGGACTCATCAACTGAAGGTATCTGCATTTCAAACTAATTGAAACAAACATAGTGTTAATGTTCAGATAAGACAATGAAACTAGTGAATCATTTAATGTGAAATCACCAATGTAGTGTCTATTACTTCCCTATAGATTAATAACCAGGGAGGAGATTCATTAAATAAACTATACAGGATATGAATTGTATTCTTGATACTTTTTTTATTCTTTATAAAATATAATTCATAATCATCATTATTGTAGTTCTCTTCTTTTCCTTTATCATCCGGGTCTTTTTCTCTTCTTCTTCTTCTTCTTCTTCTTCTATAATATCTCTTCAAGAAAGTAGATGAATCCATCCATTCTCCTTTTCTTCCATTCATCCATTCACCTATCCACCCAACAACCAACACCATCATCATCACCACCATCACAACAACAATAAAGATACTTCATATTGAATAAGTAATAATAAATTATCCCTAAAATCAATAATTTTTTTCTTGTTGTTATTGTTTATTTTAAAAAGTTTTCTTTTTCCCCCCCTTTCCCCCTCCCTAATAAATATGGGGATAAATAATTGTTTTTCTTAACCGGATATTCAAAAATATTGATTAAATTAAAAGAAATTAATTATCATTGTAAATAAGTAAATAAGTAGTATAAGGTAGTCTTAGTGTTAGTAGTATATAAGTCTTATTATTATTTTCACAATTGAAAGCGTGAGTCGATTGAAGCTAGACCATCAAGGAAAACCTAAAATCACTGGACAGTCGTTTCGTTCTATTGTGGGACTCCTCAGCAGTGCGTATCCATGACATCGCTTCGTGAGACTCCAACCCAGGACCTACAATTCTCGCACCAGAGCACTTAACCAATAAACCACTGAGCCGGCATCCGATGATGTATATGTCTAACTCCAACGAATCCACGAAGTTGAGCAACCGTCATTATTATTTATTAATAATACTGATAGTCAATAAATCATCATTGAATATATATATATATATATATATATATGTACCGGTAGTTAGTCATAGATAATCTTGAATCTAAGACAAGTAAGATACTTTTGTGTAGATGTTCATCAAATAATAACAATGATGTACTCTTAACTCTTAGTCCATTTCCGAGAAGAATCTGTAACTTTAATTAAGTAAAGAGTAACCCTGACTGGGATAACTATCTTGATATATATCTTCGAAATGAATACAGATAGAGATTATATAACAGTACATCTTGGAGTAAGTTGTTAGAACATATTATTAGCAATTAAGTAAGCCTTAGTGGTCCGAGTCCCACTTATGGGATCATGGATGCGTTCTACTGAGGAGCTTCATACTAGGATGAGTTGACTGTCAATTGATCTCAGGTTTTCAATGATGGTAAATTATTAGAACACAATATTAATGAGTTCTATATTAGCAATTAAGTGAGCATCAGTGGTTCGAGTCCTACCTATGGGACCACGGATACGAACTGCTGAGGTGCTCCATACTAGGACGAGATGACTGTCCAATTATCCCATGTTTTCAATGATGGTTTAGTTTAGATTGACTCACGAATTCAACTATTAAAATTAAATATTTACCAAACAGTTCTTAGATCTTTTTGACTCACTATCAACTAAGACCAATTGTGACGTATTTTCGAAGGGAGGGGGTAGGGTCAAAGGTATCAATAATTAGTGAGTTGTAACATAATTCTACATTCTAATGCGCAAAGTTCTATTGTTGTCTTTTTAATGCATATACTATATTCATAGTTGAAATTATAAGTCAATCGAAGCTAGACCACCAAGGAAAACCTGGAAGTACTGGACGGCTGTTTCGTCCTATTGTGGGACTCCCCAAAAGTGCGCATCCACGATCCCATCTCACGAGGTTCGAACCAGGGACCTATCAGTCTCGCGCGTTAACGCTTAACCTCTAGATCACTGAACAAGCCGGCATCCAACGGTTTTAATGTCCTACTTCAACCAATCCAAGAAATTGTACCACTGTCTACCATTGTCTTTAGTGAGTTGATATCTCCCAACAGACCTGGTTGAACTCCACTGGTCACTGCTTCTCACTAGAACTTCAGGACGGAACGGTCGTCCAGTGTTTCCAGGTTTTCCATGGTGGTCTAGTTTCAATTGACTTGTGATTTCAACAACAAAAAACCCTTTCTGATAAAAACTCTTTTCCTCGTCTGAGATTAGGGTATCAATTTAAAAATTTGAAACTTGTTTTAAACAAAATTTACCATTCAACAAAACATACTGTTGACCATATGGAATTATTGTTTTTTTGAATAGTGAGTGTATTCAGGCTAATTTCTGGCAATTGTAGATATAAATTCGCCCTGGTATAACCGAGGATGAGGAGAGCTAGCTCTCACTCTACAAATGCTCTCACATGATCACGTGCATACAACCACTACCAAATAAGTCCCACTTACTGCCTTCGCGTGACATTACTGTTGTTACGAAATTGAAAGGAACAAGAGAGAATGCCCGACACTTTAACTGAGTTGGTGGATATGAAAGATACACCTAGGAAAGTTGGAAAAACTCTGACTCCAAACCAATGGTGCACATGAGTTACAGGATAGTGAAGGAACAATTGGTCATCGGGACTGCATCTTCTGGTGTTGCTCCACTGCCTCTAGGTGTGACCCCGTAATAAAATCACTTGCTTCGACTTGAACACCTGGCTGGTATCACAGCCCACACACAAATTAAGCGACTTATGTGGCGCATACGCATCTGATGCTTCCTTGTACCAATATTTATGTGTTTAAATGTATATATATAGAGATTCAAAGACAGTGTGAGAAAATTTTTTGCCTGATATTCGTTTTATTAATTATCTAAAAGTTTCGTAGATCTAGTAAGGACCTGTGACTAGTGGAGTGTAACCGTGTCGGATGTGTCATAGGTACTCACCAAAGAAAATGAAAATAGTCCCACAGTATCGTAAATAGAATAAACTTGAAAATGTTAATCATTATTATCGATTTATTGGTCTAAATATCATGCTCTCGCCGTTTGACTTAAAGGTGCTAACTTCAATCCGTGATTGAATCATGGATATGTGCCACTGTGGAGTCATATATTAAGAACACATTATTATCCAGTTCCTCTTCATTTTTATTGATTACTTAACGTAGCTCGGTTTTTTGATCATAATAACATTTAAAAAATTTGTATAGTGGAGAAGATTTGTAGCTCAGATGGATGATTTTGATATAGGTTTGTTCTCTGAGCTGGATGATTTAATCATGAATCTTTCATTATCCTTCTGAATGACATCAAACACTTTACTTCTATCTGAAGTTTTTGCTTATGATATCGTTCAGAAGGATGATGAATGCTTCACGACCAAACCATACAGATCAGAGAACAAACCTATATGAAAAAGAAACTGGTATCAAACCTTCATACTGATAAATTGAAATCGATTTGTGTAAACATTTAACAAGGCGATTTTAACCTTCATTCATTCATTTATAACCACTTTTTAGAAGGATTTACCCAATCAGTTAAAGGAATGAAAAAATATCAACTATTGGAGTTATTTCAGATTTAAAGTTCTGTGTTCGAATCCCAGGATAAATTACAATTCAAATAGACAATATCATAATGTTCTATTCATGACACATGTGATATAGTAACTTATTAAAGACAATGGTTGGACGGTGGTTAAATTTTATAGATTGGTTGAAGTTAAACATTAACACCGTTGAATGTCATCCAATTCAATGGTCTAGAGGTTAAGCGTTCATGCTTGATACCGAATGGTTCTTGTTTCGAATCTCACTAGGCAGGATCTTAAATGAGTACTATTGAAGAGTCCTATACTAGGACGAAACCAACGGTTCAGTACTTTCAGGTTTTCCATGGTGGTCCCTTATTATAATATTAAATAAATATTTATATAAAATATAATTATACTACTTACTTTCCCTCTAATTCCATAATTTATACCAGTTTGATCAATTAATTTTGTATGTGTACGTGAATCAATAATATTTTCAATCATTTTATTTGATTGACACATTAATAAAGGATTATATCGATTTGGATGATGGGGATTTTGATGTTGTTGAAGCTGTTGCTGTTGGTGATGATGAGGATGATGAGGAAGATGATGAGGAGGATGAGGATGATGGTGTGTCGGTGACATTAGTAGTTGAATATTTTGATCATCTTGTTCATCATAAATTTGATTTAGTTCATTATGTAAATTGTATATTTTATTTCTATTATTTGTATATTTTAATAAATTTAAACAATCATTTTCAATGAGATGGTTAGGATGTTGTTGGTGTTGTTGTGAAGGAGTATGACGTTGAGAACTTTTTATATTTTTATTATGATCATTAATGATCATTTGTTGATCATTAAGATAATCTGGATCGTCCTCATCAATATCTTCATCATCATCACCACCACCATCATCGACATCGTCATCATCATCATCATCGTCGTCGACATCTTCATCGATACCATCCTCTTCTCCTTCATCTTCTTCATCCTCATCATTAACCTCTCTTACAGGATTATCAGAAATAGTTTCTCTATTATCATAATCGCTTTGTTCTTTTATGGTGTGACAAACATTCCTATCAACATCATTTAACTCTTTATCTTGTATTCTAGATATAATCATTGAATTAGTCGTTGTATTCATAGAATGAGTAGTACAATCTTCATGTTTCATTCTTTTATTTTTCCAATTTTTATGATATTTATCATCTATATCATTATGAACATTGTCGACGACATAATCGTCATCATCGTGTCCACAACTTTGACTATCGTCGTCGTTATTATCGCCATCATTGTTATGATTGATATCATGCTCACTTTTGACAATATCCATTTTATCAATTTGATATGAATAAGCATCATGATGATGATGAAGAAGAGGAGGTGGTGGTGGTAAACAATGCTTATCATTATTCATAAAATGATCAATACTATTAGTATTAGTATTATTATTATGTACAGGGTTCACAGGATCCATCTCGTCCATACTGTTATCATCTAAAGTCTGTCGAATACTACTATTATTACTATTCGTAGTAGTAGTACTAGTAGTACAAGTAGTATTCGTATTAGTAGTATCCATCGTTTTCATAAACCATGATTGATTTTGACTTTTATTCACATAATTAAATGGAATCATACTCTCTGAATTAAATGAATCTTTAGAAGGAGGCATAAATGGATTAGAATTAATACAATTCAATAATGATGAATTCATCTGTTGACGTATTGTATCCACTGATGATGATGAGGAGGAACAAGAGGAGAAGGAGGAAGTGATGGAGGTGGAGTTGGAAGTGGAAGATGAAGTGGATGACGTTGAACAAGAACCATTCATTATTAAATTCAATGTATCATTATGAAATTTTTCATTAATTAGATTATGATCCAAATTTATTGGATAATTCATCATTGAATGTGATTCATTATTATTATTATTATTTATAATCGTTTCATGTGTAGCCATATCATAAGTAGTATTATAAGTAGTATTTATAAATCCCGAAAAAAAAGTGAAGCTTATTCCAATTCAGATAGATCAATCAAAGTAGTTGTATATACATGAAATCATTCCTTGTTGTTGTAGTGGTTGCTGATGTTTTTGTTACTATGGCTATATATATATATACTACTTAAATAGGTTGAATTCAGTAATCTTTCTGAAGAATATATTCCATTGAATAATAATAATAATAAGAAGAAGAAGAAGAAGAATAAATGATCTCTCATGAATTCATTCTATTCAATATGATCAGCATATTGTCTATGAAGATCATCATCAACATTTATTTTAATATAGTAATCATAATGATGTATACAATCTATTCTAATTTATCTGCGATTGGTTAATATGACTGGTTAAATTGCGTGAACCAATCAAATTTGAGCTAATTCTTAAATGTGATCCGATTAGATGATGTTGTTTTTGGTTTTCTCTGTTTTTTTTTTTGGTTTTTTTCTGGATTTTTTTTTCTTTTTGAGGATAGAAATAATGACAACTAACAGAATATATTGTATTATATTTCACTGCTAGCCACTAACCATCTTTGCTTAAGGTACTATATTGTTTATGATAGAAGACATTGGCTTATCTAATATTTAGTTCCTATGTATCACCAATCATAATGTTTTCTAACCAAGTATGTATCCATGCTTATGTATCTATGTGTATAGGTTACTTATTAGTTACATAGAAGAAGAGGAAGAAGAAGAATCTAACTGTTTTTCATACTAATGAAAGTGGTTAGGGGTGTTCATTTTCGGGCAGACAATGTATAGTTCGAGGTTGTGTTTATTTATTTTTGAAAGACACATCTTATTATATGGAGATTTCTCCCCCCCCCTCTTTCCTAATCTTTTATGATTGTTTATAATATAACTGTTACTGGATGACAAACAAAGGGGGGTGAAAGTTGGAAGGGAAACACATGGATGTTTGTAACTGATTGTTGAATAGGTTAAAAAAGGTATGGAAATATTTTCTAATAATAAGTAGTGTAATCAGTCAATATGATGAGAAAAAGAAGGGTAGACGTGATCTGTATAAGAAATTGATTTTTATTATTATTATTATTATTATTAAATGTTTTTCAAAGTTGAAATCATGAGTCAATTGAAGCTAGACCACCATCGAAAACCTGGAATCAATGGACGACCGTTTCGTCGTTGTTGTGGGACTCCTCCATGGCAGTGTGCATCCACGATCCCGCACTCACGAGACTCGAACCCAGGACCTACCAGGTTCAGTGGTCTATCGGCTAAAGGATCTGGCTCGAGACTGGTAGGTTCTGGGTTTGAATCTCGCGAGGCGGGATCGTGAATACTCACTGCTGAGGAGTCACACAGTAGGATGTTTCCAGATTTTCCATGGTGGTCTAGCTTCAATTGACTCATGATTTCAACTATGAAAAATACTGAAATCTCCACAAATCCCCTTTTGATTATTAAATGTATTTACTAAAGAATTTAATTTTGAGTAAAGATTTATTGTAAGCATGTATAATGTTATATAACTGGTATGTGCTGGGTTCGAATCTGGCGAGAGGTCGGATCGTGGATGCGCACTGCCACTGAGGAGTCCCACACTAGGATGAAACGGCCGTGCAGTGCATCCAGGTTTTCTCTGGTGGTCTAACTTCAATTGACTCATGATTTCAAGTATGTACAAAAATTACCTGAAATCTCCACAGAAAACCCCCTAAGATAACAATTATTGAATTGAACAATGATTACTATGGATAGTATATAGCTAAACAAATTTACTTGGTATTGTTTGCATGTATCTTCCCATTGTTGTTTAGGATTGAAATTGATCAGTCTTTTGTTGGCATATATGCATCCTGTGCGGATTGCCTTGATATTGTCTTAATTCACAAGCTTTGCAAGCAATGATGGATAGTGGAATCCAGGACACACATTTCATCCTGTTCGGGACTCGTCAGATGGATGTACTCACATCTCAGAGATGATGTTCACTCCAGGACTCAAACCCAGTATCGTTCGCTGACGAGTCCCAAATAGGACGAAACGCGCGTCAAACTACATTCCACTGCTAGCCACTATCCATCTTTGCTTATAATGCTTGTGAACTAAGGCAATATCAAGGCAATACGCACAGCATGCACATATGCCGACAAGAGACTGATCATTTGCAGCCCTTAACATCAATGAGAAGTTTCAAGCAAACAATACCAAGTGAATTTGTTTAGATTTGTTTTAGCATTTGACGTAGTTAAACTTCACTAGTTATAGCTTTTTCCTACAAGGTTTGAAACTCTTAAAGATGTACCTGGGAAGCATAATTGATCAACAAGGAGGATCTGATGCAGATTTTAAGGCGAAGATTGACAAAACAAGGACCACAAATCTGCAATTAAAGAACATATGAAACTCAAAACAACTGTCAGCTAATCTTCAATACGAACGTCACTACACTCCTACATTACGGAGATGAAACGTGGAGAACTACCACAATCATCATCGAAATAGTACAAGGATTTACAAATAATTGTCTACGCAAGATACTAAATGTCCGTTGACCGGATAACATCGGCAACAGTCGACTGTGAGATAGAACAAACCAACTTCCAGATGAGAAGGAAATTAGGAAAAGACATTGGAAGTGAATAGGACACACATTGAGGAAATCATCAAACTGTATCACTAGGCAAGTGCTAACTTGGAATGTTGAAGGTAAACGGAAAACAAGAAGAAGACCAATGGATATATTGTGTTGAAAATTGGAAGCAGACATGGAAAGGATGAGTATGAATTGGAAAGAACTGTAAAGTATTGTCCAGGACAGAATTGGATTGTGAATGCTGTTAAGTGTTCTATGCTTCTCCATGAGGGTTGGCGATAAGTGTAAGTAAGTTTTTATGGTACCCAAATTGAGATCAATCTCTAATGAATACAGTTTACAAAATCATTACAAAAATTGTAATATAAATGTATATATAATCGAAATGCTGGTCAGACACTGTCAGAAGCAACCTACTGAGGGAGAGAACAAACCAAATTCCAGCGGAGGAAGAAATCAGGAAGAAGCGCTGGAAGTGGATAGAATGCAAAATAAGGAATGCACCCAACTGTGCCACAAGGCAAGTCCTCACACGGAATCCTCAAGGTCAAAGGAGAAGAGGCAGACCAAAGAACACATTACGCCGAGAAACAGAGACAGACTTGAGAAGAATGAACAAAAATTGGATAAAACTAGAGAGGAAGGTTCAGGACAGAGTGAGTTGGAGAATACTGGTCAGCGACCTATACTCCATTGGGAGTAACAGGCTCAAGTAAGTAAGTCACTAATCATTCAAATCAAAATATCTTAATGTTATTTGGATCAAATATACATTTTATTACTAGTTTTATTTCCATAGTTGAGATCATGAGTCAATTGAAACCACTAAGTAAAATCTGGAAGCATTGGACGACCGTTTCGTCCTTGTTGTGGAACTCCTCAGTGGCAGTGCGCATCCACAATCTCGCCTCGCGAGATTCAAACAAACAAAATTTAATTTAATTACAGAGCCATACCTATATAGTTTACCATATGATGTTTATCGATCATCTTACTTTACCCATTATTATTACTATTACCATTATTATTATTAGTAGTAGTATTACCGTTATTACTACTAATACTACTATTATTAGCATTATTACTTACTTACACCTGTCACCCCTAGTCGAGGAGCATAGGCCTCTCACAAGCATTCTCCATTCAACTCTGTCCTGAGCCTTCTTTTCCAGTTCTTTCCAGTTAACATTCATCCTTTTCGTATCTGCTTCTATTTCCCGGCGTAATGTGTTCTCTGGCCTTCCTCATTTTCGTTTCCCTTCAGGACTCCAATTTAGGGATTGCCTTGTAATATTACTATTGTTACTATCACTATTATTATTATTATTACTGTTTACACAGAAATCTTAAGTAAACTAAGAAAGTTGTTAATCATAACTGACTCATCTAATCAGATTCATGGTAGCGGTTCCTAGTCAACATCTATGTAGATGCTCTATTCACGTATAAATAGGACCAGGCTAAGGAGATTTCAAAGGAGTTAACTATATCAAGTCCATAAAGTCAATGATTTGATCTTTGATTTGTGTAGACAATCACAGATTATCAGACAGATTATCGTCCTAATGTGGAACTCCTCCGTAGCAGTGCGCATCCACGATCCCATCTTGCAAGATTCGAACTCAGGATCTATCAGTCTCGCATTCTAGCGCTTAACCATTAGACCACTGAATTGGACAGCATCCAACGGTGTCGCTTAATTTCGTGAATCAGTTGAAGTTAGACATGTAAGAAGGACGAAAAAAAAATGAAAACCAATAAAGTATATTTTATCATAATCAATATAGTTTTCTTCAAAAAAAAGATGAGTATAGACTTGACAGAAGCAAAAAAACACATTAAAAGCAATAATCATTCCTTCTTTTTATTTTTCTTTGTCTGTCTAAAACATACATACATAGATACTGTGTATCTACTTAGTTGCCTGTTATAGAGATATAGCAGGTGTAATGTATATATAACTCCGCCTGTAGCTTCTCCTGGGCCTACTGCCGATCGCAAACCCGGGTAAAGGAGGAGGGTTGAGCATGGGGTTAGCGACCCTATCCTGTAGAAAAACTAACTTGCTAAAAAAATGCTAACCAGAAAAACTAATTCAAACTATGTAAACTCTGTCCTAACAGTTGAAGAAATAAGCAGATATGAAAAGGATAAACAACAACTGGAAAGAACTGGAAAGGATTGACCAGGACAGGGTTGAATGGAGAATGCTAGTGGTCGACCTATGCTCCTCCACGAGAGGTAACAGGCGTAAGTATGTAGATATACTGTCATTGTTGTTATTCTGTGTCACAGTTCATAAAGTAATCATACTTAAGCTTGATTCCATTATTGCTATTATTATTATTATTATTATTATTATTATTATTATTATTATGAGGTGTAATGTATGTATGCCTTAATCTTATGGGCAATGAATAGCTGAAATTTAATTGAAGGTAAAGATGGACAGTGGCTGGCAGTGGAATCCAGTTTGATGCACATTTCGTCCTATTTGGGACTCGTCAACTGGATGTACCTGCATCTCAGATTTGTTGATGTTCACTTTGGGACTCGAACCCAGTACCTTTCACTTCAAACGTCATCGCGTTATCCATTTAGCTACTGAGACCTGATAACCATTTGCTTGTGCAATGGCGTGAAGTTTAAATTCACTTGGCATTATTTGTTTGTGAATTAAGGCTACATTGAGGCGATACGTACAGTATGCACATATAACCAATAAGAGACTGACTAGTTAAAATCTTAAACATTAATGAGAAGTTACAAACAAACAATACTAAGTGAATCTAATTGAAGGTAGATAAAAAAGTAACCTCCACTTATAAAATATCTACAATTAAAGCTAGACAACCATGGAAAACCTAGAAGCACTGGACAGTTGTTTCGTCCTGTTGTCGGACTCTTCAGAAATGGGCATCCACGATCTCGCCTAGCGAGATTCCAACCCAGAACCTAGCAGTCTCGCGCCAGAACACTTAACCCATATAAACCACTGAGCCAGCGTCCAATGGTGTTTATGTCTAACTTCAACTAATCCACGAAATTTGTGCAACCGTTCATCAATTATCTTCAATGAGTTCCTATCTCACAACAGACGCGATTTGAACACCACTGGTCACTGCTTCTTACTAGAACTCCAGGATAAACCTCTCGAAGTCAGTCACTAGTGAGCATATGATTATTATTACTATTATTATTATTAAATCTCCACAAAACCCCTTTATGATAATAATTATGCTTGATATGACATATTACAACCATTTTTTTCCCGATATTTTACACATGAATACATACACAGTGACTTTTATTCCACTGTCTATCTCTATGCTGTTTTTCTTTAACTTTCTTTTTTTTTTCTTTTTTTTCACTCACTTTCTATCTTCACTTTCGTTAGTACTCTACTACTTACTCTTTCAGAACTCCTATTTACTCATGTACCTACCTACATACATACATAGATATCTACGAGGGTATTTATAAATCGAAGAATGAGAAAGGGGAAGGGGAGGGAAGCGGTAACATACTATTGATTAATGTTTTTTTTTTCTATTCTATTATCATTAATGGATATTTAAGTATAAAAAAAATGATTGACAAGGTTTCAATTTTTTTGTTCCCCTATTACCCATTTTCTTCTAAATGTAACGATTAGTTTGCTTCTTGTTTATAGAATAGTACCATAGTTAAACTTAAACAGAAGTTAAATGTTCAATGAAGGGGGGGGAAAGGGTTTCTCTAAATAGTTTTTTTTTTTTAATGATTTGAAAAAACAGTAGGCTATAAAATATGAATTCGATTAAATGTAAAAATAATAATAATGAAATGATAAAACTAGTGACTGACTTCAAGAGATAATTCCTGGAGTTCTAATGAGAAGCAGTGACCAGTGTAGTTCAAATCATGTCTCTTGTGAGATAAGAATTCATTGAAGATAATTGGTGAACAGTCGCTCAACTTCGTGGATTGATTGAGGTTAGACATAAACATCATCGGACTCTGGCTCAGTGGTTTATATGGGTTAAGTGTTCTGGCGCGAGACTGCTAGGTCCTGGGTTCGAATCTCATGAGGTGGGATCGTGGATGCCCACTGTTGAGGAGTTCCATAATAGAACGAAACGGCCGCCCAGTGATTGCTTCGATTGACTTATGCTTTCAACTATGCAAAAACTAATTTCATTTGATGTTGTTTGCTTGTATCTTTCCATTGATGTTTAAGACTGAAATTGATTAGTCTCTTATTGTAATATGTGAATCCTGTTCTCAATCGCCTCGATATTGCCTTAAGTCACAAATATTATATGCAATGATGGATAATGGCTAGTAGTGGAGTCCTGTTTCGTTTCACCCTAGATGTGACTCGTCAGCTGACTAGTATTGGGGATGGTTGGAAGAGAGTTAGGGGCAGCCAAACCAAAACGTGGCATCAGTACTTGAAGTCACTAATTTCTAGTCTGAGCCATGTTGGCAGATACAGATTATTTGGTTGATGTCCACGTGACTATCGTAACCATTGGTTGGAGGCTGTGAGTGACATGACTCAGAATCGATAACAATGGCGTAGGTGTATACACTCTTTATCTTCCCTTAAACCTTAAGATTAAAATTGCTTCATTACTATATCCTTATATACAACCTTTCTTTTATATACTACCATCACTAAATTAACTACTTCTACGAATTCAGTGTTCATCTTGTTATGCTAATGAGGTATGTCAACTTGGACCGATGCATGTATGTGCCTGGTCCTACGTTGTCGCTGACTGACTGACTGACTGAATGATGATTATAACTAGTTGTGCCATAATAAGAATAGGAATTGCAAACGTCTAGAGTTAAACAACTGGATATAAATGTTTGTAAAAATCATAAATTAATATCCGTATAGGGTTGTGGAGATTTTTGAGTTTTACCAAAATCATGAACGGATCAATGCTAGAGAACCACTGAAAACCCAGAATCGCTGGACGGCCTTTTCGACCTAGCACACAACTCTTCAGGAGTGCGCGTCCACGATTCGCAAGTGGGAATCGAATCCAGGACTTTTGGTTTCGCGCGCGAACGCTCAACCTCAGATTAATTAAAAAGACAAGTGGGAACAAAATTAAGTAATCAGACCATTAAAACAGGTTGATTACGCAAGAATGAGATTCAAAAAAGTTTTTAAATATTTATAGAGAGCACAAAAGGAGTAAAACATTGATTACAACATGGGTATTTCATTTCCACAATAATCCAAAGCCTTGTATTTGAGACGGCTGGATGAAAGTTAGAAGCAGCCAAATCAAAACGTGGCATCAGTTCCTCAAGTCATTAACTTCTTGTCTGAGCCATATTGGTAGATGCAGACTACTTGGTTGGGGTCCGCATGATTATCGTAACCAATGGTTGGAGATTCTGGATGATATAGATCAGAATCGATCACAATGGTGTAGGTGTATACACTTTTTATCTTCTCTTAAACCATAAGATTCAAATTACTTAATATTTTTCTTTCTCTCTGGTTAGCGTTTTTTAGCGAGTTGGTTTTCTATGGGATAAGGTCGCTAACCCCATGCCCAACCCTCCTCCCTTTACCCAGGCTTGAGACTGGCAGTAATCCCCTGAGGATCTACAGGCGGAATTGGAGAATGCTAGTCGGCTGCCTATGTTCCATTGGGAGTAACAGGCGAATGTAAGTAAGTTTCTTTCTCCCTGTACTATATCCTCATATGCATTCTTTCTTTTATATATTACTACCAATGATGTTTATCTTATTGTGCTAATCAGGTATAGAGACTTAGACCAATACATATTTATGTACTTGGTCCTACATTATAGCTAATTGATTGACTGATTGTACTAATATCAAAGAATATAATCCAACTAGGTCATTATTGATAATTATCTTGTTTCTATAATAATGAAATTAACAAACAAACAAACAAATTTATTCTCCAGTTTCAAGGGCAAAGGTCATTTTTGATTGACTGACTGATTGATTGAGTTGTTATTTAGATTGTCTGTAGGTGTAAACAGTTGGGTTAGTTGAAGGGTCTCTATCAAGAAATTCATTCAATCTATGTTCACGTGACATATGATGATTTGTATACTAATATTTCTATGATAATATAATCATGTGAGTTGGCTATTGAGTATGATAACAGTATAGTTGAGACTGATAATCTACATAAACGACTGATGGATTGATTGATTGATTGATGGATTATTATAGTTATGGATATCGTTCCTTCAATGGTATCAGTTAAGTAATCATTAGAAACTGAATAGATGTTTTGTTCTTGTTAGAGACTCGTCAACATTTCTCACGAAAGACTATGTTGGAATAATTTATGCCTCTCACCTCCAATGGAACATAGGCCACCGACCAGTATTCTCCAACCCACTCTGTCCTGGACCTTGAACCTCTTCGCTTCTGACTTCTGATTTTACTGAGTTGGGACGTTTCGATTGTAGAAAGTGTTACTGGTTAAGGTGTTGTTAAATTCTGAATACTTGTAACATCTTTACATTTACACGTCAAGAATGACTACAAAGCTTCCTTGTTATTGATAGAAGATTGACAATGTTCTGAAGATACTAGTAGTACTCAAACATCAATGAACTAAACACGAATAAAAACAATCATAACTGAGGCATATTTACTACTTAATCGTCCAAATCTAACAGGATAATACATGAAAGGCCATAGTGCAATGGCTGAATAGTTAAAGTCTAACGAATTTATTTTACTGAGATATCTCATAATATTTTTCACCATAACACTCCATGCTCTACAGTACAATAATCTCGTTTAACCACTATGGATATATGACTAGTCAACTAACGACTAAACTGTTAGGGTTGTGAATAGTATGAATGTGGCATAGGCATCGATAATTACTACTTTGTTAGATGACGGTCTACTAACTCATTTTAAACATTTAACATTCAGTTTGGGTTGTGGAGATTGTTGAATTTCATCGAAATCATAAGCCAATCAATGTTGGACTACCACTAAGAACCTGACAACACCGGACGTATGTTTTGTCTCAGTATGTGACTTCTCAGCAGTCCACATCCACGACCTCACGTTCAGGATTCGAACCCAGAAACTTCGTTCTAGCGCGTGAACGCTTAACCTCTAGACCACTGAACTGGCATCCATCGGTGTTAATATCTAACTTTAAACAATATACGATACTGCACGACCATCTTTCATTGTCCTCGGTGGGTGAATACTTCACACTCGACATGAGTGAACTCCACTTGTCACGACTTCTTATTAGAACACCAAGAACTTCATCTCGAAGCTAGTCACTAGTGAGCATATGATAATTATCAGTACACGATTGTAAAAATTGTTAAGTTTTATTGTAGACAACGAAAGATAGTCACACAATATCATGGACTGATTAGAGTTACACTTTAACACCATTGAATGCCAGCCTTATAGTCTAAAGGTTAAGTAATTGCGCGTGAGATTGAAGTTTCTGGGTTCGAATCCTGCTTACAACATCATAGATGTACTCTACTAAGTAGTCACATACTGGAACAAAACGGCCATCTACTATCTCCAGGTTCTTAATGGTGGTCTAACAATGAGTGGTACATGATTTCAATGAAATTCAACTTTCAAATATGTATATCAAAACAAACTGACAGCGATTAAAACACTGACAAATTATTTTAACTATTATACATTTGAAATCATGAGTCGATTGCAGCTAGACCATCAAGGAAAACTTGGAAGCACTGGACGGCCGTTTCGTCCTATTGTGGGACTCCTCGTCAGTGTACATCCACGGTCCTATCTTGCGAGATTCCAACCAAGGACCTATCAGTCTCGCGCGCAAGTGCTTAACTTCTAGACCATTGAGATGGCCGGCATCCAACGGTGTTAATGTCTAACTTCAATCAATCCACGAAATCGAGCAACCATTCACCAACTGTCTTCAGTGAGTTGATATCTCACAAGGAGACCTGGTTAAACTTCATTGACCTCCACAAATCCCCCTTCTAAAGCAACTTTTTTTCGATATCTTAAGTAAACTGAAGAAAACTAGAATTTAATTAAATTGATCATAAACAAAACAAGGGTTTGTTTACTTATATCTATATATGAGTAATATATGTAACATATGTCCATATGCAAATCCTATTCATCCTACTTCTTTCTCTATTCATTCCCTATTAAACAATAGAAATGTTCCTTATCATAACAAGTAAATTATGACCATTCTATGTAAGTGTGTGTGTGTGTGTCAGAGACAAGCAAGCATACCAATCCATATACAAGTATAGTCAATCATAGGAGAGAACTCCTTGAACGTTCCTTCAATGTCCAATGTTGATAGAGTATATAATGTATATACATATATCTTCATTGGAAGTTATATAATTAAATTTATCTTACCACATATATATTCTAATTATAAATAAAACATTGACAATTAATCAATAATTATGATTTCAAAAAAGAAGTATCATTGAAAGAACATCTTGGAATTCATGAGTTGTTTCGTCCTAATATGAGACTCTTTAGTAATGTGCATCCACGATCCTGCGTCTCGAGATTTGAACTCAAGATCTATCAGTCTTATATGTATCATTAATCTAAACAAATGATGATAGAAATGAAGTGAAATGATGCTCGGTAGAGAAGATATGTATTTGTGAAGGTAGTCTGTAGAAAACTTTACTTTGTTAAAAGTTTGTTTTTTTCATTACTTGTCATAAGGTGTAATTAAGAAAATAAATGTTCCTTGTAAAATTCAAACTTATTATAACCAAGTTTCACAGTTCGAAAGTTTATAGCTGAGCTACTAGGGTTCATGATTGCCCCTAAATGTCCTGGTACGGCCGAGAGTGGGAATAGTCCACTCTCCCTCTTGTAATGTTCCCATAAGGCCACGCGTATATAGCCTATGTCACACAAGTTCTACTCACTGCCTTCTTGTGGCGGGGATGTTGTTTATGAGATTGAGAGGACGAAAAGCGAATGTCCGGTGGGCACGGAAGTCCACCTAGGAGAGTCGGAAAAACCCTGATTCGAAACCATTGGTGCACATGGGCTGGCTCCAGTATCCTGAAGGAACAAATGGTGTATGAATCAATCGTTAGTCACAGGCTATCATGAGAGTGCATCTCCTTACGATGCTTCACTGACTTGTGGATCAGACCTTTTAGTCGAAGGCTCTGGGTGTGGCCCCCTCAGAAACCCATCTGCTTCAGTTTGGGCACGTGAGCAGTATCACAGCCCTCACACAAATCAAATGAGATTTGTGTGGTGCATATATATCTGGTGCCATCTTGTACCAATATTTATGTGTTTAAATAAATAAATAAATAGTTTAGTGGCCTAAGATATGACTCCAACTGTATGAATGATTGTTATTGAAATATACACATCGCCAATTCTCTTATGTAATCATCCACTTAGCTTACGTCAAATATAAGAATGAATTTCAAATACATATATTTCAAGAGTTGAGAACATGAATCAATTAAAGTTAGACTACCATGGAAAACCTGTAAGCACTGGACGGCCGTTTCATCCTAGTACAGGACTTTTCAATGGTGTGCATCCACGATCCCACCTAGCTAGATTCGAACCCAGGATCCATCGATCTCGCGAGCAAACCTCGAAAATACTAAGTTGGTAACGGTGTTAATATTTTTTCTTCAACCAATCCACAAAATTGAGCGGCACATCCACTACTGTCTTCAGTGAGTTACTACCTTACAACAGACCTGGTTTAACTCTACTGGTTACTGCTTCTCACTAGAACTCCAGGAAAAACCTCTCGAAGCCAGTCACTGGTGAGCATATGTTGATTAATATCAGAAGGGGTTTTGTGGGTATTATAGTAATTTCAATAGTTGAGATCATGAGTCGATTGAATCTAGACCACCGTGAAAAACCTGGAAGCACTTGATGGGCGCTTCGTCCTACTGTGGGACTCCTCAGCAGTGCACATTCACGATCCCACCTCACGAGATTCGAACCCAGGACCTATCAAGCTCGTGCAATCTTTGATCCAGACAAACAATGAGAGAAACGAAGCGAAATGATGCATAGTGGAGGAGATATGTAAGCCGGCTTGATTTAATCAAGCGTCAATCAATATGTATAACCGAATAAAAATAGGGTACAGGCATGTAATGAACAGGATAAGATGTATACACACATACGCTCATATAAAAAAAACAGTCAAGGTTGATAAGGGAATAAGTGACAAGATCAAAAATATAACTCGAGAAGCCAGAATAAACTATGTCGGTATAACAATTGAAGATGCTTACAATTTACTGATCAATGAACAGTAATTAGCTTCACGTTCATCTTATCCCTACTGCTTTTTTCTTTTTCTTTTAAAAGATTCGTAACTATTCAACAACTACTTGAAGTTAGACATTAACACTATTGTATGCCAGCCAGCTCAGTGATCTAGAGGTTAAGCGCTAACACGCGAGACGGATAGGTCCTGGGTTCGAATCTAGTGAGTTGGGATCGTGGATGTGAACTGCTGAGGAATCCTACAATAGGACGAAACGGTCATCCATTGCTTCAAGATTTTCCATGATGGTCTAACCTCAATTGATTCATGATTTCAACCATAAAATTACTATAATATCCACGAAAAACCCCCTTCTGATATTAACTACTTCTTTATTGAATATAGATGAAGAAAAAAAGAAAAAAGAAAAAAAGAAGAAAGAAAAGAGGATTTATTTTAATTATTTTACAATTTAACCTCCTTTTTTTCTTCAGTGTCACATGGGATAGATGAAACGAAAGAAATAGGAAGGTATAAGGGTGAATATTGAAAGTGTATTATTATTATTAAATCACCCCCCCCTTTAAGTTCCCTGGTCAACAACAATGTCCTCTTTTTAAACGTTGTTATTATTCTCTCTAATTCCTCTTCTTCTCTTTTTTTCGTGAGTTTATTTAATTAATTATTAAGATGAAATTATTATTTTAATTCTAGGATACTACTTAAATAAGTGGTAACAAAATTCAACTGAAGGTTTCCTTAATGTGTTGTTGGATAGTAAGGGAAACGTTGTTAGTCAACTTTGTGTTCACTACATTTGGTGTCGCTGCCAACCAGGAGGGGTTAGGGTGCTGTTCTGCGGACACCTCTGCGGGTTTGGGAGTTGGGGTGCTAGTTGTGGCAGTCTGGTGTAGAGAGGTGACGTCGGGTGGAGTGTCCTGGCGAGATGGCGTTGGCTGTAGCAGTAGCTGTCGACGGAGAGGTGCAGATGGATGTGCAGCTGCCGGGCGCGCATCGAATGTAGATGGTTCAGAAGGCCGGTGAAGTACGGTTGTTGGACGTCCTATGTGCTAGGTGGATAACAGAAGTTAGTGCCCCGTCGGGTCGACGGTGTTATAGAGGTCATTGCGCCGCAGACTCGACATTATGACGGAAAGCTTGGCACAGACTGCAGTGAAAGAAGAAAGTGGTATGGCGAGCAGAACCACCGCAAGAACGAATGCTTCAAAGGGGGGACGAGTGTGGTGTGGGCTACTTATATCCACATAAGTAGTATATGGCGATGGTCAGACATAGAATGTATTTTGGCAGAAGATCGATAAGGAAAGAACTGAAATGAAGCGCATTTGGTAGGAAAATGCACAAATAATGGAATTAAAGAAGATGGATTGATATTTACAGAAGGAGCAGTGAAGATTCAGACAATTGGTTGTTAATTTGGAAATTAACTGTTTACTGTATGGTTAACAGAATTTAGTGAGATAGTCTGAAATTTGTGCCTAAATACATTTGGTTGTCCCCACTTGTGTTCTTGTTCAATCAAGATCGAATTAATCATTCACTTTATTGTATCCTTCTTTGATTAATTCAAGTTCTAACTAAAAGGTTCACTTGACCGCACTGAGCTACTTGATTTACAGAAGTCCTCTGGTCTGTGTAGTTCATGTATGTAGGTAGACGCAAAAAGGTATGTGTGTGGTGTCGTATAAAGGAGCCGTTAGTTGAAATATTGTCTGCGGCGGAATAATAAGAAGATATGGTAGCAAATAATAGGGATGACGCAACCAACAACCTCCTCTAAGCGTGTTTATGCTTATGTATGTATCAGAAAGTACAAGGATCGTAGTTATGGGACCAATGATAAGCATATGATGTGTAACAGACAGTATGTTGTAGCATAGGCTGCCAATTAGAATTATCCAAACCACTTTGTCCTCAGCCTTCCTTTCTGGTTCTATCCAACTTTTGTTCATTCTTCTCATGTCTGTCTCCATTTCTCGGCGTTATGTGTTCTTTGGTCTTCCTCTTCTCCTTCGGCCTTCAGGATTCCATGTGAGGCCTTGTCTTGTGACACAATTGGGTGATTTCCTGAAAGTGTGTCCAATTCACTTCCAGCGCTTCTTCCTGATTTCTTCCTCAACTGGAATCTGGTTTGTTGTCTCACACAGTAACTTGTTGCTGATAGTGTCTGGCCATCGGATCAGAAGTATTTTGCGTAGACAACTGTTAATAAACACTTGTATCTTCTGGATAATGGCTTTCGTAGTTCTCCACGTCTCCGCTCCATACAGTAGAACTGTCTTCACATTTGTATTGAAAATTATGATCTTGTTGTTGGTTGACAATTGTTTTGAGTTCCAGATGTTCTTCGGTTGTAGATATGATGCTCTTGCTTTGCCAATCCTCGCCCTCACATCTGTATCACATCCACTGTGTTCATCATTGATGCTGCCCACATAACCTGTCAATTAGTTTCAATTAATTTAAAACTGAAACAAGGATTAGTTGATTTGATTGACCATAAATCACTAGTTCGAATCTTTGCAAATGTTCTCATTATAAAGTGTTCATAGTTCACCTTCTAAGAGAAGTATTCATTTCATGTATATTGACTTGTTTCATTATGATCACTGTTAGTTATATGAGTTCAAATATCTGATTATGTAATCATAAACACAAAGTTGACTATTTCACATTGAATTAGGAAGATGACAATCATATGTTATGAAGTTGATAGTAGGTGTAAATTTGTACATTGGACCTCGATACAGACAGGTTGGTAGGGTATTAGTCTCTTGGATACATACTCTTTGTCACACGCACACACACGCAGAATGCACAGATCAAATGATAATGATGACCCCTAAATACTAATGTATGAAATCCAAACCCCCACACACACACACACTCATGAATGTATATATAGATGAGAGTAATATTCCTCGTGTCAGTATTTTCACCCGCATGTAATCCCTATATTTCCATTGTATAGATGCCTAGTTGTCATGACAATGAAGTTGACGACAATAAATTTTCTCATTTATTTAATTACCCCTTTTTTAAACAAGTTAGAATTATGATTTATTTTAGGCTATATTGATTACTAACACTGTAGTGAACAAGGATACAAATGAGTAAGAATCAAATGTATTTGAACAAAAAAATTACAAAATCTCTTAGTCAAATCTGAGAACCATACAGTGAATAATTCACTTTGAATTGTTTGTTTATATCTTCCCATCGATGTGTTAGGAATGCAACTGGTCAATTTCTTATTGGCCATATGTGCATATTGTGTGTATTGACTTGATATAGCCCTAATTTACAAGTATTATAAGCAAAAATAGATATTGGCTGGCAGTGGAGAAAGATTGACCAGTTGCAGTCTTAACACATCAATGGGAAGATACAAACAAACAATACTAAGTGAATTTAAACTTCATCCGATTACACAAGCAAGTGGACTCAGTAGCTGAGTGGATAACGCGAAGACGTTTGAAGCGAAAGGTACTGAGTTCCAGTCCAAAAGTGAATATCAACTCTGAGGTGCAGGTACATTCAGTTGACAAGTCCTAAATAGGACGAAATGCTCGTCAAACTGTATTCCACTGCTAGCCACTATCCATCTTTACATACAGTGAATACTTCATTTGAGAAATATCAATCAATTGTCTCAAATTTGACCGTTCTTTCATTTCCACAACAATCAATCTCTGTTCTCGTTGTCCTCCCTTTGAACTTTTCAACTTTATGTCACTAGACATTTTACTCTAGATTGATGTTCCATACTACTTAAATCTATCGACATCAGTAGCACACACCACAATTCAAAGTGAGATAAAAATGAGGTTGAGGACATTCGTAAGTTTTTGATTGAGATCATGAATCGATTGATGTTAGACTACCATTAAAAACTTGAAAGCACTAGATGGCCATTTCATCTTATTATGTAACTCCTCAGCAGTGTACATCTATGACTTCAGATGCAGGATTCGAACCCAGGGATTTCGATCTAGTGCTCGATCGCTTAACCTTTAGATTATTCAGTAATTAATAGTTTTTACAATCAAATTCAACATTTTAAACATTAGGATACACATTTTTTTTTCGTTGAAACTAACTTCCAAAACTATTTCCATATTGAAATTTACACACAGAATGAAAACATATAACATGCTGGTACAATGAATAATGATTAATACGAATCATATGGAGAAAGGTGATGACAACAGATACATTTTTTGGTGTATGTATGTTTGTATCTGTGTATTTGTATGTGTATAGCACACAACCACACAACCACACACACACACACACTAGAGAGAGAACGAGAGATTGACTGAGTGTGTGATAAAAAGGAAGAAACTGTAACCACATGGTTAATAATGTATCCTGTAATAACTCTAATTTTTTAGATATAAATTAATCGATTAATTTTGAGTATATACATACTTGAATAAGTGATTGAATTACTGATGGTTACTAATGTATAAGGAAGAAACTGAGTTTGTTGTGTGTGTGTGTGTGCCGGAGAGAAAGAGTGTGTGTGTGTTTCGGAGAGAGTGGATGTGTGTGTGTGAGAGAGAGAGAGAGATAGATGACATTTTCGACAACAAACACCTTTCCCAATAGTTTACCTTGTAATAGTAATCATAATCATAATAATAATGTTTATTTTGACAAATTAAACAGTATTCACCCTCATGTTTACAATATTGACTATTGTTACTATTGATGGTGTTGGTGTTGTTGTTGACCTAGATAGTAAAACTTTTGTTTGTTATATTTTTTTATCATTGTTATTGTTGTCAATGTTACTGTTATAGCAGTGGTGGTGGTGGTGTTGGTAGTTGTGTTTTGAGTGTTTTTACAGTCATAATTGTAAACACGATATTAGTAGTAGTAGTAGTAGTAGTGGTGGAAGTAGTAGCAGTGGTAGTAGTAGTAGTAGTGGTGGTACTAGTAGCAGTGGTAGTAGTAGTAGTAGTAGTCGTAGTTGCAGTGGTAGTAGTAGTAGTAGTAGCAGTGGTAGTAGTAGTAGTAGTGGTGGTACTAGTAGCAGTGGTAGTAGTAGTAGTCGTAGTAGTAGTAGTAGCAGTAGAAGTAGTAGTAGTAGTGTGAGTACTAGTGATAATAGTGTGATGTGTACTACTGATGTCGATAAATAGAAGTAATATGGATCATCAATCGAAAGTGAAATTCCTGGAGGCTTGAGACAATCGAAGAGAATAGAATGAGGATTCATATGTTACTCTTGAGAAGACATCATCGAAAGCTTAACTAAAATGACTTAATAAATGTTGATGGTGTTTTGTTCTTTAAGCTAGATGGTTTGGTCGTGGAGCTTTAATCGTCCTTATGAACGAGATCATCATTCATAGTGATATGATTCTGACGAGAGTTTATTTTAAAGAAAGATTACAAAAATACATCAATTCTTGTGTATTTTAGCAAAGGACAAATGCTGGTCAAGAAGACCCTCAAAATAGACTTATGTACAGAAAAAACTCAACTGAAAAAGTGTGTTAATGTCTAATTTCAACCAATTCATGAAGTTACGCAACCATCTTAACTGTCTCTACCTTACACAGGTTAGCTTCACCGGTTACGGCTTCTCATTAGAACTCCGAGAATTCCCTCACGAAGCTAGTCACTAGTGAGCACATAGCAGGACCGAAGGTCCTGGGTTACAATCACACGTGCGGGATCGTGGGGTGCGCACTGCTGAGGAGCCCCATACCAGGAGGAAAAGATCGTTCAGTATCCCCAGGATTTCAATGGTGGTCTAATATTGATTGATTCATGATCTCAATTTTTAAAAAAATGGTGTTAGAATAGAGTTGCTTAAAGTAATTTAGTTTTGTGATATTGTAAATTGTTTTATTAATCAATCAGTGTAAAGTACGACTCAATTTAATTTATTCAATATCTGATTATTATATATAGTTGAAAGCATGAGTCAATTGAAGTTAGATTACCAAGGAAAACCTGGAAGAATTGGACGACCGTTTCGTCCTACTGTGGAACTCCTCAACAGTGCAAATCCACGACCTCGCCTCACGAGATTCATACCCAGGACCTACCAGTCTTGAAATCTCCACAAAACACCTTCTTATAATAATAAAGATTTCATTTTTCAAGTGCTTATTTTGTTGTTTATTTGATATGTTGATCTGTATTACATTAATATGATCAAAGCCAACATTTACGGATCCCTTCAGAGAATGGAAATGAAATATTTGATAAAAATTACAAATCAATATATGTATCATGCACTCTATAGGGATACTACCCTTAACTCAGGGTCTGGAAAGTCGAAAAAATGAAACTGATAAAAATGATCTTGGTGGTCTTGTATTAGTATTCCGATACCAGACAATGAGTTATAAGCGTTCTTTATGCCCTAACGCTTCAGGCCGGGCTATTTCGTTTACTAACCTGCATATGGGTTGTATTCAGTATAAGCTGTATTGCCATGTAGAGTTGAAAGTCTCATATGAGACTGGAGTTTCACCATTGACATTGTGGATGGTTCGGTATTACTTTGGCAAGTTTTGCTGACTGCTCGTACACAAAATCGGTTTGCTGGTTAACCGATTTCATTCATACTGGTGGTTGCTTCTCAGTGTTGTCAAAGGCCATTGTCATTGGGGCATTGTAAGGCATGTCGCCATTGCTAATATCAATGAGTTTGACTGCCGTGTAAGAGGAATAGGTTAATTTTGGCCTGTTCATGCTGTTCATAATTGATTTACGCGATTACTGATCGGAATAATTATGCATCTGATGTGAATGTGTATATGAATGGTGCGAATGATCCACTAGGGTGCTTGGTACTTGTGTGGTTGCTCCACAGGATTGAACTGCACTTCTCAGTAAAGCCAGAGGGCAGGCTTTGGCTCTCCTGTTAAACGGGATTGATCTGTAATGTTTGAGTTGTTACGTGAAAGTCTTGTAGGTATTTGGTTCTCCTGAAAACTAATGTAAAATTATCTTGGCCCGCAAGGGTATATAGCTATAACTATAACTATCCTTTACACTTTAAATTAACTGAAAACTGACCGAAAGTTCTAAATCAGAATGGATTTTGTGGAGATTTCGTTATTTGTATAGTTAAAATCATGAGTCAATTGAAGCTAGACCACCATGGTAAACCTGGAAGCACTGGATGGCCGCTGGGTACTCTGGCACGAGACTGGTAGGTCCTGGATTTGAATCTCGCGAGTGCGGGATTGTGGATGCGTACTACCCCTGAAGAGTTCCACAATAGGACGAAACAACCGTACAGTGCTTCCGGGTTTTCCTTGATGGTCTAGCTTCAATTGATTCATGATTTCAACTATGAAAATACTGAAATTTCAACAAAACCCCTTCTGATCTATAATCATATGCTAACTAGTGACTGACTTCAAGATACGTGTCCTGGAATTCTAGTCAGAAGAGTGACCAGAGGAGTTCAACCACGTCTGTTGTAGAGATATCAACTCACTGAAGACAATTAGTGAACGGTTTCTCAAACTTCATGGATTGGTTGAAGTTAGACATTAACTTTATTGGATACTGGCACAGTAGTCTATCGGTTAAGTGCTCTGCCTCAAGACTGATAGGTTCTAGTTTCAAATCTCTCAAAGTGGGACCATGGATGCGTACTACCACTGCTAAGTTCCACAATAGCACAAAACAACCATCCAATACTTCCACATTTTCCATGATGATCTAGCTTCAATTGATTTATGATTTCAATAATGAAAGTTCTTTAATATCAAACATATAAGTTAGATTCAAATCATTACTGATACTGTCAACCTATAAATAAAAAAAAGAAAGAAAAATAAATTAATCATCCATTTAAATCTTATTTAAATGAAATTTTCCCGCCATCATCATAAACAAACAAATTAATTAATTTTAAAATATAAATTTTACTTTCTTCTTTTGTTACTTTTTTCTTTCTATTAAATTAATATTTTTTTTACTTTTTTTTTCTTTGGTTGATTATTTGTCATTGGTTTCCCTTTTTTTTTTAAAAAAAAAATACACTAATTACCTTTTCTATCTTATTGTCTTTCGCGGGGGGGAGAGGGGGAGGCGATTTTAATTGACTATATTTCTCTGTTCCTATTTATTAATTGGAAATTGAAGGGAGATTCACCTACACACACACACACACACACAAACACTCTCTCTCTCACTCTTTCTCTCGTTCTGCTTCTTCTTTCTGTCTTTCACGAACCAATCTATGCATAGAATAGATTGATAACAGAAGATAGTAATAACACGCAATTGAATTTTTCTAATTATATGAAAATGTAATTTATTGAAATAAATGGAAGAAGAAGAAGAAGATGATGAAGATGATGATGATGATGATGATGATGATGATGATGAAGAGGAAGAATAAAAAGAAATGATGAGTTCTATATTCATTGTCATATCAATCTATACCTTTTACCCACCACCACCACCACCACCACCACCACCACCACCTCTGTTATATGTTTTTCTTTTCTCTATTGTTATTATTATTTCCCTATTTTCATATTCATATGTCACCATCATAAACTGTCGAAGTGTGCGTGTTAACCAATTAGTTATTAGTAGTATATACGTATATGAGTTCGAGACAATGTGGTGAATAATAATAATACCCCATTCCTCCCCTTTCATTTACCATTGTAATATGAAGCACACACACACGCACACACGCACTCACACGTACGCACATATATATATATATATATATATATATATATATATATATATATATAATGAAATGATCTGATTAATATATAGAAATTGTTAATCATGCGTGCATGTACGTATGTGTGTATTGGGTGGGTGTGTTTGTTTCTATGATTTAGTAACCTTGGTCACATAGGAGGTTCAGATATGTGTATGTGTGAATAAATTACTCACAATATATTAATATTTTATGTCTAATATTAAGGTTAATAGAAAAAAAAGAATACCTTAGCAATTTGTATTGTTTATTGTTTGTTTTTTTTTAAAATATTTTTTGTCGCCAATCTCTACCACACACACACACACAATACACAACAAAAAAATCTGTCATGGGTAACGAAAATGAAAGAGGAAAGATTTTTCTTTTTCTTTTTCTTTTTTTTTATTTAAAAAAATCGTTCCATTTCTTATCAAAAGCCGATATCACTATACGTAATAATAATCATCATGATGATATATGAATGAAGGAGATGCCTTGATGTCTATAATAAGAAATAAACCAATTTAATTAAGTAGATAATTGTGAGTAGTATAATTAGTAGTATATTTATCTTAATGGATAGTTCATAATTGAAAAGATAAATGACAGCGCCATTATTGTCGATTTTATATAAGTGTATAGTAGAGGATAGGTGAAAAAAGTAGTGGTGGTGGTGGTGGTAGGGAACCGTAGAGAAACAGAGGGGGAAACAGTTTTCCTTTAAAAAAAAATGCACCTGGAAGCAACGTAAAGAATAAGTATACATTTACTTTTGGTTACGTGTGAATACGTATGTTTGTGTATCTCTGTATGTATGTGTGTGTGTGTTTGTTTGTGTATTCATGTATTACTTGAATGTCTAGTAATTTAAGAAAAAATAGGGTATTCCTGTTTCTACTTCTAATTTTATTCTTCTTCAATTGACAGAAGGTTTATTACACGCAAACTTAGAACACGCAATACACATACACAGACACACACACACACACTCATGAGAACAGAATTTCATGTATTCCTCGATTTGAAAAAAAACTACATTGTAAATTATCATTATCATTATATTTTCAGTTGAAATCATGAGTCAATTGAAGCTAGACCACCATCAAAAACCTGGAAGCACTGGACGGCCGTTTCGTCCTATTATGGGACTCCTCAGAAGTGCGCATCCACGAACCCGCTCTCGCGAGCGAGATTCGAACCCAGGACCTACCAGTCTCGAGCCGAAGCCCTTAACCGATAGACCACTGAGCTGGCATCCAACGGTGTTAATGTCTAACTTCAACCAATCCACGATATTGAGCGACCGTTCACCAATTGTCCTCAGTGAGATGATATCTCTACAACAGACCTGGTAGAACTCCACTGGTCACTGCTTCCCACTAGAACTCAAGGAAATATCTCTTGAAGTCAGTCACTAGTTAGCATATGATTATAGATCAGAGGGGGTTTTGTGGAGAATTTAGTATTTGCACAGTTGAAATCATGAGTCAATTGAAGGTAGACCACCAGAGACTGGTAGGTCCTGGGTTCGAATCTCGCTCGCGAGAGTGGGTTCGTGGATGCACACTGCTGAGGAGTCCCATAATAGGATGAAACGGCCGTCCAGTGCTTCCAGGTTTTCGATTGTGGTCTAGCTTCAACTGATTCATGATTTCAACTGTGAAAATACTAAATTCTCCACAAAACCCCCTCTGATCTATTATCATTATAGTTAGTATTGGATAGTGTCTCCATTGTTTAAAATAACTCTACATTTAGTAATGTTTGTTGGAATCTTCTCACTGATGCTTTAGGACTGCAACTGGTCAGTCTCTCATTGGGCATATGTGTATACTATGCGTATTGCCTTGATCTAGCCTAAATTTACAAGCATTGTAAACAAAGATGAATAGTGGCTAGCAGTGGAATACAGTTTGACACGCGTTTCGTCCTATTAGCGAACGGTACTGCGTTCGAGTTCCAGGAATATCTATCTGACGAGTCCCAAATAGGACGAAACGCGCTTTGTCATAGATTCCACTGCTAGCCACTATACATCTTTACTTATAACCTTACATTGTTCATATATTACCGTAATGTATGAAGATTTAGATGGGGACAACTAAATGAGTGTTTTAATATAAAATTATAGAATACCTTTGTAAAATATGGGAAATATACATTGGTAGATTTCTATCAGTTATCTATCACATTCTATATGATTATTCAGGTCTATCATTCCCTTTTATTTCCTTTTCCATTCTTTTCAATACGACTTTCTCAATCATCTGCTGCTAGGTTTTATACTTCCGTTTGATATTACATTCTACTTATGTTTGTCAGTGTAAGTAGTATATACCACAATACTAGTCAGAATGTATTTAATATTATTAACTTCATTCAAGTCATATTAAATATTATTGAATATTTAAAACGACTAGTACACTAACTCCGCCTGCAGTACCTCTGAGGCTATTGCTAGTCCCAAGCCCGGATTAAGAAAGAGGGTTGGATATGGGGTTAGCCACCCAATCCTGTAGAAAACTAGCGTTTATTTTTTCTGGTTAGTGTTTTTTTTAGCTAGTTCACTCTGAGACTCGAACCTAGTACAGTTCGTTTCGAACACCATCACGTTATCCATATCGAGTCCCGGATCAAACATTAACTCTGAGATGCAAATACATCTAGCTGACAAGTTCCAAATAAGACGAAACACACATCTTCAATTTTATTGCTAGCCACTATCCATGTTTATTTACAATACTTGTGAGTTAAGGCGATACGCACAATATGCACATATGCCAATAAGAGACTGATCAACTACAGTCTTAAACATCAATGGGAAGATACATATAAACGTCTCTGACTGTGAAGCTGGGTAACATGGGATCAAATCCATCAGAGAGCATCTGTTCCCTCAAAATTACAGATACACCTTACTGACAAGTGCCAAATAGCACAAAACCTGAATCCAAGATCTCCTATTAACCACCTCCAACCAATATCTTATCTCAACCATGTAAACAATATCAAATGAATTTGAACATCATTCATACTTTAATGAATAAAAAAAATGAAATATTTCCCAAGGGGGAGTACAATTGTAAACAGCACCCTTATAATAACCATAACATGCAATTATTCATCAAGTTTTCTTTTTATGAAAGTGAAATAATTTCTTCCCTTATTTCAGTAGTAGTAGTAGTCGTAGTAGTAGTCGTAGTAGTAGTAGTAGTAGTAGTAGTAGTAGTAGTCGTAGTAGTAGTCGTAGTAGTAGTAGTAGTAGTAGTAGTAGTAGTAGTAGTAGTAGTAGTAGTAGTAGTCGTAGTAGTCGTAGTAGTAGTAGTCGTAGTAGTAGTCGTAGTAGTAGTAGTAGTCGTAGTAGTAGAAGTAGTGGTAATAGTAGTAGTAGTAGTAGTAGTAGTAGTAGTCGTAGTCGTAGTAGTAGTAGTAGTAGTAGTCGTAGTCGTAGTCGTAGTAGTAGTGGTAGTAGTAGTAGTAGTAGTCGTAGTAGTAGTAGTAGTAGTAGTAGTAGTCGTAGTAGTATAGTCGATGATAATGATAAAAATGTTAATGTTGATCTCAAGTGGTCTAATTGACTATAGGGAATTCATTTACATCTATATTATTCATTATAATAATGATTATATATTCATTCAATTAATCAGTATAACATTCTCTTTCACCTTATCCTTTCTCTTTCTTTTATCCTTTACTCATTCAATAGCCATTACCTAACTCCTTATTATAATCATATTCATATAGAGAGAGATAGATAGATAGAAAGAGAGATATCTAAGTGAAACAGATTGAAAAATTTAAAATGGAACAAATTAAAATAGGTTACAATATTATCCATTGAAACTAAGATATGGTATAAGTGTGTGTGTGTGTGTGTGTGTGTGACGGTTACTTACTTACTACGCCTGTTACCTCAACATGGAGGAGCATAAGCCGCCCACCACCATTGTCCATCTAACCCGTCATGGGTGATAAGATATTACCATATAATATTTATCCTTAAGAAGTAGTTAGTTAGTTAGTTGGTTAGTTGGCTAACTAGCTGAGAGGTTTACATTATCCCTAGGGATAAATTGATCCACTTGATACACAATTAAATATATATGGATATGTAGTTCAATACACGTGCACAGTATGTAACCTGTATATGGAATTGAATTAAATATCTCACTTTTACTGTTTATTTATTTTTTTACTTTGTATGTGTATATGTTTATGTATAAAAATCAGTGTTTGTGTGTGGATGGATGGAGGGATGAATGGATGGATACATCTATATGATTATTTTCCTTTTACTCTCCTTCTGTTTCGTATCAATATTATGAAATATTAAGCAGAGATGGATAGTGGCTAGCAGTGGAATCCAGGACGCGCGTTTCGTCCTATTTCGGACTCGTCAGCTGGATGTACCTGTATCTCAGAGTTGATGTTCACTCTGGGACTCGAACCCAGTACCCTCGCTTCAAACGCCATCGCGTTATCCACTCGGCCACTGAGTCCTGATAGCCACTTGCTTGTGCGATGGGGTGAAGTTTGAATTCACTTAGTATTGTTTGTGTATTGTTTGGATCTTCCCATTGATGTGTTTCGGACTGCAACTGGTCAGTCTCGAGTCCCAGAGTGAACATCAACTCTGAGATACAGGTACATCCAGCTGACGAGTCCCAAATAGGACGAAACGCGCGTCCTGGATTCCACTGCTAGCCACTATCCATCTCTGCTTACCATGCTTGTGAATTAAGGTATATCGAGGCAATACGCACAGTATGCACATATGCCAATTAGAGACTGACCAGTTGCAGTCCTAAACACATCGATGGGAAGATCCAAACAAACAATACTAAGTGAATTATGAAATATTGTTTTGAAATAAAGTTGAAATCATGAGTAAATTGAAGCTAGACTACAGTGGAAAACCTGGAAGTATTGGATAACCGTTTCGTCCTATTGTAAGACTCCTTAATGGCAGTGCGCATCCACGATCTCACCTCGCTAGATTCGAACCCAAGATCTACCAGTTTTGCATGGGAACACTTGACCAATAGACCACTGAGCAGGCATCTAGCAGTGTTAATGTTCAACTTTAACTAATCCACGAAATTAAGCAATCATTTCACCAATGTCTTCAATGAGTTGATATCTCCCAACAGAATTGGTTAAACTCCACTGGTTATTGCTTCTCACTAGAACTCCAGGAAATACCTCATGGAGCCAGTCACTAGTGAGCATATGATCATTATCAGAAGGGGTTTTTCATGGAGATTTTAGTGATTTCATAGTTGAATTCATGAGTCAATTGAAGCTGGAACATCATGGAAAACGTGGAAGTACTGAACGACCGTTTCTATCTAGTATGTAACTCCTCAGCTGTGCGCACTCACGATCCCTCTCGCATGATCCATGGCGGGGAAATTAAAGAAATCATCACAGTTCCTCATTAACTTGTTTTCTTTATGATGTAAGGTTCTTGTAATACATTTCACCATGAAATTTAGAAAAAAAAACTATTGTTCTCATAGTCAATACATAAGCTGTTATAACTTGTGGCCTTGTATATGATATAATGATACCGCCAATTAGAGAACAATAAATTATCGATCGGTCCAATGAAGTATATAACCTGTACGAACAGTAGAAATTCCTTATCGGTACTTTTTTCTGCCTAGACCTTCTTGATGAGTCCAGAACACAAATCTCAGCCGTTGTTATACTTGGTTTATATACCAGCCAAACAGATCGTATCACACCACAAATTAGAAACACAACATTTGTACAGGATACAGCCAAAAGTGGCTGTGAATATGGGAGACAGTAATTGATAGACAGGGCATAACTCAAGAATGTTAAATCGTATAATAATAGTCTATGGGTCAAATTCAAGCTGATAATAAAAGGAATATGAATATACATAGTTTAACTACTTAACAATTACACAATAAGCATATATGTATAGTATTAGTCCATGAATGAATCCTGTTATATCTAGGAAGTTCCCCTAGTAGTGATTGAATGGAATGTCTTCGGCTCTTTCTGGAGCTTCTTGAAACCACCTTCAGTTTGCCAACGAATCATCCTTACAGATCCCAACAGTAACTATATTATTTAGTATAAAACAAATCAATCAGTTAAGATATTACGTAATCATCTTGAATCTAAAGTACTAGAAAGAAAAAAAAAACTCTTCATTTTGGTATCTAACTGACCAGCTTTCAATTATACATAATTGTATTCACGGTATCGTTGTTGTTGTTATTGTTTTGCCTAAGGCATTTATACAAATTAAATGACATGTATAGTCGGTCAGTCAGTCAGCTACAATGTAAGACCAGACACATACAATTATCCATCGGTTCAAGTTGCCATGTCCAATGTACAATGTTTCCACTTGAATTCAACAGCCCCCCACCCAACACACACACACACACACTCAGTCTAAATGAAATAAGAATTATATAATTTATGTGAAATGATAAACTAGAACAGATGGGAAGATCCAATTCATGGTTGTTGTCGACGTTGATGGTGTTGTTATTATCTCTTTCTGTATTTTCTGTTAAAATCTTCAATAGATCCTTAATAGACCAGATGTATTTGATAGTAGTAGTTGTAGTTGTATGAAACTAGTTGGATATATATATATAAGTAGACTAAATCATTCGTATAACACACGTGTCATTCATGCATCCATTCGAATGACAGACGTTAATCTTGGACACGCTTATTTAATATGATTATCCATATCCATTATGTACTCTATACATGTATATATAATGTCCAATGATCACTGTAAAGGCTTGTCCTTAACTGTTCATATCATCTAATGAAGATAAGGGGTGACATAAACCACATTTTTATACCCTATTCTTTATGTTCCCACTCTTCCCTACCCCTTCCTTTTTTTCTTTTCTTATATAAAAAATAATTAGATAATCTGTCAATTGAATGAATGAGTTAGTGAAGTCAATGACCATTATATATATATATAAGAAGGTAGGGGCAAAGAAAAAAAAACAGAAGGAGAATGAAGGCGACGGAAGTTAATCTTGTTGTTCTAACTGACCGATTTGAATTTAATGTTACACAATGTCACCTTGAAATGATTGAAACCTCAGTTACGGATTCAAATATTAAAAGTGAGTAATCGAATAGATAAAGAAATTATATATATAATTATGTATCTTTGTCAGTGTGTGTATATGTGAGGAGATGTAAAGGTTCCATGGAAGGGGGTTGGTGGAGAGCATACCCTGGTAAATAATATCCGTTAAGGAAGGAGAAAGCAAAGAAAAAAAACACAAAAAAAATAACTTTGATCAATCATATGAAGTAACCCCTACCTTTATTCAAGTTGAAAATATTAAAAAAAAATTTTTAATGTTAAGGAATTATTTTTTTAGAACATAATTGAGACGATAGAGATAAGGGAGATATATAGTATGAAATTAACACTGAAAACATTATCATAGTTGAAATCATGAGTCTATTGAAGCTAGATCATCATAGGAAACCTGGAAGTACTGGATGGCCGTTTCGTCCTATTGTAGAACTCATCAGCAGTGCACATCCACGATCCCACCTCGCCAGATTCGAACCCAGAACCTGCCACCAGAGCACGAGCTACTGAGCCGGCATTCAAAGGTGTTAATGTCTAACGTCAACCAATCCACGAAATTGAGCAACCGTTCACCAATTGCTGAGGAGTCCTATAATAGGACAAAACGACCGTCCAGTGCTTCCAGGATTTCTGTGGTGGTCTAGCTTCAATTGACTCATGATTTCAACTATGAAAATACTGAAATCTTCACAAAACCCCTTCTGACTGAAAACGTTAGTTGATAATAACAGATCAACAAGTAGTGATTAGTATATCTTATTTGTCTTTTAGAGGCCATTAGTCTAAATGACTCGATATTATTTAGATTGTTTAAACGCTAAGTGACTGGAAGTAATCAGGAGGAAATTCAGTTCTTCATACATTTCGTACTGGTTGATGCTCATTAACAATGGTATCTCGGAAGAATTGATACTTCCTGTAGGATTCGAACTAGCATCATTCACCTTTATAGTCTAGTTTTCACTTCTTTATCTTTTAGATGAACATACTACCCGATCTATGCATTTATGAAGTATGCAGAATGAATAGTTGGTTTCTTCAAGATTACTAAGTATCATATTTGTACATGAGATAGGATACTGATCGATAGTCCAAACCAGAGTTAGAGTTTTTCTAAAAAGACTTTTCCATGAGCATTTAGTCTAAATGTCTAGTCAATGAGAAAGTGAACTTACTTACTTACTTACGCCTGTTACTTTCAATGGAGCATAGGCCGTCGACCACCATTCTCCAACCCACTCTGTCCTGGACCTTCCTTTCTAGTTCTATCCATTTTTTGTTCATTCTTCTCATGTCTGTCTCCATTTCTCGGTGTAATGTGTTCTTTGGTCTTCCTCTTTTCCTTTGACCTTCAGGATTCCATGTGAAGGCTTGCCTTGTGATGTAGTTGAGTGGTTTCCTCAATATGTGTCCTATCCTTTTGCATCGCTTCTTCCTGATTTCTTCCTCCACTCGAATCTTGTTTGTTCTCTCTCACAGTAGGTTGTTGCTGATAATGTCTGGCCAACGGATCCGAAGTATCTTGCGTAGACAACTGTTAATAAATACCTGTATCTTCTGGATGATGGCTTTCGATGTGAAAGTAAAACAAATGTCAAAAAATGTGGTCCAATATGGGTTAATGTTCCATGAAGATTTTCTAGTTCATGTGCACCATTGGGTTGGAATCAGATTGAATTAACATCATTAGATGGTGGATCTTTATCATTTACTAACCCGGTTTAAGTAACAAACGTTTTTGTAAGAATCTGCCCCTACCATTAGGAAGCACTGAGTAGGACTACTCCGATAGAATCTACAAACACTTTACAGTTTAAGGGAATTTTGTCAGTGAAATTGGATTCATCTTTTACCATATGAGGGTACTCGTGTATTTGATTCCTGCGTGTTTTGCTTTCTCTCAGTCTTAAGTCAGTTAATACTAAACGGTAAGAATAATGCTAACAATACGGATGACTTGATTAGAGCATACAGTACTACAATTTGGTCAAAGTGACTGGAACATTTTAAGAAAATAATCCTTTGAACTGACCATTCTATTCCATACACATCAACGAATGCAGATGAAGACAAGTAGTGTAGTGTCAGTCTCTGTATAAGTAGGCCTCAACATTTACAAGGGAAAAACCAAAATCCTGACAACACAAACATAATCACATTTGATCGAGAAACATTGGACGTGGGGAAAGTTTCATGTATCTGGGTAGCATCATCGATAAACAAGGAGGATGCGATGCAGACGTAAAGGCGAGGATTATTAAAGCAAGGGCTGCATTCCTACAATTGGAGAATATCTGGAACTCAAAACAACTGTCAACCAATATCAAAGTCACAATCTTGAATATCAACGTTAAGACAGTTAGTTTTATTGTACGGAGCTGACACCTAGAGAACTACCACAAACATCATCAAAATAGTACAAGTATTTATCAAACAATTGTCTATGTAAGTTACTGAATATCCGTTGACCGGACCATCAACAACAACAACTTACTGTGAGAGAGAATAAACCTACTTCCAGCTGAGGAGGAAATTAGAACAAGTCATTGGAAATCGATAGGACATACACTACGGAAATCACCAAACTGCATCACGAGGCAAATGTTTACTTGGAATTCTGAAAGGGAATGGGAAAGTGGAAGACCGAAGAACATACTGCATCGAGAATTATAAGTAGATATGAAAAGGATGAATAGCAACTGGAAAATATTTCCCAGAACAAGGTTAGATGGAGAGTGCCGGTGGTGGTCTATGCTCCTCCACGAGGGTTGATGACAAGTGTAAGTATGTAGGTAAGAATGTATGTAAGACTGAAACAATCTTAAAAATGATACCCTGTTTTGAACAATGGCTAAATTGGCTTTTGTGGCATTTCCTATCAAATAACACTTTTCATTATTATGTAATGTCCCATTGCACATAATCGATACTATAAAAGTACATTCAAATATGATCCAAACATGAAGGAATCTTTTTCCCATTATCAGGACGAAGATTATGGAGATTGTTGAATATTATTAGGATCATGAACCAATTCAAGCTAACCAATCATTGAACAGTTTTGTCATTCTAGTATAAAATTACTTAGCAGTATACATTCAGGATGTCATCATTGGGTATCGAACCAAGAACTACTACTACTACTATCAATACTACTACTAATACTGTCACTACTACTATTATTACCGCTACTGCTGTTATTACTACTACTACTACTATTACTATTACTATTACTTACTTACTTACTTGCTTACGCCTGTTACTCCCAATGGAGCATAGGGTTTCCGACCAGCATTCTTCAACCTACTCTGTCCTAAACCTTCCTTTCTGGTTCTATCCAACTTTTGTTCATTCTTCTCATATCTGTCTCCATTTGTGTGTTCTTTGGTCTTCCTCTTCTCCTTTGGCCTTCAAGATTCCATGTGAGAGCTTGTCTTGTGACACATTCGGGTGATATCCTTCAAGTGTGTCCAATCCTCTTCTAGTGCTTCTTCTTGATTTCTTCCTCCACTGAAATCTTGTTTGTTCGCTCCCACAGTAGAATGTTACTGATAGTGTCTGGCCAATGGATCCGAAGTATCTTGCGTAGACAGCTGTTAATAAACACTTGTATCTTCTGGATAATGGCTTTCGTAGTTCTCCACGTCTCCGCCCCATACAGTAGAACTGTCTTGACATTTGTATTGAAAATTCTAGCCTTGATGTTGGTTGACCATTGTTTTGAGTTCCAGATGTTTTTCAGTTTTTCGGCTTATAAACTTCACCTGTAACTCCTCTGGGAACTATTGCCGGTTCCAAGCCTGGGTAAAGGAGGAGGGTTGGGCATGTGGTTACCGAACCCATCCCGTAGAAAAGCTAACTCGCTAAAAAACGTTAACCAGAAAAAATAATTCAAACCATTTAAACTCTGCCCTGGGAGTTGAAGGAATAATTATGACGCCTCATGATGAAAGTCTAAATTTTTCTGAAGTCACGAGACCGATGCTTACTTACTTACTTACGCCTGTTACCCCTCGTCGAGGAACATAGGCCGCTCACCAGCATTCTCCATCCAACTCTGTCCTGAGCCTTCCTTTCCAGTTCTTTCCAGTTGCTATTCAGCCTTTTCATATCGGCTTCTATTTCCCGGCGTAGTGTGTTCTTTGGCCTTCCTCTCTTCCGCTTCCCTTCCGGATTCCAAGTTAGGGATTGAGTCGTGATGCACATTGGTGATTTCCTCAATGTATGTCCGATCCACTTCCAACGTCTTTTCCTAATTTCCTCTTCAGCTGGAAGCGATTTGTCCTCTCCCATAAAACGCTGTTGCTGATAGTATCCGGCCAGTGGATGTTGAATATTTTGCGTAGACAATTGTTTATAAATACTTGTACCTTCCTGATGATGGCCGTAGTAGTTCTCCACGTTTCAGCTCCGTACAGTAGGACTGTCTTGACGTTCGTATTAAAGATTCTGACCTTGAAATTGGTTGAGAGTTGTTTTGAGTTCCATATGTTCTTCAATTGTAGAAATGCTGCCCTTGCTTTGCCAATCATCGCCTTTACATCTGCATCCGATCCCCCTTGATTATCAACGATGCTCCCCAGGTACGTGAATGTTTCCACCTCTTCCAGAGTTTCGCCATCAAGTGTGATTGGGTTGGTGTTCTCTGTGTTGCATTTGAGAATCTTGCTTTTTCCTTTGTGAATGTGGAGACCTATCGATGCGGAGGCTGCTGCTACATTTGCTGTCTTCATCTGCATTTGGTCGTGTGTATGAGAGAGGAGGGCTTGGTTATCTGCGAAGTCCAAATCATCTAATTGATTTTGAGAAGTCCATTGTATTCCGTATTTTCCGTCAGATGTCGAATTCTTCATAATCCAGTCAATCAATAGAAGGAAGAGGAATGGGGAGAGTAGACAGCCTTGTCTGACTCCGGTCCTTACTGGAAATGCATCTGTCAGCTGTCCTCCATGCACCACTTTGCACTGTAGTCCATCGTATGAGTTTTGGATAATGTTGACAATCTTTTCAGGAACTCCATAGTGTCGAAGAAGTTTCCATAATGTTCTCCTGTCCACGCTGTCAAACGCCTTCTCATAGTCAATGAAGTTGACGTATAGTGATGAGTTCCACTCAACTGATTGTTCAACGATGATCCGTAGTGTCGCAATCTGGTCTGTGCACGACCGATCCTTACGGAATCCAGCCTGATGATCCCTAAGTTCAGCGTCTACTGCGTCTTTCATCCGATTCAGCAGCACTCTGTTGAAAACTTTTCCTGGTACTGATAACAAACTGATGCCTCTGTAGTTCTCACATTTGCTCAGATCTCCTTTCTTTGGTATCTTGATGAGATATCCTTCTTTCCAGTCCGTTGGCACTTGTTCCTCTTCCCAAATCTTCTTGAATAGAAGGTGAAGCATATTTGCAGTTATTTCAATGTCTGACTTCAGTGCTTCTGCTGGTATATTGTCAGGTCCTGCCGCCTTCCCACTTTTGATTTGTCTGATGGCCATCTTGACTTCTTCGATCGTTGGTGGTTCGAGACCGATGCACCTTCTAATAACCAGATAAACAATCTTTATAGGTACATGAAACGTCCGGACAATGTGGAAGACAGGGAAGACCAGTCAAATATCAATGGAAATGAGGAGATACAATTTGGCAGTACTCGGAATCCGCGAAACCCATTGGACACAAACTGGACAACAAATTCTAGGTACGGAAGAGATGCTGTTGTATTCCGGTCACGAAGGGGAAAATGCTTCTCACACTCAACGAGTTGCTCTAATGCTGTCCACAGAAGCGTAAGTATGTAACTACTACTACTACTACTACTACTACTACTACTACTACTACTACTACTACTACTACTACTACTACTACTACTACTACTACTACTACTAGTACTACTACTGCTACTACTACTACTAGTACTACTACTGCTACTACTACTACTACTACTACTACTACTGTTACTACTGTTACTACTACTACTACTACTACTACTACTACTACTACTACTGTTACTACGACTACTACTACTACTACTGTTACTACTACTACTACTGTTACTACTACTACTACTACTACTACTACTACTACTACTACTATAAGTACCACTACTATTACTATTATTATTACATCATCTGTCGAACAAGAAACAATAGAAAACAATTCAACAACATTATTCAACTTAATAATCATCATCCATAATCTAAGTAACAATAACCAACACTTTCCCAACTATTTAATGAATTACATTCAATATCAATGTCAATTTTGTTTTAACGCATTTAATGTATCATTGTTTGTTTTTTAAAACAAAGAAAAAAGGTGGAAAAATAACCCATTTAAATGATTCATTTTATGAGTTAGTTATTTAAAACAATTAGATAGTTAATGAATAACTGTATTCACTGTTCCTTTCATTGGATCTATTCATCTCCAAAACACCCCTTCCCCCCCACATACACACCTCTTATGTTGTCATAGTTAATAGATATAAAAATAATAGTAGATAATAATGAATAAGAGTAGTGATTATGATAACAACAATATAAAATAGGATTCTATTGTTTGGTTATTTTATATATATTTATATTATTGATAATCTGGAAGGATTAGATGATCGTTTCGTCTTAGTATGGGACTCTTCAGGAGGTGAGTATTCATGATCTCATATGTGGGACTGAAAAGCAGGATATTCGGTCAAACGTGCGAACGCTTAACCTCTAGATTACTGAGTTGGTCAGCATACAATGGTGTTAATGTCTAACTTGAATCGATACATGATTTTGTACACTACTGAAGAATCCTATAGTAGGATGAAACGATCGTTCAAGGCTTTGAGGTTTTTAACGATGATCTAGCTTAAATTGACTCATGAATTCAACTATTAAAATGTTGTAATCCTTTAAATGTTGAACAATTGAAAGCCATTAGTGTATATCTACTCATTCAGTGATGATAATGCTAATTTTTCTGTATTGATTACTTCATGCTAGTATAATTTCATTTCGAATGATTATGAAAAAGAAATTGATGATCATGTGTAGAATTATTGCCAAAAATGACTAGCAATGATGGATTGTGGGTAACAGTGGAATCCACGACAAAGCGCGTTTCGTCCTATTTCGGACTCGTCAGATGGATGTACCTGCATCTCAGATTTGTTGATGTTCACTCTGGGACTCGAACCCAGTAACTTTCGATTCAAACGTCATCACGTTATTTACTCAGCTACTGAGTCCTGATGGTCACTTGCTTGTGCAATGGGGTGAAGTTTAAATTCACTTAGTAATGTTTATTTGAATCTTCCCATTGATGTTTAGGACTGCAACTGGTCAGTCTCTAATTGGCATATGTGCATATTGTGCGTATTGCCTTGATATAGCCTTAATTCACTAGCATTATAAGCAAAAATGGATAGTGGCTAGCAGTGGAATGCAGTTTGACGCGCGTTTCGTCCTATTAGGGACTCATCAGCTAGATGTATCTGCATTTCAGAGTTGATGTTCACTCTGGCAATAGGCACAGTATGCATATATACTAATAAGAGATTGATCAATTGCATTCCTAAACATCAATAGGAAGATTCAAGTCAACAATATCAAGTTAATTCAAGATCATTATTTCATCGAGATGTATCTAGTTGAGAAATCATTTTTATCATTCAGTTTCAAATATCAGCTGGAAAATGACTGGAAACTAAGGATTATTAAACGTTCCACTTAAATATGATTGATTAACAGTATGAAATCCTAATTCCATACACAGGAACGAACTCTGAAGCTTCAAATATTTTTACTAATGTCATATATTTTCTAATAACATTCTACTTATGACCTGTCAGCATGCTTCCGGATGCTCTTGAACGGGTGTCGGGAGCGGACGTCACCTTTACTTTAAACAAATTTGAGTACTCAAATCAGGCCTGTGTGTCTGAAAATTTTAGCTTGGAATAATGAAATTGGACTTCGGTTCTATTTTGTTGGTTTTGGGATCCGAAGTAATGTTCAGCCCCCAAATGCCTTGGTACGGCTGAGAGTGGAGAGAGTACGCTCTCGCTCTCGAAATACTCTCACATGGTCACGCGTATATAGCCTCTGTCAGGGAAGTCCTACTCACTGCCTTCTGGTGACATTACTGTTGTTTACGAAATTGAGGGGACGTAAATCGATTGTCCGGCGCTTTAACCGGGTTGGTGGTCACCGAAAGTTCACACCTAGGGGAGTTGGAAAACCTTGATTCCAAACCACTGATGCGCATGGGCTCCAGTATCCTGAGGGAAAAAATGGCGTATGAATCAATCATTGGTCACCGACTACCATGGGACTGCATCTCCTTACGATGCTCCACTGCCTTATGGATCAGATCTTTAGGTCAAAGTATGTGGGTGTGGTCCCCTAAGAAAACCACCTGTTTCAGTTTGAACACCCAGGCAGTATCACAGCCCTTACACAAATCAAATGCTATTTGTGCGGCTTATATATATCTGGTGACCGTTTGTACCAATATTTATGTGTTTATATAATTAAATATGATATAGTTGAGGTTGTGATTCAATTGAAGCTAGATCACTATGGAAAACCTGAAATTACTGAACGACCGTTTCTTCCTATTGTAGGACTCCTCAGCAGTGCACATCCACGATCCCGCCTTACAAGATTCAAACCCAGGACCTATCAGTCTCACACTCAAGCACTTAACCACTAGACCTTTGAACCGACATCCACTGGTGTCAATATCTAACTTCAACCAATCTACAAAATAAATATGACATAGATATATATTTTCATAGTTGAAATCATCAATCATTTGAAGCTAGACCATCATGGAAAACCTGAAAGCACTGTTTAACGACCGTTTCGTCCTATTTTAGGACTCCTCAGCATATGTTGTAATAACAGTAAGTTATTAAATATTCATACAACAGTAACTTAGACAACTAACCAACAAACTCATATTATGTATATATTCCACTTTATAATATGATACTCCCAATATATATTTCCTCTTAGGAACATAAACACTAAAACTACACACGTGAATCTATATTCCTATAATATGTTCCCTTAATTTTAATCATGAATAACCATTTCACCTTAGTGATTGAGATGGAGTATTATCTCTGTTTGTTTCCTTCCCAGGGAATGAAACCTTTTTTTTTTTTTGGTTGCAACAATTTTTTGACAGAAAAATACAAAAAAAAATTTTTTTCTTTTTCTTTTTCAAATAGTCAAATTGTAGATTACTCACGAGTTTCAATTTAAAGGGGAAAATTAGCATAGCAACATGAAATAGGCAATACTTTTATGTCATGCCTATATATGCAGCTAGCGTGTTTTATATTATTTAGAATATTAAAAAGGGAAAAAAAAGGAATGGGGGGTGGGGGTGAAAGAATGACACGTGAACCATATGTCACATAGCAACTTGAAGAAATGGACATTATTGTTCATTCATCATGGTAATTTGTTCAGATACACTACGTAAATATTCATGTTTGTATGTATGTATGTGTATGTGTGTGTGTGTGTATCTATGTATATGTACCTTAGCTACTCACTTGCTGTATAATGAATATTTCTCACATTTCTATATTATTATAATAAATGATTATAGATGAAACTATTTAAAGTGTGTGTGTGTGTGTGTGTCTAAGGGGGGGGTAGGGAAAGGGTAGAGATTAAAGAAACCTGAGTAAAAACATATTGAGTATATCCATGATGTTAGTAAATGATTTAAAGTAATTTGAATCCTCCTGTTCAATATATTCAAATATTCAAAATAATATATACATCTTATTGCATAAAATTAAATAATCTAAGGCTTGGTTTCTAGTTGTCATGATGATGACGGTGACGACGACGATGACGACGACTATTACTAGTATTACTGGTATGAATCAATAAATTATTTTTGTAACTGGCGTTTTATAAAATGGACACACAATAGAATATCATCTATTGACAGATGGGTTCAATATGGTAATCTGATTAGTAACATAAACAGTGATTAAAATTATTATTATTTTTTTTTTTTTACTGAAAACCATATGAAAATGGGTGGGTGGGGTAGGAGAATAAAAACTAAAAATCGGTTTCAATTTACTTATAACTATGATCAAATCAAATAAGTAAGAAAATGATCATTATGACCAGTATACCCTTACATGTCTCTGTGTGTGTGTGTGTGCATGTATGGGGGGTATGGATGTATCTGGGCTGGAAAAATCTATCTATCCTTTGGAATTTCATAATTCATTTGATCATGGGTCAAGTTGATCAGATTCACTACGATGCCATTGATCATGTATCAACTTGATTATAGTCAAAAAGTTTACTAATATACTACTGATTTACTTAATAATGTTAATTAGCGGGGGGGGGGTTAGTGACTACTGATTTGAGTAGTAAAATAAGAGGTAACAAGATACATGTCATTGTATAGAATAGAAAAATAATTGAATAAATGTTGAAAGCGTGAGTCCATTGAAGCTAGACCATCAGGGAAAACCTGGAAGCACTGGACGGCCGTTTTGTCCTACTGTGGGACTCCTCAGTGGCAGTGCGCATCGAGGTTTTCCCTGGTAGTCTAGCTTCAATTGACTAACGCTTTCAACTATGAATATACTAAATCTCCACAAAAAACCCTTCTGATAATTGGATAATTGTATATAGTGAATTCTTAAACTTGATTGAAATATGTTTCTAGTCAGATTGTTAGTATTGTAAGCAAAGATGGATAGTGGCTAGTAGTGGAATGCAGTTTGACGCGCGTTTCGTCCTATTTCGGACTCGTCAGATGGATGTACTTGCATTTTAGATTTGTTGATGTTCACTCTGGGACTTCAACCCAGTAACTTTCGCTTCAAACGCCATAGCTTTATCCATTAGGCCACTGAGTCCTGATAGCCACTTGCTTGTGCGATGGGATGAAGTTTAAATTCATTTAGTATTGTTTGTTTGAATCTTCCCATTGATGTTTAGGACGCACGTCCTGGATTCCACTGCTAGCCACTATCCATTTTTGCTTATAATGCTTGTGAATTAAGTCTATATCGAGGTAATACGCATAATATGCACATATGGTCAATTAGAGACTGACCAGTTGCAGTCCTAAACATCTATGGTAATATTCAGACAAACAACACTAAGTTGAATTTAGATTATTAGTAGTTTAAGTAGTATTATATATACTTAACTTAGTGATAAGAAATATGAGACCATTTATTAATCTGATTGAAGTAAATAGGATTTCTTAGTAGACTCTAATCTACTTAATTAATGTAATAGATTGTTTTGATTTATCATTTATGTTTAAACTCAAATGTGAGAACGATGACTCTATCTATCTATCTATCCACACTATCTATCTATCTATCTATTTATCTATCTATCTATTTATCTATCCTTACTTACTTACTTACTTACTTACTTACGCCTGTTACCCCTCGTTGAGGAGTATAGGCCACTCACCAGCATTCTACATCCAACTCTGTCCCAAGCAATCCTTTCCAGTTATTTCCACCTAATATTCATCCTTTTCATATTTGCTTTTATTTCCCGGTGTAATGTGTTCTTTGACCTTCCTCTTTTTCGCTTCCCTTCCGGATTCCAAGCTAAGGATTGCTTTGTAATGCACATTAGTGATTTCTCATCCCATAAGTGCCTTTCATGCTTCTTTGGATAGCATCAGAGCAACTCGTGCGGCGTGCGCAGAGCATTTTCTTCTTTGTTACTAAAGTACAACAGCATCTCTTCCGAATCAAATCTTTTCTGTCCAGTGTTCAATGTGTTTTACTAAATCTGAGAACTGCCAAGTTGTATCTCCTCATTTCTGTAGCTATTTGATTAGCCTACTCTTATTTTATCCGGATATTCCATGTACCTATATTCATTATTGCTCTGGTTGTAAGAAGAGGCATCGGATTCATAATTTCCGAAGAATCTCGACTTTAAACATGAAATGTCATAATTCTTCTGAATAAAGATCCTACAACTCCCAGGACAGATTCTAAGTAGTTTAAATTGTTTATTCTGATTAACGTCTTTCTAGTAAGTTTGTTTTCTATGAGGTGTGGTTGCTGACCCCGTTTTCAACCTTCCTCTGTCTGGGCTCGAGACCGAGAGTAACTCTAGAAGGGCTACAGGTGAAGTGATAAGTACTCTCCTCAATAAAATAGCTAGTAGCTACGAGATCTTACCAAATCAATGAAATATCTATAGACGGATAGTTGTATACAATCTTCAATGAAACTTTTCAAGATCAAATCAGTGAAAAGAAGCCGTTTATTTTGTTAGTAAATATGGCTACATAAATTTCAACTTTGGTAGAGACATAGACAGATAGAATTCAGTTAGTTTTTTCTGGTCTTTTATTTAAAGGTCAACAATGTTTAATGAAAACCGGACGATAATCATTGACTATTGCGAAGGTAATAAATACTATTTCGTAAAAGAATAAAGCATTCGGAATGTTATAGATTTGAAATCTTATATCCTCTGAGGGAAGGATCGTCGATGAACAAGGAGGATCCAATGTAGACGCAAAGGCTAGGATAACCAAAGCAAGGGCCGCATTCCTACAATTGAAGAACATCTGTAACTCAAAACAACTGTCAACCAATATCAAAGTCACAATCTTCAATACGGATGTTAAGACAGTTATTTTTATTGTACAGACCGACACCTGGAGAACTACCACAAAAAACATCATCAAATTGGTACAAGTATTTATGAAACAATTGTCTATGTAAGATACTGAACGTCCGTTGACAGGATACCATCAACATCAACTTACGGTGAGAGAGGACAAACCGACTTCCAGCTGAGGAGGAAATTTGGAAAAGACGTTAGAGATGGATAAGACATACATTACGGGAATCATCAGACTTCATCATGAAGCAAGCCCCAACTTGGAATGTTGAAGGCGAACGGAAAAGAGGAAGACCGAAGAACATACTGGTTCAAAAATCGAAAGCGGATATGAAAAGAATGACTGGCAACTGAAAAGAACTGGAAAGGATTTCTCAGGACAAGGTTGGATAGGAAGTGCTGGTAGGTGGCCTACGCTCCTCCACAAGGAGTGGTAAGAAGCGCTAGTAACTAAGTAATTGCCCTCTGAGTTGAATGCTTTAATCATGAAGCTTTTGCTATATTTCTAGACAACATCAACACAAAATTTTAATGGAAGTGATGTATTCAGATTTCTCCACAATCGACTAGCAGTTGGTTCTGTCATTCTTGAAATTGATTGATCGCTGTTGAAACGTATCCTGTTATTATTTGCTGACACTTGAAGAGAAATTCGAGTAGCGTACTTCCATCTGAATCTTATGGGATGATATTGTCTAGAAAGACAATGAAAGTTGTATGATCAAACCAACTAGCTGAGAGAACTCAATTTCAGCAAAACATTATAAAATATACTTGGACAATATACTATCACCAGGTAAACAGTAGATACATTTTGACGACCTTTTACGGTCATAGAATACTTCAATGCCAGAAAAAGGTCTTGATTTCGAGTCTCACGTGTGGGATCGTGGATGAGCACCTCTGAGCAGTCTCATAATAAGACGAAACAGCCGTCAAGTACGTCCAGGTTTTCAATGTTGGTCTAACATCGATTGATTGGTGATCTCGATCAAAAAGATTATTCAATACTTAAGTCAATTAACATTTACACATTCTGACTATCAGCTGCAGAAAAAATGAGTTTGGAAAAAAACTGACTGCATATACAACTTTAGTCAAACATTCGGAGGTGTGAAATAACTTGTAATACAACTAGATAGCTGAGAAAGGTGTGATGTTCTGAATATGGAAAACAAAGATATAACATTTGTGCTATCACAGATGACGAGTATCCTGGTAGGAAAGAGGTTGGTTTTTAGGTGGTATTCATTACAGACTGATATAAGTAAGGGTGTCATCCTATTTTGTAATTCCTCGACGGCCAACACCTATAAAAACTCCAAGCACTAAGTCTAGAAAGTTCTTATTCGGTAGAGCGAACCTAACCCTTAGACAAGTTAGTTGAAGTTTAGTGGTTCAAATCTTCAACTGTAGTCAGTTCTCAATTTAGCATGATGATTATTTAGTGCAATTGATAACAACCCTATCACTTACAACATCACCAAAACCCACCATCCAGAAGCTCCTGTTAAAATCAAGCTAAGGTATCTAAACTTAGTTCACCAGTTAGCAAGCGATCGTTTTGTTGTTGAAAAGTTTAATCTATGGGTAATGCCCATCATCTTGTGGTTCTGAGCTCGATCCCTGGTGGTGTTGAGGATGAGAATTTAGGGATCATATAGTAAGACGAAAGAGATGTCCAGTACTCATTGGTTTCTATCGTGAACCTAGCTGACAACAGTATATGACAGAATATGATCTACAAATTCCGAAAATTCACATGAATTTCTCAACAATACTGTTATTATCAGAAGGGGGGTTTTTGTGGAGATTTAGTATATTCATAGTTGAAAGCGTCAGTCAATTGAATCTAGACTACCAGGGAAAACCTGGATGCGCACTGCTGAGGAATCCCATGATAGGACGAAATGGTTGTCCAGTGCTTCCAGGTTTTCCCTGATGGTCTAGCTTCAATTGACTGACGCTTTCAACTATGAAAGTACTATGTTAATAACCTGTAATGAAACATTAGACGCGGCTAAAAAATATGTTTGTCAAAATGTACTACTCACAAGTAGTTTACAAAGTTGAGAATATGTTTAGTGGAATTTCATTTCTAGGATTCGTTAAAAATGCAGACTTCCACACTAAAAGTGTGATTCTCCAGGGAATTAGCAAATTATGAAGTCAACCATCCTGGGAATGAGACGATGAATGAACAGAAATACTGAATGATGATTGGGTTGGATTGGAAATACACTGAATTCAAAAACATAAACTATTGAACTTCAGACTAGAAGTATAAGTTCTAGACCATGCCTGTGCTTTCTTATCTCCATCAAATCTTCCTTGTTTATCGAAAATACTGTCCAGGTAATTGAGAGTTTCCACTACTTCCAGAGCTTCCTCATCAAGTGTGATTGGGTTTGTGTTTTATGTGTTGTATTTGAGGATCTAGCTCTTTCACTTGTGTATGTTGAGGTATACAGCTGTAGAGTCTGTTGCTAAACTATGTGTCTTTACCTGGATTTATTGGTGTATATGGGACAGAAGAATAAAGTAATCTGCAGGATACAGTTTGTTTAGCTGCATCATAAAGTCAGAAATAGTTACAGTCCTTTGCACAAGGTCGAACAGGGGGTTTGATGTCCATTCTCCATAGGCATAACACGACAGCTATTTTGGACCACTTTTATAACTCTGCTTGTAACCTTTCCAGGATTGCCGTCGTTCCGAAACCGAGATTAAAGAGGGTTGAACATAGGGTCATCATTTCCGCCTCATAGAAACCAAACTTACTAGAAAGACGCTAACCACAATAAATAAGTTAAACCACTTAGAATCTGTCCTGGGAGTTGAAAGATCACTACTCAGAAGAATTATGACATTTCATGTTGAAAGTCGAGATTCTTCGGAAATCATGAATCCGATGCCTTTTCTTACAACCAGAGGAATAAGCAATATACATGATAAACTTCAAGTTCTTTATAATAGCTGATTAGTGTATACACACTAGAACGGTATCTGTAATATCTAGACAGTTGGAAGAAGAGATGTTCTAAGCATGGGAGATTACTATTTCAACCTATTATAACTTGTATGCCTGACTGCCCTGTTTATATATGACGTGACGAGAGCAACGATTTTATTGATCGCACCAATGACACACGAAACCCATACGAGCAGTCTAGAGCATTTGTCGGTCCTACTATCTGCCTAGCTCAGCCAGTTAAGTCCAGAACACCAATAAAAGCCTCTGCAATATGAATCATTGTATTTCAAACATACTGAGTTTATATACCAAACAAACTGACCACATTGTACCAATAAAATAGAAAGTAACATTTATACAAAATTCAGCCAAATGTGGCTGTGAATGTGGGAGTCAGTAATCAATAGACTGGGGATAACCCAGGAGTGATAAATCATATAATTCTAGTTCATAGGTCAAAACAAAGCTCATAATAAGAGGAACACGAATATGAATAGCTTAGTTACTTAACAATTATATAATAGGAAACATACATATCATATTGGTCCATAAATAGTCCTCAAAGTTACCATTCATAATTCTCTCCGGGATATAACATAACTATTATCTTATTACTATTTGATGGTGATTAATAATGAGTTCCTATCCTATTTTACTCTATTTAGGAAGATTTACTTCTATCTTAAACAGTTCTAGTATTCTGATTACAGGTACACCTTGCTAACGAGTGCCAAGTAGTACAAAACCCGGGTCCAGGGTTTCCTATTCACCACCTCCAACCACCATCCTATCTCAACATAGTGCACGCAGTGTCGAGTCACCTAGACTAATGGCCACATTGCAACTTGATCGATAGCATTCGATCAGCACTAAGAATGACTTGACACGCATGACATTGATCACCACCCAGTGATAAATCAATTGTGATTATATCTCAGTCCTATAGGAGGTCGGTCGCGGCCCGAGTATCTCAGTGGTAACGTCTCTGACTGTGAAGCTGAGTGACACGGGATCGAATCCATCAGTGAGCACCAATTCCCTCAAGATTACAGGTACACCTTGCTGACGAGTGCCAAGTAGCACGAAACCCGGGTCCAGGGTTTCCTATTGACCAACTCCAACCATCATCTTATCTCAACTGAGCTTTATTAATAAATACAATCAAAATATTGTAGATATGATCTATAATAGTGAAAACAATATAGTATGTTATTAATATTGGGGAATTGATATTTTAATAGTTGAATTCATGATTCAGTTAAGGATAGACCACTATAGAAAACGTGGACACACTGGACCGCTATTTCGTCTTAATATGGGACTCCTCAACAATGTGCATCAACGATCCTACACATAGGATTCAAACCAAGGACTTTCAGTCTCTCGCTTGAACGCTTAACCTCTAGATCACTGAGCAAGCTCGCATCCAACGTCGTTGATGTCTAACTTCAATTAATCCATTAACTCCTTTTTAATTTTCCCATTTCAATGATACTGATTATAGATATAATACTTAATAATTTCATTGTGTATTCATTTTCTTAAAAAAATATTTTTAATTAGTTCTTTTCTAATTGAATCTAATCTGTCTCCTCCCCCCCCCCACCTCAGAAACAAAGAAAGTAGGAAAGTAAAATAAGATCCTATTTTCTGATAGAATTCATCTATTCACTTGAAACTTTTCATTTTTATGTCAATCAAATTATTGGATGATAATGAAATTTTGAATTTTTATAATAATAATAATGATATTAATAGTAATAATAACGATAGTAGTAACAGTAGTAGTAGTCGTAGACATAGTAGTGATAGTGGTAGTCGTAGACGTCGTACTAGTAGTAGTCATAGTAGTAGTAGTAGTAGTCGTAGACATAGTAGTGGTAGTGGTAGTAGTAGTAGTCGTAGTCGTAGTAGCTGTAGTAGTAGTCGTCGTACTAGTAGTAGTCATAGTGTGGTGTGGTCTACTTATATCCATATAAGTAGTATATGGTGTGGGTCAGACATAGGATGTATTTTGGCAGAAGACCGATGAGCAAAGAACTGAAATGAAGCGCAATCGTCTGGAAAATGCATGAGCAATGGAATTAGAGAAGAAACAGTGAAGATTGAAACAATTGGTTGTTAATTTGCAAATTGACTGTACATTGTATGGTTTTCAGAATTTACTGAGATAGTCTGTAATCTTTGCTTAAATACATTCGATTGTCCCCAACCAGTGTTTTGTTCACTACATTTGGTGTCGCTGCCAACCGGGAGGAGGAGGGGTGCTGTTCTGCGGACGCCGCTGCGGGTCTGGAGTTGAGGTGCTTGTTGGGGCAGTCTGATGCGGAGGGGTGGCGTCGAGTGGAGTGTTCCGGCGGGGCGGCGTTGGCTGTAGCGGGTGCTGTCGACGGAGAGGAGCAGTGGGACGTGCGGCTGCTGTGCGGACATCGGATGTAGATGGCTCAGCAGGCCGGTGGAGTACGGGTGTTGAACGTCCCAGGTGCCGGGTGGATGCGGATGTTGGTGCCCCGGCAGGTCGACGGAGCTATGGAGGTCAGCGCGCCGCAGACTCGACATTCCGACGGAGAGTTTGGCACAGACTGCAGTGAAAGAAGATAGTGGCGTGGCGAGCAGAACCACCGCATGGTCGAATGCTTTAAAGGGGGGACGAGTGTGGTGTGGTCTACTTATATCCATATAAGTAGTATATGGTGTGGGTCAGACATAGAATGTATTTTGGCAGAAGACCGATGACGAAAGAACTGGAATGAAGCGCAATCGTCTGGAAAACGCATGAGCAATGGAATTAGAGAAGAAACAGTGAAGATTGAAACAATTGGTTGTTAATTTGCAAATTGACTGTTCATTCTTTGGTAATCAGAATTTATTGAGATAGTCTGTAATCTTTGCTTAAATACATTCGATTGTCCCCAACCAGTGTTTTGTTCACTACAATAGTAGTAGTAGTAGTAGTCGTAGACATAGTAGTGGTAGTGGTAGTCGTAGTAGTCGTCGTTGTAGTAGTAGTCGTCGTAATAATAATAATAGTAGTATTAATAATAATGAACCAACCCAATTTTCGGATAAATAACACTCAATCATTAAATATTTTATTTATTAGGTAAATAAAATCAGATATAAATGACGCCAAAACTATTCTAAAGAATAAACCTCTTTATGATGTTCTTATCCTGTTTCACAGTTTGTTTAGTTTTTCAATGGATGGACATAATGAACAAAATTGATTGTATTGGCAGAAATAACAGTATTCAATGATGCAGGTATACTACTACTACTACTACTACTACTACTACTACTACTACTACTACTACTACTACTACTACTACTACTACTACTACTACTACTACTACTACTACTACTACTACTACTACTACTACTACTACTACTACTACTACTACTACTACTACTACTACTACTACTACTACTACTACTACTACTACTACTACTACTACTACTACTACTACTACTACTACTACTACTACTACTACTACTACTACTACTACTACTACTACTACTACTACTACTACTACTACTACTACTACTACTACTACTACTACTACTACTACTACTACTACTACTACTACTACTACTACTACTACTACTACTACTACTACTACTACTACTACTACTACTACTACTACTACTACTACTACTACTACTACTACTACTACTACTACTACTACTACTACTACTACTACTACTACTACTACTACTACTACTACTACTACTACTACTACTACTACTCCTACTACTACTACTACTACTACTACTACTACTACTACTACTACTACTACTACTACTACTACTACTACTACTACTACTACTACTACTACTACTACTACTACTACTACTACTACTACTACTACTACTACTACTACTACTACTACTACTACTACTACTACTACTACTACTACTACTACTACTACTACTACTACTACTACTACTACTACTACTACTACTACTACTACTACTACTACTACTACTACTACTACTACTACTACTACTACTACTACTACTACTACTACTACTACTACTACTACTACTACTACTACTACTACTACTACTACTACTACTACTACTACTACTACTACTACTACTACTACTACTACTACTACTACTACTACTACTACTACTACTACTACTACTACTACTACTACTACTACTACTACTACTACTACTACTACTACTACTACTACTACTACTACTACTACTACTACTACTACTACTACTACTACTACTACTACTACTACTACTACTACTACTACTACTACTACTACTACTACTACTACTACTACTACTACTACTACTACTACTACTACTACTACTACTACTACTACTACTACTACTACTACGACTACTACTACTACTACTACTACTACTACTACTGCTACTACTACTACTACTACGACAACGATGACTACTATTACTACTACTACTAATATTACTACACACATATGCGCACTACTACTAATACTGTTGTGAATATGTACACACGAATGTGGACAACAGTTTGAATTTCGTACAAAATTGTATAATATTTTCTTTAAATATGGGAATTATGTATTGAATAGTTTATTAGCAACTTTTTATCATTTGTCCTTAACATTCTGTATGATTCTTTCGACTCATTTTTCTTTCCTAGTTCCGCTTCTGTTTACTTCAAGTAGACCTTCACAACTTTCTACTGTAAGGTTTTCATATCTGGTTTACATATCTGAGCAGTATCATTGATGAACACGGTGGATCTGATGCAGATGTGAAGGCACGGATCGGCAAAGCAAGATCAGCATATTTACGATTGAAGAATATCTGGGACTCAAAACAATTGTAAACCAACACCAAAGTCAGAATTTTCAACAAAGGTGTCAAGACAGTTCTACTGTATGGGGCGGAGACGTGGAGAACTACGAAAGCCATTATCCAGAAGATACAAGTGTTTATTAACAGCTGTCTACGCAAGATACTTCGGATCCATTGGCCAGACACTATCAGTAACATTCTACTGTGGGAGCGAACAAACAAGATTTCAGTGGAGGAAGAAATCAGGAAGAAGCACTGGAAGTGGATTGGGCACACTTGGAGGATATCACCCGAATGTGTCACAAGACAAGCCTTCACATGGAATCCTCAAGGCCAAATGAGAAGAGGAAGATCAAAGAATACATTACGCCGAGAGATGGAGACAGACATGAGATGAATGAACAGCAACAGGATAGAACTAGAAAGGTAGGCCCAGGACAGAGTGGGTTGGAGAATGGTGGTCGGCGGCCTATGCTCTATTGGGAGTAACTGGCGTAAGTAAGTAAGTAAGTAATTTTATCTTCATCATTAATAAGATGATGATGATGAAATCAATTCAGAGTACTCTTATTTCATGAATTAAACATATTCAGTTTATCATAATCATTATGTTATTGAATATTTACAGATTAGATTTATAAACACTTTACCTTTATTCAAGAATAAGTTTCTAGGATCATGTTTAGAAAACTATGTAAAAGTCTTTCTTTCAATCCTTCCTCATTATTTCTCATTACAATTATATATAATTTCATAAATAAGACTAGAGGTAACCTCTAGTACGGGTGTTGAACGTCCCAGGTGCCGGGTGGATGCGGATGTTTGTGCACCGGCAGGTCGACGGAGCTATGGAGGTCAACGCGCCGCAGACTCAACATTCTGACGGAGAGTTTGGCACAGACTGCAGTGAAAGAAGATAGTGGCATGGCGAGCAGAATCAGAATCCTTCCTCATTATTTCTCATTACAATTATATATAAATTCATATATAAGACTAGAGGTAACCTCTAAAAGGTAATAATCACCTTGCTTTTATTGAATTAATGATCATTCAATGAATAAATTAGATCAGAAATCTTTCTTTCTAATCATAATTTTGTGGTGAACAAGAACATGAGTAAGGAACAATCGAATGTATCTGGCATGAAAATTACAGACTATCTCACTAAAATCTAACAACTATACAGTAAACAGTTAATTTGCAAAATATCAATCAATTATGAATAATGGCTAGCACTGGAATCCAGGACACACGTATCGTCCTATTTGGGACTCGTCAGCTGGATGTACCTGCATCTCAGAGTTGATGTTCACTCTGGGACTCGAATCCAGTACTGTTCGCTTCAAACACATTCAACTCTGGAGTTCAGGCACATCTAACTAACAAGTCTGAAATAGGACGAAACACACGTCCTGGATTCTACTGCTATCTACTATCCATCTTTGCTTATAATGCTTATGACTTTAATCAATATCAAGGCAATACGCACAGTATTCACATATACCAATTAGAGACTGATCAACTACGGTGCTAAACATCAATGAGAAGATTCAGGTAAAACATTACCAAGTGAATTCAAACCTCACCCAATTGCACAAGCAAGCGACTATCAGGACTCAGTAGCTGAGTAGATAATGCTATGGCGTTTGAAGCGAAAGGTACTGGATTCGAGTCCCAGAGTGAACATCAACTCTGAGATGCAGGTACATCCAGCTGACGAGTCCCAAATAGGACGAAACGCGTGTCCTGGATTCCACTGCTAGCTACTATCCATCTTTGCTTATAATGCTTATGACTTAAATCAATATTAAGGCAATAAGCACAGTATTCACATATGCCAATTAGAGACTGACCAGTTGCAGTCCTAACACATCGATGGGAAGATTCAGATAAAACATTACCAATTGAATTTAATACTAAAATATGTTTTCATTTTAAAAGTAACAATCGTCTGTTATGAGACAAAATGAGAGGAAAAAAAGGATAAAGAATAATTAGCAAACATTAGTTAACTAAAAAAAAATTTCTGACTACTTATTACTTCCCATCCATTCATTCTATCATTATTATTATCGTTTGCGCTACTCATTCCTACACTCACATACCCATCCATCCATACATACAAGACTTCTCAATGATAATCAACGTCATCGTCATCCTCCTCCTCTTCTTCCTTATTACCTACATTATGCTTCTCATTCCTACACTAACATTCCAATCTATCCATACTACCAAACAAATACAGACATAACTCTTCAATGATTATCAACGTCATCATCCACCTCCTTCTCCTTCTCTTCCTTATTACCAACATTGTGCTTCTCATTCCTATACTCACATTCTCATCTATCCATACTACCAAACAAATACATACAAAACTCTTTAATGATCATCAATGTAATGTTGTAATAATGATCATTGTATATAGTAATTCTAGTGTGAACATCGATTCATTGAAGTGAAACCAAATAATTTTCATTCATCATTTGTTTGAAAGAATAAATAATAAAATAAAAAGAAACACGAAAGAGCAATGAGAATAAACAAAACCACGAAAAAAAAGAAGTTTCCTGTCCAGGATTAGAATATTCGTTACTGTTGTCATTATTACTATTATTATCAGTAGTAGTAGTACTAGCAGTGGTAGTACTAGTAGTAGTAGTAGTAGTAGTAGTAGTAGTAGTAGTAGTAGTAGTAGTAGGAGTAGGAGTAGGAGTAGGAGTAGGAGTAGGAGTAGTAGTAGGAGTAGGAGTAGGGGTGGTAGTAGTGGTAATAGTAGGAGGAGGAGGACGAGGAGTAGGAGTAGGAGTAGGGGTAGGGGTAGTAGATGTATTGATGTCACAATGAATGAGTTTGGTATGTTTAAAGTGTGAAAAGAATACAAAGAAAACTACTGAATTACAAGTCAATCATACAATCAATAATTTGAATACGGTGGAGAAAAAATAGACAAAAGATGAAAGACCTGAAATTTAAAGATGAAATAATCATCATCATAATCATGATAATGATGGTAATAAAGATGAAAGAAAATAACTGTCAACTTGTAATAAGATGTCATACAATCAGCTGTACTCACCCCCCCTTACTATCCATGAAACTAATACTGGAAAAAAATATCAATTTAAGATGGGTATCTTAGAGAATAAAATATTTTCACTGTAAAATGTATTAAACGGGCAATTAGGTTGTAAATGGCGTTGAGGTGCGATGGACTATGATCATCACTACAAAGAGATTATGTGCCAGGTATCGAGTCGGATTCCTCGGTAAGCCAAACACCAGAAGGCTGTTAACGGTTGAAATGAGGTATATTTGTTGGCGATTTCGTGGTATCGAAAGAATACCGAGATTGTGTCAAAGCTTAGAAGCGTAACTGTCAAGCGTAAGCGAAGGAAAAGTGTCTTCGGTACAGTTGAACAAATAAGTGCAGTAAAACAATCACTGGTACAATTGGCTATGATGATAATTGTTTCCATTATACCAATCGCGTTCTCGTCACAAAAGTACGTCACAACAAGGTTTTCAAAAGTAAGAGAGCATACAAAATCACCAACAGAAATAACGGAGAGTATCAGAAAGGTGACTTGATTATACCGTAAAATATTGCCATTAAAATATTAGTTGACTAAATAAAATCAATTAACAATGAGCACCAACATGGAGACTTATTAGTGTAATGTTAATATAAATTTGACTTACATTTTCGAAATTTTCTAACAGCTTAATATACCTAATTGTGCAAATTCAAATCGTGTATTATTCTGTGTAAGTTGGTTTGTTTATTTAACCGTTTACGACTGGTTATATATATTCTGTTATCTCAATTGATTGATTACTGGGTGGTGATCAATGTCATGCGTGTCGAGTCCTTCTTAGTGCTGATTGAATGCTATCGATCAAGTTGCAATGTGGCCATTAGTCTAGGTGATTCGACACTGCGTGCACTATGTTGAGATAAGATGGTGGTTGGAGGTGGTGAATAGGAAACCCTGGACCCGGGTTTCGTACTACTTGACACTCATCAGCAAGGTGTTCCTGTAATCTTGAGGGAACTGGTGCTTCCTGACGGGTTCGATCTCGTGTCTGTTCTGTTGTTTATTTTTACTTTCTTCTATGGATCTCTGAAATGAACTGATCGATTTTCAATCCATTTAAACTCTATTCATTTTTTATGTGGCCGAGGAACTTCTATGTATTTGGATAGGTAAAATCAAGTCTAATTCCAGACACAGAAAAAGTGGGAGCTCATTTTTCTCTTGGTCTACTACTGTGTGAAAGCAAATTATTGTCTCTCACAATCTTTTTGTATCCAGACGGAAGAGTCAATGCATTCAATAAAAGGGATGTCGTAGTATTTGGAGAATCATTTGCTTCGTTTGGATAATAGCTGGAAGGTAAGCCAATATTTCCTCTGTTTAGTAATCAGATACCGTTGATTTTATATAAAATTTCTTTTCTGCTGAAAGAGATGGTCGATCTTTTATTATGGTGGTTGTTTATTTTCCCAACTACCTTTAAATTGTCCGGAACATGAGTGTGTTCCGTCAACTACTTTTTAGTAGCTTCATACTCCGTACACTATGTGACCTATATTTTGCAGCACGATATATCACACATCTCTAAATCTTTCTGTAGTTAATGACCTTCTCTTTCACTGAATGGTCCTTCACTATCAAAAATGTGTAATTTTTTATTGACATGCGCCCTTCTTAATTTTGTATAAGATTTTCGGTTACTGATTGTTTCCATAAGACCCCATTTGTTTTGTGTTTCACACTTGCTAATACTAATTTAGGGTGATTTGGACTTTAAACAAGAGTAAATTCTTACAGATTGACTTATGGTCAGAAAAGAGAAATATATCGATCGATGAGCTGGTTGAGGTTGTCCCTAAAGTGACTATGCAGTGACATTTGCTCTCAACTACACGACCTTTGAAGCCAAACATATGACAACCTAAAAGATATACATTCAAGATTTGACACTCAGAGAACATTAGAGGTGGTAAAAGCAGGAGAACTTAATCGAGACAACATGATTCATCCATACGAGTGTGGTGAATATGTAAATCGTCCCTTTTTGTGTTAAATGTGTTATTCTATCCCCAGCCCGAACACGTTATTCAGGAGAGCTATGCAGCATATTGCTGATTGTCACGACAGGGCGAGTAAGTATAGACAATGACGTGACTAACACAGAGGATTAAATATATCTTCGAACCTCTTCAATTCCGACTTCTGATTTGACTGGGTCGGCATACTTCGATTTTATAAGGTATCACTGGTTAATGTGTTGTCAAACTCCAAATACTGGTGGCATGTTCGCGGTGAATAAAAGAGAAGAGATTATTATTTTTCATTAACTTCAGGTTCCGCTTAAGTTGTGCTAAGGCTTTTTGTCTACTTCAGTGATAAGACCTACTTTCCTTCTTTCTAAGGATGAAAAGATTGTTAAATGAGTTATAAATGAATATGTTCAAGACTATCAGCTCAAACACTGTGTTCTCTCTAAATCCAACATGGATTTCTCCCTAGTAAATTATGCAATGTTATTCTGCTGGTGGCCTAGAATAGTTAGAACATTACTATCCTAAATAAATTACCATTTGCTATTTGTCATGACAGAAAAAGACTTATATGGTGCATTATAAAGTAGGATGCAAGACTTCGGGCGAGCATTTGTAGTAGGCGTCAAGTCAGGGTTGACCACGACCACCACTACAGGAAAACTACATGCTAGTTACTAGGTTAGATCCCTCCGTAGGCCAAATGTCAGAAGGCGATTGAAGGTTGTAGTAAGATGTATTTGTTGACGATCTCGTGATATCGAAACAACACCGGGATCGTGCCAACACTTTACAGGCGAGACTACTGAGTGTAAGAGAGTTTGTGTATGATCACAATTTGACGGAAAGTGGCTTTCTGGTACTCTCACACAAACAGTTAAAGTAATACGATCACTGGTACAATTGCTTATAATAATAATTGTTTGCGTTATACCAATCGTGTTTTCTTCATAAAAGTGGGTCACTAAAGATTTATCAAACCCGCAGAATAAGTTCAGAACGGATACGCTTACCGATTCAAAGATATGCCAAAACACAATGATATATATAATTAATTCAAGTGGTATGTAATGAAATTTAAGTATGACAAAATGGCGGTATTTGATACAACTTATTAGATAATTTTACTTATTTATAAAATTTTTAATATCAATAGAATCAACTGCTTTCGTCAACAAAACTATTGGGTTACATTTTGGCCTCTTGTTGACAAGTTTCTAATGATTAACTGGTTGGTGAACTACTATCAAAACCGTTTTCGGTGTTTGCTTGAGGACTCATGTCAGAAAATCCCTTCAAAGAACAAAACCGGAAATGCAATTGCACTGAGTAACAAGCTATACTGAAATAGCCTGGAGACACTAATATTTTAACGTTCTTAGTGCAATGAGAGTAGAGAGAAGTTCACTACAATGCATGGTACCACTCAATTTTCATGTAGTATTTGTGCTAGGTGATGATCACTTTATACTTGACTGAGTGCTTATTATAAATTTCAAATAATATACATTCACTTGCGCTCATTATGTTCTATTGGCCTAAAGTTGGATTATTCTGGAAATTCTTAGTCATCACATGGACTCGACTACTCCTAATTGTCATATATTTCCATACCAACTGATCACCAATTGCTTTAACTACTTACTAGTAACCGATTAAGGACTAATCAGAGGAAGATAACGGAAACTTAAGCAAGAAATTGCGTGATTTGTCGCGGTGAAGACCTACAAATTATGAGACATTTTTGTAGAGATAGTGCTAGAACCTTCAGCCGATTCCTGAAAAGAAAGAATCAACTCCTATTTTAGATTCATTTGCAGACCACTTCATGTACTTTTAAGTCTTCTCTACCTTTGGTGCTGATTGATATTTTATAATAATATCATGAACCACGTCTTTAAGAAAGTAAGAACTATCTCATCTTATTTGGTCAGTTAATAAAAGACATATCGGTAGTTTCATTTTGGAAAGGACAAGAGGCTTGATGGCCTTTGTGTGTCCTGGCAATGATAGTCTCTCAGCTGATCCAACTTTCTTTTGAAAGATTAGACGGATGGAGCCTCAACCGCGTGCTGAGGTAATGACTTCCACTCGTTGATGATTCGATGGGAAAGTCGATAGTCAGCTGGCAAGTAACTTGCTCCGGGCTTTCGAACTTTTTTGGAGTGTCCTTGTAAATTTTCTGTTTTGGAAGATAAGAAAAATGAGGGCATATCATGTCTTTTTTTTGCGCACTATTTAAAAAGGACAGTGGTATTTTTCCTCGTTGAGTAAATTCTATTGTTTTGATCGTTATTAACGCATCAAGACTACTGTTTTTATACTTTGATTGAATTTCTTTCAGTTAAAGTATTCTATTAGAGTATCATCTTTGGTATCCTAAATAGTTTTATCGTCGGTACTCCAGAGTACCTTTTTTTCCATTGTGTCTGTTAGTACTTTGGTCCTAACTGTTTATAGTTTTTTTTTCTACTTATAGTCAACACTCACTTTCGCATCCTAAAATGACTGGAAGATGCAACAAAAGCACTTGCCACCGCCCAGGATGTCGATATCCTGTTGATAGCGGCATGCACTGCGATGAGTGCAAATGTTGGTACCACGATGTTTGCACGAATCTAACACCTGCAGCTTTCAAGCGGTTTAGTAAAAATGGATGCGTATGGCTATGTCAACAGTGCTGTTTGGATGCAAATAGCCTGCTAACCGAGGCCATTTCAATAGTAAATGCCGCAAAAAAGTGTCTCGGCAAGCGCGGTCGGGATACATCAGTCAGAACTCAATCTGTCGACACGCAGATTGACACAAGGCAGGCCCAAGTGAGTCCAAAAACTGCCGACCCACACCCTACTAAGGAGGAAGAACATCCTCCAAAGAGGACTGTTACAACCAGAAACTCGCGCAAAAAAGTCTCTTCTGTCCCTCGTATCAAAAATGGTACCCAGAAGGGAACTTCAGGAAGCCGAAACCGCAAGGCTCGATCGGTTTCCAGCGCGAAAGATGACCCGATCTCCCAAGTCGTCCTGATTCTTCCAGAATCCCACAGTACGCCTGACGCGAATGTGGTTACCACTCCAAAGAACGTTGGCGATTGGGTACGGGTCGTAAGAAAAAAACACCAAAATGACGTAAAAGGAAATCATACCCCCACCAAAAGGGTCGACAAGCCGAGGTCTGATCACAGCGACAGATCAGTCATTCTCCATAGAGTCAAGGAGAGTGACAACTTAGAACCGAAAGCTCGTTTTGAGCATGACATTGTGTTGATAAAACAACTACTCAACCAAGTTATGCTCAAAAACATCCCCGGAGTCACCTTGCTAAAGGTGTATAGACTAGGAAATCTAGCGCATCTGAAACAAAATCAGTCTAGACTACTCAAAATCGTTTTCAAATCCTCAAACGAACGCGACTTAATCTTAGAAAATGGACACAAATTAAAGGGTTCAGGAGTTTTTCTCCGTAAGGACTTACCGTTGGCGGACCGTGTTAAAAGACGGGAAGCCGAAAAGGAACTACAGCTCAGATTAGACGCTGGCGAAAAAGACCTGAAAATTGTAAATTTTCGGGTTGTGAGGCTTCGACAGAGGATGATGCCGAAGCCACTCTGGGTGAAGCACGAGGCCACATAAATAGGCTTCGGATCTGTTATACCAACGCCGGGAGCTTACTAAATAAGCTACCGGAACTTGATTTCGAGGGTTTTACATTAGTAAGGGCCGATAGAACACAAACGCATAAAGGAGGGGGAGTAGCTCTATTCATTAGGAATGCTATTCCATTCACCATTATCGACAGTGTATCCCATGAGAGTGGGACGTATGAATTAGTTTGCTGCCGCCTGAAATGCAGGGGACAAGAGTTACTACTTAGTTTGATCTATCGCAGTCCAAGCTGTGAGGCAAACGAGGTCCTGCTAAGCAGTCTCAACACTTTATCACGAAGTGATCGATGTCTAATCCTAGGGGACTTCAATGCACCCATGGTGGACTGGGGAAATCTGCGGACTGAATCGTCAGCAAACTCCTTCGAACAGGAACTAGTTGATGCGATAATCACATGTGCTCTAGTGTGACACGTGAAGGAAGCAACTACGTACGACCCGGGTTCTGCATCATCCTTACTAGATCTTATATTGACTCATTATGAGGATGATGTTGCAAACCTGGATTACATGCCACCCCTAGGCAAAAGTGATCATGCAGTTTTAAGCTTTGACTTCCATATAACTGTCGATCACGAGTACGCTTCAGCTCAATCCAGACCTAACGTCTGGAAAGCAAACATATCGGACATCATGAAATCAGCATCATCAGTAGATTGGAAAATAGACCCAGAGTCATCAATCGAAACGGCTTGGGACGTATTCCGGAATTTATACTTAAAAGTTACCACCCCCACATCCCTTGGACTACACCTAAGAGACCGAGAAACTCCCCACCGTGGTTCAGTAGGGAGGTTCGCATCCTTCTCCGTAAAAGAAGGAAAATGTGGGACAGATTTAGGTTACTGGGGACTGACGAGGCGAAATCTCAGTATCAAAAGGCTCGAAATACCTGTGCCTCGACCCTCCGTAAGGCCAGAAAGCTGTACCAAGAGAAAATCGTTAGGGAATCCATAGAATGCCCTAAACGCTTGTATTCGTATATAAACCAAAGGATAAAAAGAAGAAGAAATGTTCCTTCATTATGGGGAGACAGTACTGCCACATCACTAGTGGAGGATGACTTTGGCAAAGCTCAAGTATTCTCTAAATACTTTAGCAATGTATACACCATAGAAACACCCTTCTCACCAGTCCATGAAAATCCACCCACACAAGCACTGGACAGTGTAACCATTAAAGAACTCGATGTTTTTGGTCTGCTAGTTATGCTTGACATAGGTAAATCCACTGGACCCGATGAACTGCATCCTAGGTTACTAAAGGAATTAGCTAACTTTGTTGCGAACCCTTTAAGTGTATGTTTTAATCTATCCGTAACCCAGGATCGTTTACCAAAAGACTGGAAGAACGCCATAGTAAGTCCAGTCTTCAAAACAGGTACAAAACATAAGCCTGAGAATTACCGACCAATTAGCCTAACTAGTGTGGTTGTTAAAATCTTAGAAAAGATTATTCGGAAGGAACTGTTAAAGTATCTCGATGAAAACCGGATCCTCTCCGAAAAGCAGCATGGTTTTAGAACAGGTTACTCTTGTCTCACAAACTTATTAGTCGCTCGTGAAAGCTGGTGCGCTCTTAAGGACCGAAAATTACCTATAGACGTAGCTTACATCGATTTCAGCAAAGCTTTCGACAAAGTTCCGCATAACCGGCTGTTATATAAGCTAAGGAATGTCGGGATTAGAGGCAATCTATTGATGTGGATAAAAGACTTCCTAGTTGGGCGTCAACAAAGAGTAAGGGTGAACTCCAAGTTGTCTAGCTGGGAAACTGTGCTTAGTGGAGTCCCCCAGGGTACAGTTTTGGGGCCAGTGTTATTCCTCCTGTACATAAATGATCTCCCTCGTCTACTATCGTCATCGGTCTTACTCTATGCTGATGATGTCAAGATATGGAGAGCGATACAAAGCAAGGGCGATAGCTTAGAACTTCAAAATGACCTGGAGAGATTATCTGAATGGTCCCAAACCTGGCAATTGCCGATAAACACTTCCAAGTGTATTGTGATGCATATTGGCCATCAGGGTACAGATACATACACGATGAATAACACTGAGTTACCTATTGTTCAGGCACACAACGACTTAGGCGTCATCGTCAGTCAAGACTTAAAGACTACTGCACACTGCCGTGCAATAGCCGCCAAAGGTTTTAGGACTTTATGGTCCATACGCAGGGCTTTTAGGCATCTTGACGCTAAAACGTTTCTGACTTTGTATACAGTGTTCGTACGCCCTAAACTTGAGTACTGTATACAAGCAGCTAACCCCTGCCTAAAAAAAGACAGTGAACTCTTGGAAAGGGTTCAGAGAACAGCAACTAGTCTGATTCCCAGAATAGCGAAGCTCCCGTTTGGTACTACACTGACCAAGCTAAACCTATTCCCGCTGTCATATAGAAGAATCAGAGGTGACTTGATTATAGTTTTCAAATTGCTAAATGACAAATTTGCACCTGATATGCCCTCATTTTTCTTGTCTTCCAAAACAGAAAATCTACGAGAACACTCCAAAAAAGTTCACAAGCCCAGAACGATTTACTTGTCAGCTGACTACCGACTTTCCCATCGAATATTCAACGAGTGGAATTCATTACCTCAGCACGTGGTTGAGGCTCCATCCGTCGACTTCTTCAAAAGAAAGTTGGGTCAGCTGAGAGACCATCATTGCCAGGACTAACACAGGCCATCAAGCCTCCTGTCCTTTCCAAACTGAAACTGAAACTGAAACTGAAATTTACCACTAAGTAATTTGAAAACTGTAATCAGATGACCTCAGTAGAGTGCTGAATTTCTGGAGAGGCTACTGGATAATCCGAATGGGTCTGTATATGTATTAAGAGAACTTTTTATTGAGTTACACCCTTGAAAGACTACTTTCACATTCCTGATACAGAAAAGAAACTTTAAATCCTTCGGCAGACAGTCGATTGGTATTTCATAAATTATACTAAAGAAATTCATTAAAACTGATGCTTAATCACGTTCTCTAATATTCCGAATAAATCCTATAACTTGATGCATTTGTAGGTATAAACACATATGTAGCTAGGCTACTGTTTAACCGCATTCGGTGTGAGCTACTCTCTGTTTTAGCGCACTAGTCAACTTTGACCTTGGCGTTGAAGGTATTGTTAGGACTGTTATTTGAAGTTTTCGTAAGATCTTGTTCCTGATTATTTTCTTGATTAAGCCCCCAAAAACCCTACAGTTAAGTTCTTCGACTCAATGTTATTTCTTGTCATTGAATTGGTGGATGGCTTTATCCTCGATGTAACTCGATTTCCTGTATTTTGTTGCCAACATATTTTAGTTATCTGTCGGAATAATGTTTTCATGAATACAGGGTGTTCATATAAGATCACGATGTGATCTTAAATAGTGTTTCAAACTCGGTGGACACTATTTAGTAAATATCTGTTTTCCCATTTCCCGATTGGATATTTTTGGGATCACTAATATGTATATTTTATCGTCGACTGTAGCCATATGACATTTCTGCACATTACAAATCTTTAGAGTTTGAGCTCAATACTCAGTATAAACATTTCTGGCACTAACTGGTTGACATTCCCTAAAACTTACCTGGAGTTATCGGATGTAACAATCTACGCTATGGAGTTTGAGTTGCATCAAAGTACTTGTGCTCGTTTTGCCTCGTTTTCCAATAAAGAATAATTCAGTTGGTATAAGGACTTCGGAAATTTATGATTTTAACATAAAATCGGTTTTACATTAAGGATATCAACATGGGCAAGATACTATATTCGTAACGTCACCAATATCTTCCCTCAAAACGTATTTCTTATCGTTCAGATCGTCTGCAGTACAGTTAAAACAGACCCTTTATTTTTGCAATGTTTCTATCGATCGGTATTTTTCCTAGACTTATATTTAGTAATAATAAACATCTTATAGTTATTCCCAACAGGGATCGATTGTTTCACTTCCACCCACTAAGAAGTATTGGAAATACTCCAGGTGATTGTAGATTGGCAGTTCCCGCTTGTCGTTTTGAAATCCTCGTAAATGAATTTCAGTTCCTGTCATCCAGCACGAACTGAAATGTGGGGACTCACATGTTGCTTCAAAGTATATTCCAGGCATGTGTGTGCCTGGTCCTACGTTGTAGCTTACTGACCAGGCTGTTTGTTGCCGGTTGCTATAATAGTGCGGTTGCATTTTTTGTCCACAAAATCATGAATTCTATCCTAAGAGACCAATTATGCCTACTACTGAAAGTCCTACCGCAAAAGTAGCTGACATCTTCATATCAACATGTAACAAAACCCAAATAGTAAATTTTTGGAGAGCGTTAGACACTAGTTTGAAATCGGTCGACTTCCCACCACCCACTATTTCCAATTGAGAAGTTTTATCGCGAATCTTTTTATCGGCCAAATACAGTCAAATAAAAATGATTCCTGTTATTTCTAAGGACAGGTTTGACCGTCGACTGGTGAAGTCAGACTTCTTTCTCAAATAATAATGTGAATTCAAAGAATATTGAAAAGTCAATTCAATCATAAAAGATTTTGTAGTTTGCGATTATCAATAGTCTAGTTGTAGAGCTAAATAACTTAATTAGCCTTAATATTCGACTGTTATTGGAATTTTTTCGTTGTGTAGCTGCGTAACTTTAATGTACTGACTAAATTTAGGGTATCAGTATGTGTGCATATCACATTCCTCTTGTAATGGTGGTTGGGTTGAAGCTACTTTTCTAAGCAACGAATTGCTGATACAGCTTTCAAAAAGCCACTTAGTTGTAATCTTTATCTAAAGCAAAAAATCCTTATAGTAAGCTTCATATAATTTCCAAGTGGCTTGGTTAGAGATGACAGGCATGAAATGTGTAACGTAATCTAGTAATTACTTGGGGACCGACTCTTATATCTCGTATTGATTAGAGATGCTGCCTAGACCTAATGAGAAAGGCTTCAAACCCAGGGCCGCCTGTCTAAAATCAAAGATTGAGACATCAACCTCACTTATAGTCGATCAGCATTGGGGTTAATAAACACGAAGTTGATCTGATTAGTTTTTATCCTGCTTTTTTTCATGCTTCACACTCATATAATGTTTATTTTTTTTCAACAAGTTTATTACGGTAAGAATCGTACAATAACTATTATGGATCCCTCATTCATAATAAAGCTGAACAACATAGCAGAAAAGGTAGTATCTTTCATTATAACTCACTAGTTACTGTTCATATAATTTTAGTATAATTATGAATTCCGTGATTGTGACATAGTCGATTTAACAGAGTTTTCAGTCACTAAAACAGGGGGTAGATAAATATTTCTTATAAGACTTGAATGTTGCCTATAGATTTCCTGTCGTCATTACCAGATAGTATATTATCAGATGATGAAAATTGTTGTGATGTTGAGAATGTCCAACCATCTATTACTAAAACAGGTATTGAGTCCAAATACATTCGATGAGTTAATTTGTACTACAGGGTCTTCTACAAATACTACTATTATTGGCACATGCAGTGATACAGAAAAGGAAGAAGAAGAAGAGGCAGAGAAACGAGAAGTTGAAAGTCCATTATTTAATGAAAATTCCAAAATGGTAAGATTTACTTTAAGTTTTCAAATAAAAGTTTTGATTGTAGGATTTCAATGGTATAAAAGCTGCCTTATCTTGTAAGTACGAAATATCTTACAAATGTCTTGTTATTTATAGCATTGGAGAAATCAGTATCTTCTTGGGAAAAGCGAAGGTTTCGTCAAATTAATGGGTCAAACTTACATACTAGCAGTAGCAGTAGCAGCGGTAGAGTCAGTCCTACTCCAGGTAAACTTTTTAGTAGTAAGTTGATTGCAGCTTCTATTGCAACTCAGTATCAAACCGAGCTAGCTTCTAGGCTAGCTACCATCCCACCGAAAAGTCTAGATGAACATTGGTTGGAACCGCATGACACCATGACAATGGCGAGTAAAGTCGCTTGCGGCTTCACAAAACGTCCCGTTTATAAACACTGGGTTTCTCCAGGCTCTTTACAACTCATCGAAGCCCGTCGGTCTACTCCGGGTGATCTTAAGTTTGACCACAAGCGAAGACTGTTACGAAATGAAATTGGGGGAAGTTTGCGTAAGGACCGAGAAGTTTGGTGGTCGGGGCGTGCCAATGAGTTGGAAACAGCAGTTACATCTGGTAACTCTCGGAAGCTCTTACAACTCACTGGCAGCAAAAAGTCTGGTGTTAGTGAAACAATCTGTGAGGACGACAGGATGCCGATCACTAACATTCATCGACGTCTTGGACGATGGGCAGAATTCTTTAAAGGGCAGTTCAACTGACCTGCTGCTCTGACAACATCGATCAGATTGTCCTGCCCTCCATGGCCAGTGGCGACTGATCCACCAAATGAGGTGGAAGTCCACAAGAAACTCCAAATTTTGAAACGTTACAAATCACCGGGTCCAGATGACCTACCTCCGGCTCTTTTTAGAGATGGTGTGACTTTCTGGTTAAGGAACTGACTACATTGTTTACAGATGTTTGGTAGCTAGAGAGTGTTTCAACGTCATGGAGCTAGTCGATAGTTGTCCCTGTCTTTAAAAAGGGTTCACGTCGTTCCTGTAACAACTATCGGGGGATAAGTCAACTTCCGATTGCGTCCAACTATTGGTTTCTCTCATACTTTGTAGGTTGTTTAAAACCCGAGAAAGATTGACTCGCGGGGAACAGGCTGGTTTTCATTCTGGTCGAGGATGCATTGATCATATCTTCACCCTCCGCCAAATGTTAGAACACCGTTATAATTATCACAGGCCAACAATCGTAGTGTTTCTTGATATCAGGGCTGCCTTCGATTCGTTGGACAGAACTGTGCTCTGGGATTGTCTATTGAAGAAGGGTGTGCCTGAAAAGTTTATTAACATTTTAAAGGTCCTATATACAAGAATCTCAGGCAGAATGAGGGCATACAACCAATTTTCTCCATTGTTCCATTCAAGTTGTGGGGTTAGGCAGGGTTGCCCAATCTCACTATTCCTCTCCAACTTTGCCATCAATGACATTCTGGAAACAGCTCTGATAGACGTAAGTAATGACGGTGTGGATCTGTTGCCTGGAGAAAGACTTTGAGTATGCGGATGATATTGTCTTACTGTGCGATAATGGTCAAGCCATGTAATCCGCACTTAATCAGTTGGCAATCAGTGTCCGCAGGTACGACATGTGCTTTGCACCCTCCAAGTGCAAAGTACTCCTACAAGACTGGCAGGATTCTCATCCTGTACTCACCCTGGATGGTGAACAGATTGAAGTAGTTGAGAAGTTCGTGTATCTAGGTAGCTATATAAGTGCTGGTGGTGGCGTGAGTGATGAGATTGATGCACGTATAATGAAAGCCAGAGCGGCTTATGCCATTCTCGGCCATCTTTGGGGCCTTCGTGATGTTAGTCTGACTGCAAAAGGTTAGATCTGCAACGCGTCAGTGAGAGCAGTTTTGCTCTATGCTTGTGAAACCTGGCCTCTCCGAGTTGAGGATGTTAGACGACTCTTTATGTTTGATAATCGTTGTCTCCGAAGGATTGCTGACATTCAGTGGCAACACCATGTTAGTAATACAGAGGTTCGGCATCGTGTGTTCGGGCGCAGAGACGATAATTCAATTGGTGTCATCATTTTGAAACACCGACTTCGGTGGCTTGGACATGTTCTACCAACGTCTTCCTGAAGAATTCCACGTCGTTCATTCTTTGCCGACACGGGCTGGTTAAAAAAAGCGGAGAGGTGGTCAGTGTATGACATGGTGTCATGGTATGAAAGAAAGCTGCACAGAACTGGCTTCTGTTGGTCCTTCACGACCCTCTGGTTGAGGTCCGAGAGATGGTGCAACACGGTAGATAGAGACGTTATCAGATATGGCTCAGAATAGAAACCAGTGGCGATCCTGCTGTAACCTTCTTTTACTTTTCTCATAAAAAGTGGCCGTAACTTTTTCAACTGAAAGAATTCTTTCTGGCTGTATCTTTCTCTTCCTCCCATTACTATTATTATTTCACTACCGTTTTGTTAAGCTCTTTTACTAACTTACTTGACTGACAAAGTTATCCGGACACTAAAAATTCGTCTTATTCATTTGATATTGTTACTTGAATCTTCTCATTGATGTTTATGATCTGTCTCTTATTGGCATATGGGCATACTGTGTGTATTGCCTGGATATTGTCTTAATTCACAGGCATTATAAGCAAAGATTTCTTCGCACTATTATGATCACTATTCTGTCTGTATAAACGTGTACACTTGATCACATGTGACAGCTTATCCACGTATCTCTAGCTAAAATGTCAATCGCTTAAATATCGCTCGACGAATCATTCTCTTCCCCATGTATATATGTACTCGAATCCTACTAATAGCCCTTTTCTTGTCTTGCTGTACCCTTATTCAATTTGACTATAAATTTACCTCTATATTCGCTCGGTCGCTCGCACATATTCGTCTCCCTGCTCGAAACTCACTCGATGTACTTGTAGCTTTATTATCTGTGCTATCCACTGATAAACAGTGGTCACCGTTTCTTATTGCCTTCTGATTTCAAAACCGTCAGGCTTTGTGTAGTAACGGTTTTCTAGGTGGTTGACTGACGAAGCTAAGCCACTATAAACTTATTTCATATTTAGTCAAGATATGCTAAAATTACGGGAAAATATTTTATACTACTTACTTTTTATTAGTAACAATTTCAACCAGAAAGGAGTTTTGTGGAGATTTTAGTAATTTTAAATAGTTGAATTCATGAGCCAATTAAAGCTAGACCACCATTGAAAACCTGGAAGCACTGGATGACTGTTTCATCCTAGTGTGCCCCAAAATACCCTGATACAGCCGAGAGTGGGGAGAATCAGCTATCCCTCTCCAAATGCTCTCACATGGCCACGCGTATATAGCCTCTGACAGCGAAATCCTACTCACCGCCTTCTCGTGGCATTACTGTTGTTTACGAAATTGAGAGGACGAAAAGCGAATGTCCGACGCTTTAACCGGGTTGGTGGATACGGAAAGTCCACCTAGGGGAGTTGGAAAACCCTGATTCTAAACCAATGGTGCACATGGGCTGACATCAGTATCCTGAGGGAACAAATGGCGTATAAATCAATCGTTGGTCACCGGCTACCATGAGACTGCATCTCCTCACGATGCTCCACTGCCTTGTGGATCAGATCTTTGGGTCAAAGACCCCAGGCGTGTTTCCCTGAGAAAACCACCTGCTTCAGTCTGGGCACGTGGGCAGTATCATTACAGCCCTCACACAAATCGAATAAGATTTGTGAGGCACATATATATCTGATGCTCCTTTGTACCAATACTTATGTGTTTAAATAAATAAATCAGTCATCCTAGTGTGGAACTCCTCAACAGTGTGCATCCACAATCTCGCCCCACTCAGGATTCGAACCCAGGAGCTATGGAATCTTGCGTGTGAATCATCCAGTGTTTCTAGGTTTTCAATAGTAGTTTAACTTTAATTGATTTATGAACAATTTCAATATTTTATCCATGATTATAAAATCTTTGTATATTACCTTTACAGATGACAGAAACCACTTTCGAAATATAATATCACCATTTATGAAATCTAAAAATAATCTCCATTATATTAAAAGACTTACACATAAAGAAAAATGGAAATCTCCTATGGAAATAATCAAATCAAAACAACGTGTTATTGATTGGTTAAAACATCAAGAATCGTATATGTCACAATTTATTATGTGAATAATGAAAAGATTAATTGATTATTAATTTGTAAGTAGTATATTTTATTCTTTAGAAAATTACTTCCCTTATTGTACAGAATTTATATTAATTAAATAAATAGATAATATTATAATGATATTCTTAATATTTGGGAAATCAATAAAGTTTAGACACTTCAGAATTTTGAATCGTTATTTACTTACATATGTTACTCCTAATGGAGTATAGGGCTGCTGACCAACATTCTCTAACTGCACTCTGTCCTAGGTCTTTCTTTTCTAGTTCTATCCAATTTTTATTCATTCTTTTCATGTTTGTCTTCATTTCTTGGTGTAATGTGTTCTTTGGTCTTCTTCTTCTCCTTTGGCTTTCAGGATTTCATGTGAGGGCTTGTTTTGGGACGCAGTTGGGGGATTTCCTCAATGTGTGTCTTATCCATTTCGAACACTTCTTCCTGATTTCTTCCTTCACTGAAATTTGGTTTGTTCTTTTCCACAGTAGATTGTTGCTAGTAGTGTCTGGCCAAAGTATTTTGCGTAGAAAACTGTTAATAAACACCTGTATCTTCTGGATAATGGCTTTCGTAGTTCTCCAGGTTTCCATCACATACAGTGGAACTGTCTTGACATTTGTATTGAAAATATTGACTTTGCTGTTGGCTTACAATTGTTTTGAGTTCCAGATGTTCTTCAGTTGTAAATATGCTGGTTTTCCTTTGCAGATTCGTGTCTTCACATCTGGATCAGATCCACCGTTTCTATCAACGATGCTGCCCAGATATGTATTTATTTATTTATTTATTTAAACACATATATATTGGTACAAAAGGGCACCAGCTACATATGCGCCACACAAAATAATGAAAGTAGGTAGATAAAGGATGAAAAGATAAGGCGGGCTGAAATGTACAACCAGAAGATTCTTTCAGTTAGGAAAGTTAGAACCATTCTTTATGTAGAAAGTAAAAGAAGGTTGCAGCAGGATCGCCACTGGCTTCTATTCTGAGCCATATCCGATAACGTCTCTAGCCACTGTGTTGCACTATCTCTCGGACCCCAACCAGGGAGTCGTGAAGGACCAACGGAAGCTAGCCCTTTGCAGCTTTCTTTAATGCCACGACACCGTCATACACTGACCTCCTCTCCGCTTTTTCTAACCAGTCCCAGGGTCGGCAAATAATGCGCGACGTGGAAGTCTCTGGGACGACATTCGTAAAACATGTCCAAGCCACCGAAGTCGGTGTTTCAAGATGGTGACACCAATTGAATTATCGTCTCTGCGCCCGAACACACGATGCCGAACCTCTGTATTACTAACATGGTGTTGCCACTGAATGTCAGCAATCCTTCGGAGACAACGATGATCGAACACAGAGAGACGTCTAACATCCTCAACTCGGAGAGGCCAGGTTTCACAAGCATAGAGCAAAACTGCTCTCACCGACGCGTTGTAGATCCGACCTTTTACAGCCAGACTAACATCACGAAGGCCCGCTCTGGCTTTCATTATACGTGCATCAATCTCATCACTCACGCCACCACCAGCACTTATATAGCTACCTAGATACACGAACTTCTCAACTACTTCGATCTCCTCACCATCCAGGGTGAGTACAGGATGAGAATCCTGCCAGTCTTGTAGGAGTACTTTGCACTTGGAGGGTGCAAAGCACATGTCGTACCTGCGGACACTGATTGCCAACTGATTAAGTGCAGATTACATGGCTTGGGCATTGTCGCACAGTAAGACAATATCATCCGCATACTCAAAGTCCTTCTCCAGGCAACAGATCCACACCGTCATTACTTACGTCTATCAGAGCTGTTTCCAGAATGTCATTGATGGCAAAGTTGGAGAGGAATAGTGAGATCGGGCAACCCTGCCTAACCCCACTGCTCGAATGGAACAAGGGAGAAAGGTGGTTGTATGCCCTCACTCTGCCTGAGGTGTTCGTATACAGGGCCTTTAGATGTTAATGAACTTTTCAGGCACACCCTTCTTCAATAGACAATCCCAGAGCACAGTTCTGTCCAACGAATCGAAGGCCGCCCTGATATCAAGAAACACTACGATTGTTGGCCTGCGATAAGTATGACGGTGTTCTAACATTTGGCGGAGGGTGAAGATGTGATCAATGCATCCTCGACCAGAATGAAAACCAGCCTGCTCCTCGCGAGTCAATCGTTCTCGGGTTTTAAACAACCTACGAAGAATGATAGAAGCCAATAATTTGGACGCGATCGAAAGTAGACTTATCCCCCGGTAGTTATTGCAGGAACAACGTGAACCCTTTTTAAAGATAGGGACGACTATTGACTCATTCCAAGATGTTGGAACACTTTCTTGCTCCCAAACCTTTCCAAACAACGCAGTCAGTTCCTTAGCCAGAAAGTCACCACCATCTCTAAAAAGAGCCGGAGGTAAGTCATCTGGGCCAGGTGATTTATAACGTTTCAAGAGTTGGAGTTCCTTGCGGACTTCCGCCTCGTTTGGTGGATCAGTCGTCACCGGCCATGGGGAGCAGGACAAGCTGGTTGATGTTGCCGGAGCAGCAGGCCAGTTGAACTGCCCTTCGAAGAATTCCGCCCATCGTCCAAGACGTCGAGAGATATTAGTGATTGGCATCCCATCATCCTCGTAGATTGTTTCACTCACACCAGACTTCTTGCTGCCGGTGGCTCGGATGAGTTGAAAGAGCTTCCGGCAGTTACCAGATGCAGCTGCTGCTTCCATCTCATTAGCACGCTCCGACCACCAAACTTCTCTGTCCTTACGCAAGCTTTGCCCGATTTCATTACGTAACAGCCTTCGTTTGTGGTCAAACTTAAGATCACCCGGAGTAGACCGACGGGCTTCGATGAGTTGTAAGGAGCCTGGAGAAACCCAGTGTTTATAAGCAGGACGTTTTGTGAAGCCGCAAGCGGCTTTACTCGCCATTTTCATGGCGTCGTGAAGATGCAACCAATGCTCGTCTATACTTTTCGGTGGGGTGGTAGCTAGCCTAGAGGCTAGCTCAGCTCGATACTTACTTGCAACAGAAGTTGCAGCCAGTTTACTAATATCAATCCGTTGGTGGTGGTCAATCCTTCGGCCACTGAAAAGTAAGGTGAGATTGGCGCAGACCAGGGCATGATCAGACTCCAGATAGGTACTCCAAAAGGAGCGGCAGTCTTGTACACAACCACGCCAGCGGTAGCTGATCGCGATGTGATCAATCTGAGTCCAGGCTTGGGATGCAGAGGGAGGACGCCAGGTGGCACACCGGCGATGACTGTGCCGGAAGTTAGTGCTGGCCAGAAACAGGTTGTGGTCTGTGCACAGTTGCAGCAAACGGTCCCCGTTATCTGTCCGGCGACCAACAAGTCCCCATCGGCCACCTAGACGACTCTCTTCTGTTCCTAGACGCCCGACCTGTGCATTCAAGTCTCCGGCTAGTACTACAATATCTGTCGAACGCGCTTTCTGGAGAAGAACTGTTAACTGATGGTAAAACTCATCCTTGATTGCATCCGGGCTGCAATCTGTCGGGGCATAGGCGGAGATGACGAAAAGACACCGTTTCTCACGCCGATTTCTTCTCACTTTGATGGAACTTTCTAATCTAACAGCACATAACCGACTGTTAATGGGGATCCAATCGATTAGTGCTGCCTCAGCTCTAGCGCTTAGTGCGACACCAACGCCAGCAAGACCAGACGAAGATGCCACAGGGTCCCCGGATAAGCGCACGTGGAACAAGCTTTTCGAGGCGACAGATGGAGAGCGGATTTGTAGTACTTCACTAGAGTCTTGAATACGGGTCTCGGATAGACAACAAACGTCAACATTAAGACCTTCCAAAGACATAGCCAGCCCTATCTGTTGTCTGATCTGCATTAGTGTGCGAACGTTGAAGGAAGCCAGCTTGAACGGCGTACGTGGTTTCAGAAAGACTGCCTCAGTATTCATAATCGGTGGAAGCATTCACTTTCAACCAGACAGTGACTGGAGATCGTTTAGATAGGACAGATTTTCCACCAAGAGCGAGCTGCTGCATAAGTTGAAGAGTAAGGTTACACAAATTGGGGATAAAAGGGGGTGAATTAGCGATATGGTAAGTAATAATAATAATAATAATAATAATAATAATAAAGGTAATAATAATAATAATGTTAATTGTCTTGCTTTTAGTATGACCAGGGATATCGTCAATAGAGTTCATAATTTCATTCATTTGTTTGTGTGTGGGCTGTGATACTGCCCGGGTGCCCAAACCGAAGCAGGTGGTTTTCTTAGGGGACCACACCTCGAGCCTTTGACCTAAAGGTCTGATCCACAAGGCAGTGGAGCATCGTGAGGAGATGCAGTCCCATGGTTGCCGTTGACCAACAGCAGGTTCTTCCGCCATTCGTTCCATCAGGATACTGGAGCCCATGTGCACCATTGGTTTGGAATCAGGGTTTTCCAACTCCCCTAGGTGGACCCTCCGTGTCCACCAATCCGGTTATAGCGCCGGACATTCGCTTTTCGTCCTCTCACTTTCGTAAACAACACCCCCGCCACGAGAAGGCAGTGAGTAGGACTTCCCTGGCAGAGGCAATATATTCGCTGGCCATGTGAGAGCATTTCGAGAGGGATAGCTGACTCTCCCCACTCTCGGCCGTACCAGGGCATTTGGGGGCGCCCAGATATGTAAAGGATTTTGCATCCTCCAAAGCTTCTCCTTTTAATTGTCTTGATCTTAGATAGTTGAAAGTAGTCGATAGAAAACTTTCCTTGATCTAGGCTTATTTAATAGTCAAAACTAGTCAATCATCAAAACGATACATTGAATCTTGTAAGCATTTATGTTCCCTGTAAAATTCAAACATAAATCATTCAATTTCAAATAGTCAAACTTTGTCATTAAGCTATTCAAATCATAATTAACCTCTTTCTGTTACTCCCAATGAAGCATAGGGCCGCCGACCAGCAGTCTCCAACTCACTCTGTCCTGGGTCTTTTTTTCTAGTTCTATCCAATTTTTGTTCATTCTTCTTATATCTGTCTTCATTTCTTGGTGTAATGTATTTTTTGGTTTTCCTGTTTTTCTTTGGCCTTGAGGATTCCATGTGAGGGGTTGTCGTGTGACTCAGTTGAGTGATTTCCTCAATGTGAAGTGTAAATCGTAGATTCGAAATATTAAGCTTAGAAATCACTTAGAGTACGGAGCCCATGTGCACCAATGGTTTGGAATTAGGGGTTCCCAATTCCGCTGAGTGAACTCACTGTGTCACTCAATCCGGTTAAAGCGTTGGACATTCGCTTTTCTTCCTCTCAATTTCGTAAACAACAGTAATGACACGAGATGGTAGTAAGTAGCTGTAAACGCGTGGCTGTGTGAGAGTATTTCGAAAGAGAGGGGGCGGGTCCTCTCCATTCTCGGCTGTATCAGGGCATTTAAGGATAACTGTCGTAATATCAAATCAGTTTAAGTTGTCAGTTTCGTTTCATGTTTTTAACAGGTTCAGAATGCTAATAACCTCCTTTAAAACTGTTACGAGGTTATAGATATACTTGTGTTCTTATTTTATATCTCGTATTGGCTCACTCGTACACACACTATCCTATTGTGGTGTGTGCTATTAATTTCGACAGTTATAAGTAGTATGTATCACCAATTGAGAGTGAAATGTCTGGCGGCAGAAAGTCGTGAAGATTAAAGAGAGGAGAACACGAACAGAGAATGATTGTTATGGAAACGAAGGAACAATCAAGTGTGCGACAATTGATTGACATTTTTCAAATGACGTATTCACTGTATGGTTCTCAGATTTTACTAAGAGATTCTGTAATTTTTGGTTCAAATACATTTCGTTGTCCCCACTCATGTTCCCATTTACTAAACTACAACCACTACAAGTAATCTTATTTATCCAGAACTTGGTCTAATTTGATTGTATTTACTTACAATGTCGTAACTTTATTTGTGACAGCCAGAAATTTACTTCTCTATTTCTAGGATGTTTACAAATATTTCAGTATCTTAGTATATAGATATGTTATGAAGGTTTATATCCCTTGCAAGGGTTACTTCATATTAGAAATGCTTTAAGTGAGTGTATGTGAAAAGATTTTACTTACTTACGCCTGTTACCCCTCATGTAGGACCATAGGCCGCCCACCAGTATTCTCTATCCAACCCTGTCCTGGGAAAGTCAGTCAGTCACAACATAGAACTTCGTCCTGGGAAAAGATTTAACTATCAAGTATATTCTCCAGTAACTTTATTTATATACAACACAATCTTTGATATTACTTACTTACACCTGTTACTCTTCGCGGAGGAGGAACATAGGCCGCCCACCAGCACTCTCCATCCAACTCTATCCTTTCCAGTTTCTATTCATCCTTCTCATATCTGTTGCCATTTCCCGACGTTGTGTGTTCTTCAGCCTTCCACTTTTCTGCTTCTCTTTAAGAATTCAAGTTAGGGCGTGCCTCGTCATGTAGTTTGGTGATTTCCTCAATGTATGTCCTATCCATCTCCAGTATCTTTTCCTAATTTTCTCGGCTGGAAGTTGGTTTATTCTCTATTGCAGTAGATTGTTGCTGATGGTATGCGGTCAACAGACATTCAGTATCTTACATAGACAATTGTTTATAAATAATTTTACTCTGTTGATGCTAGTTGTGATCGTTTTCCAAGTTTCAGCTCTGTGCTATAGACCTAACTGTCTTAATGTTCGTATTGATGATTGTGACTTTGATATTGGTCGAAGTATGTTTTAAGTACAATCTTTGATATGTTGCATATAGCAGGTGGAAGGTTAATAATGAACATATTTTTTTGGGGTAAGAAATTGTATTTCTGACACTTTGTGACTTAATGTAAGCCAATTACTTATTTACTCATTGAGATATATCAGGAAAGTATACTTATTTTAACCAGTTTGTACAACCTACTGATAATAGGTTTTAAGTAGTGTAAAACGTCGGGTCACGATTTTATATGACTTACGAGAATCAGAGTAGTTCTAATGGTCAGATTGTGTACGAATCGATCAGATCTTAACAGCTTGTCAAATATTAGAGCACTGATGTAATTATTATAGGTCAATAATTACTTTAATTCTTGACATGAAGGCTGACTTAGATCCGTCGGAGATTATCATCTGGGATGGTCTGTTGAATAAGTGTATTCCTGAAGTGTTTATTAACATCTTAAAGGCTCTGTACGCACATATTTAAAGCAGAGTGAGTACATAAAACCATCTTTCTCCATTATTGCATTTCAAGAGTATATTTGGACAGGATTGACCAATCTCATCATTACTCCTCAACTTTGATGTGGAGATTATTTTGGAAATAGCTCTGAAGGAAGTACGTGATGATCTGTTTCCCGGGAAGACTTTTAAACTATAAGTATGACGATAGTATTTCCCTATTACGCAATGCTATACAATCTATTTAAACTTCAACTAGTTAATTGACAATTAGTGTCTACAGATATGGTATATACTTTGAGCCTTCCAAGTGTAAAGCGCTTCCCTACTTGCACTCATTGTTTTTGATGATTAATTAAAAGAATTCAAAAATTCCGCTTACCTAGAGGTAATTGTGAGTGCTGGTAGTGGCACAGTAGATAAAATCAGTTCACATATAGTGAAAGTCAGTGGTAAATCCGGATCACTTTTATAGTTCTAATGATGTCGTCTCTACTGCAAAAGTTTGGGTTTACAACGCGTTGCTAGGATCAATTTTTCTCTATGCTTTTAAAACCTAATCTCTTCGAGTTGATGTTCGATCATCGCTTCTGCTATTCAGTGGTAATACCACGTTAATAGTATCGAAGTTCGAAAACGTATTCGGGTACAACGGAAACAATTCAGTCAGCGTGACTATCTTGTGAACGCTGACTTCGGTGCCTTAGGCATGTTTTGAGAATGTTGTGTATTATTTGGCAACGCTGAGACTGGGTGAAAAAGAGGATTGATAGCCGGTTTGTGATATGAAAGAATGTTGTATAGGATTGACATCTGTCAGTTTATCATGACTCCATGAAGAAGTTATCAGATATGACTTGAAACAAAATCCCATGATGATCCTGTTGTTGTTTTCTTTTACATTCGTTATAAAAGTGACAGGAACTCCATTTAATGAACGAATTCTTTGTTCATTGTTAATCTAATTGAACTGTATACCTTATTACACCGTATTCCAATCTACTCATTTATGGACCGTACCACCTTCCCATCCTCTATTTATTTTGTATGGTGTTCATTACTTTTGGTGCCCATTTGTATCAGATTTTATGCACATACAAGATAAATTATTTGAAAACCTGCCAATTCAATATGCAGCGGTGGATCAGTGGTTAAGCGTTCGACATTCAACCATTAAATGACAGATTCTAAGCCTACTGCACTTAGTTTGATTTAATCACCTGGATAGTATCACACCTATACACACTTAGAATATAGCTCGAAATGAAGTATATAAATTGATACTTGGTAAGTGAGTTAAGTCAAAAAATTCCATAACTATACATGTAATTTCAATTATTTCGTGAAGTGATTGAAGTTAGACATTAAAACCGTTGGATTCCGACTAGCTAAATGGTCTAAAAGTTAAGTGTTCGCGCACGAGATCTATAGGTCCTGGGTTCAATATCCTACGCAATAAGATCGTGAACACGCACTTCTGAGTAGTCCCATATTAAGACGAAATGGTTATCCAGTGTTTCCCATAATGGTCTAAACTTCAATTGACTCATCGATTCAACTATCTCACAATGATAGTTCAAAATCAAGAAGACATTCATAATCAGTCGAAGTTCCACGTATTATTATTATTATTATCATTATAAACATTGTTGAGTGGATTATCATTTTAAGAATTGATTGGGGGAAAAAACAAAAGTTATCTATCCCTAGTTCTCAAGTAATGAATATACATCACATAGTAACAATCATGAGTAATGATTATATCAATATTGTTTTCTTTTTGTTTACTTATATATTTAGATAAAAATTTAAAAAAAAAATCAATTAGTCTCCAAGGTCAACACAAAAAAAAGACCAAAAAAGAAGGAAACAAAAACAAACAAACAGATTATTTTTTTTAAACAAAACGAAATTATGAAGATAGTATAGAATTCTTTTGCTACTTTTTCACATACACCCACACACACAAACACATACACCTCCCCCAACACACATACATCACAGGAATTGAGAAAAAACCAAAAATCACACACACACACACATGTGTACATTACGCATACCTCTCTCTGGCTCGCGCTCTCTATCTCTAAAATAGACAATTAAATAAACGATGGGGATAAAAGTAGCGATTACTATTTATAGGAATATATTATGTCATTATGAAAAACAATGATTGAATTACTTTAACCATGGTAAAAGTAGTTTCCCTCTTGACAATAAGTGTCATCACCATCGTGATGATTTGCATTATATTATACCGTGAATACACATCAATGAGAGTAATATATATAGTGTAATGAGTAATTGTATAGATCCAATCTCCAAAGAGAAAATACCCCCCCCCAAGAAAAACCAAAGAAAAAATAATGGAGTTTTACAAAGAATGGATATTGTGGTGTGCAAATGTGCATGTATATATATATATACACACATGTATCGATGTTTCTATAAGTAGTTCAGAGTGTACACACACCCCATACACAAGAGAAAAGAAGACATTTTGTTACTATGTCAATTGATCATAAAAACAAAATTGAATGTTAAAAGGGTATGAATTTTGTCAAATATTAGATTATTGCATAATTATATATATAAATTATGTATATAGTTTCGATGTGTACATACAGCATAGTAACAGAATATTAAAAACAAAAAAAATTTTTTTGTTTTTGGTATGAGCAATTCAATAAGTTTTTTTTTTATTTTTAAAAGAAGAGAATAAAACCACAAAAATGAAAAAGAAAACAGCCAGCAACAACAACAACGACAGGAATTAATTCTATTGTACACCAATTTATGAGCACACACATACACACATACACAAATAGGTACTTCTGAACATGTTCAGGAAGACATGTATTCAATGGGATCTAAAAAAAAAAAGAAAGTGAGAAGAGAATCTGTAAAGGATTGTTATATATTTAAAATGATAATGATTCATTTATATTCCCTGTTTCTATGCATGTATGTGTGTGTGTGTTTATAAGGGGAGTATATCCCACCATCATCATCATCATTCCGAAAGGGTTTCCCTATTTCAATGGATAATGTAAATTGTCTCATTATTTATTTCATATAATTAATTAATTATGATTATACAAAGGTATACTTTACAATAGAACATAATATGAGGGGGATAAACATGAAAATTTTTACATTTTCTGTTGTTGTTGCTATGGTGGTGGTGGTTGTTTATATTGATTGTTCAATACTCAATTTAAAGTATAAAAAAAAGCAATCATCTATCTGTAAAATATGATTCGTTACCTCCTCCCCCCAAACGGAAACAAATTATGTTTAATTGATTGGATGAATGATTAACAGTGTAATGATTGAGGAGGTGGCGGGTTAAGGAGTTGGGAGATAGATGTATGTGTGTGTATGTAGTAGTAGTCATTAGAAGGATAGATGAATGGAAGAATTAATACACAGAAGATGATTTGGATATTGATAGTGGGATAGATTAATGAATAATCATCAGGAGTAGTTGAAATTCTTGTATTTTACATTCATGATACTCTTCTATTCTTTATTGAATTATTGTGTTTGATTTCTAGCTTGATCCCGAGCGACTAAAATCAATGGTGTTAAAGATGACAACGGTTTCGAACGTCGTACAATAAAAGGATGCTAAAATAGAAGTAAAAAGTTTTCTTAGAGAAAAGAAAGTACATAAAATTTTAAAGTCATATTGAAATAGACTGAAATTTTTATAGAAACCCCCAAATGGCCTGGTACGGTCGAGGGTGGGAAGAGTTAGCTCTTCCTCTCGAAATGCTCTCATATAGCCACGCGTATATAGCCTCTGCCAAACAAGTCCTACACACTGCCATCTTGTGTCATTACTGTTGTTTACGAAATTCAGAGGGCGAAAAGAGAATGCTCGGTTCTTTAACTCAGTTGGTGGATATGGATGATCCATCTACGGGAGTTTGAAAACCCTCATAACAAACCAATGACGAACATAGTATCCAAGATCCTGGAGGAACAAATAGTATATGAACCTATCGTTAATCACAGGCTACCATGGGATTGCATCTCCTGATGTCGCCCCACTGCCTTGTGGATTAGACCTCTAGGTCAAAGACTCCGCGTGTAGCCCCTAAGAAAACTACCTGCTTCGATTTGGGCACCCAGGCACTATTCCAGCACTCCATAAATCGAATGATTTGTGTGTCCCCGTATACCAAAGTTTACGTGTTTAAATAAAAAAAAATAAAATACATTGACTGTCTATGGGATGATTACAGTACAATAACAATAGAGGAGAAATCTTTATTCGAAAATCAAATTATCACGAAGCAGGAAGGACAAGTAAACAAGCAAACAAACAAACTACATCGATATCAACTCTCATAAGATAATTAGCACCATACAATAGTGTTAATTGAATTCCATCTTAATAGTAATGTATACAGGTACTAGATTATTGCTTATCATGGAACTTGGAGATTTAAATTTATTTGTAGAGGTTTCCACATCCTCCGAAGTTTCTCCGTCAAGTGTAATTTGATTGGTGCATGTTGTATTGTATCGGAGAGTCTTGCTTTTCTCTTTGTTTATATTGAGACCTACTGCTGCTACACTGGTCATTTTCTCCTGAATTTGTGATAGAAGAGCCAGATAATCTGCGAAGTCTAAATCATCAAGCTGCATCCTGCCTGTCCACTGTATCCTGTGCTTCCCTCCAGATGTTGACTTCTTCATTATCCAGTCGATCACCAGGAGAAAGAGAAAAGAAGAGAGTAAGCAACCTCGCCTAACACCGGTCTTTACGTCGAATGAGTCGGTGAGTTGTCTTCCATGGACGATTTGGTAGTTTAATCCATCATAGTAGTTCCGTTTGATATTATGGACCAATATGATACTTATATCTCCTATTGTAGAATTATTAAATAACTTAACTATTCATATTCGTGTCCATCTTATTATAAGCTTTATTTTGACCTATCATTCTTGAGTTATACCCAGTCTATTAATTACTGCTTCCCACATTCACAGCTACATTTGACTAAATCTTGTACAAATGTGTATTTTCCTATTTTATGATATGATTTGGTCAGTTTATTTAGTATATAAACCCACGATGTATATTGCAGAGACTGTTATTGGTGTTTTAAACTTAACTGGCTGAGTTAAGCAGAAATCAGAACTGATAAATACTCAAGACTGTTTTATACGGCTTTTTGTGTATGCCTTGCTCTGATCGATACATTCACTTTTCTATAATTGGTGGGAATCAGCACATTTATATATCAAATAGGGCACTTAAGCACACCATAATAACACTATTACTTAGCTTACATAATATAAATGATCTAGTTTTATACACAGTTTATAGATTTATTGTAGTCATATGATATATTTGTGCTTTCAAGTTCTAATTATAGAAAAAAAAATTATATTGATTAATTTTCTTTTATGTTTTATAATTAGGGTAAATTGATAATATAGATGAATTCTCCGTTGATCGTGAGGTTCTATGGTAGTGTTTGTCACTGAAAGGAGTACCAAAGAAGTACATTAACTTCATAAAGTCTCTCTACTCGAACACAACTGGTCGAATTAGAGCCTATGTCGAACTGTCATTCAGAATTGGTTACGTCAAGTGGTATTCGTCAGGGATGTCTACTCTCCCCATTCTTGTTTAACTTTGTCGTTGACATGCTTTTAGAGATAACACTTTCATCAGCTAAACCTCCAGGAGTTGAACTTTTACCGGGAGGCTCACTTGTTGACTTAGAATACGCCGACGACATAGTTTTATTTGGTGAAAACGCTGGCAACATGCAGAGTCTTCTGACCACTATAAGCAACTATGCAGGCATTTTCGGGATGCGATTCTCTCCCTCGAAGTGCAAAATGTTATTTCAGGATTAGGTTGCATCGACAACTGAACTAATGATAGGGAGTGAAGTAGTTGAGCATGTTGACTGTTTCACTGCATCTCTGTGCTAATGTGGTATGGCAACTCGAACTGATGTACGTACGTACAAAGTTCTACGTTGTAACTGACTGACTGAGACGAATGAATTTGTATGAACTAATCAATATTTGGATGCGCAATTAAGGTATTAGTATTACTTGATTTGGAGTAAATAATTTAAAGATCCTATCAAATAGACATAGCACATTTACAGATATGGTCTAATAATACAAACTAATATGATAATTAGGTCTAGTCAGTTAGCTACAACGTAGAACCAGACACATATATGCATCGGTCCAAGTTGCCATACCTCACTCATTAGCACAACAAGATGAACACCAAATTCATACAAGTAGTTGATTTTGTCGTGGTAATATATAATAGAAAGATTGTATATAAGGAAGAAAGACAGATAGTGTATAAACCTACACCATTATGATCAATTCTGAGTCATGTCACCTAGAGTCTCCAACCATTGGTTACGATAGTCACGTGGACCACAACTAATTAGTCTGCATCTACCAACATGGATCAGAGTAGAAGTTAGTGACTTTGTGGACTGATGCCACGTTTTGGTTTGGCCACCCCTAACTTTCTTCTAACCATCCCCAATAGTATTCAGCATAGCACGTCGTGGTAATTAGGTTACATCATTATTCATTGAGAAAATGAGACTGTTAAACCAGGCACTAAAATGTCATTTCATAAATAATTAACACTTATGGACACCATGTCGATTGAATTGAGAATAAACTGTCTAATTTCTTTTATCTTCTCAATAGATGGAATGAGTAGGTGAACTAATTAACAGATATACAAAGCATAGTATAAGTCCATATGAAGACTAGTTGCATTACACTCAACTCTTGTGTTATGTAATATGTGAACATTTAGATTTGTATACTTAGAAACAAATATTCGTCTAACGACTTTTCACATGCTTAATCGAATAATGATCGAATGTATTTTTAACAGGCATTATTAAGAAGAGACGTTGGAAGTGAATAGGACATACATTAAGGAAATTACCAAACTGCATCACGAGGCAAGACCTAACTTAGAATTCAGAAGAGAAGCAGAAACGAGGGAGGCCAAAGAATACATTACGTCGCGAAATAGAAGCCGATCTGAAAAGGCTGAATAGTAACTGGAAAGAAAGGCTCAGGACAGATTTGGATGGAGAATACTGGTGGGCGGCCTATGCTCCTCCACGAGGGGTAATAGACATAAGTAAGTAAGGCATTATTCCCATAGATGAACGTATTGATGAAACGTTTTGATTATAGATGATTATATAAAGTATTTAGAACTTTATAATTAGTAGATTCAATATGAACTAGATCGGCGGCTTATGCTCCATTAAGAGTAACAGACGCAAGCAAGCAAGCATACGAACTAGATGAATCTGAGTGTTAGATCCTAGCGAAGACATGAGTACGGGTAACTTCCGGGACCTATTAATGGATGACTATTCTATATATATTCTTATTGTCTAACTATTGAGTAATTAGATTGTGTATATCTATATTCATCTTATTATAAGCTTCATTTTGATCTATGGATTATTATTATACGATTTACTATTCCCAAATTATATTCAGTTTATTGATTATTGTATCCCACGTTCACAGCCACATTTGACTTGATCTTGTACAAATATTATTTCCTATTTTATGGTGTAATGGGGTCTGTCTGTCTGGTATATAAACCGAGTATGTTTGAAATAAATAATTCCTATGGTGGGAGATGCAATTGGTGTTCTGGATTCAATTGGAAAGGCTAGGCGGACATGGGATCAATAAAGACGCTAGACTGCTAATACTGGTTGAACGTTATTGATTTGGCACAGTATTAAGATTGGATAATTCGTATTTCGATTGGTGGATACTTCACATGATAAAAAGCCGGACATAAAATCGTAACAAATTGGCATACAGCTTCTTTTTATTATTTTTTTTAAATTCATACCACTGAGTACTTGATAAATAACTCATATACAACGATGAAGCTTGATACGAGATAGTAATATATCAAACCAGATATAACAAGTTGATCAATAACAAGGAAGTGGTCATTATATATCGTATTTACTTATTTAAACAGATAAATATTGGTACAAAGGAGCACCAGATATATATGCACCACAAAAATCTCATTTGATTTGTGTGAAGGCTGTGATACTGCTTAGGTACCCAAACTGAAGCAGGTGGTTTTATTAGGGGACCACACCTGGAACCTTTAATCTAAAGGTCTGATCCACAAGGCAGTGGAGCATCGTAAGGAGATGCAGTCCCATGATGGTCGGTGACCAATGATTGATTCAGGATAGTGGAGCCCATATGTACCATTGGTTTGGGATTAGGGTTTTCCAACTCCTCTAGGTGGACTCTCCGTGTCCACCAACCCGGTTAAAGCACCGGACATTCGGTTTTCATCCTCTCACTTTCGTAAACAACAGTAATGCTATGAGAAAGCAGTGAGTAGAACCTCCCTGGCTGAGGCTGTATACGCTTGGCCATGTGAGAGCATTTGAAGAAGGAGAGCGGACTTTCCCCACTCTCAACCGTACCAGGGCATTAAAGTATATATATCATCTTGATGCTTATTTGTTTATTAGTTTAAGGTGAATATTCGATTCATGATGAAAACTAATTAACAACACAGAGGATTGAATGAATTCCTTATTTAAATATTCAGTTCTAGTATATATAACATGAATGATCCATTTAAGGATAATAATACACAATATATCAATTAATTAATAAAAAAAAATTCACTATTACCTTAAATGATCTATGATTGAATGATTGAACAATATGGATCTTAAACAACATGATTGGATGAATAAATTAATTTAAATTATCATACTATTATTGAATAAGTTTGTTATATCCCTTGATGAATTATGAATGGTACCTTTTTTGAGAATTATCTATGGATCAATATCATATACATATTGGCTTATGCCAATCTGGGCCATCTTTGGCGCCTTCAAGATGTTAGTCTGGCTGTAAAAAGTCGGATTTACAACGCGTCGGTGAGAGCAGTTTTGCTCTATGCTTGTGAAACCTGGCCTTTCCGAGTTGAGGATGTTAGACGTCTCTCTGTGTTCGATCATCGTTGTCTCCGAAGGATTGCTGACATCCAGTGGCAACACCATGTTAGTAATGCAGAGGTTCGGCATCGTGTGTTTGGGCGCCGAGACGATAATTCAATTGGTGTCACCATCTTGAAACACCGACTTCGGTGGCTTGGACATGTTTTACGAATGTCGTCCCAGAGACTTCCACGTCGTGCATTATTTGCCGACTTTGGGACTGGTTGGAAAAAGCGGAGAGGAGGTCAGTGTATGACATGGTGTCGTGGCATGAAAGAAAGCTGCAAAGGGCTAGCTTCTGTTGGTCCTTCACGACTCCTTGGTTGGGGTCCGAGAGATGATGCAACACAGTGGCTAGAGACGTTATCAGATATGGCTCAGAATAGAAACCAGTGGCGATCCTGCTGCAACCTTCTTTTACTTTCTACATAAAGAATGGTTCTAACTTTCCTAACTGAAAGAGTCTTCTGGTTGTACATTTTAGTCCGCCTTATCTTTTCATCCCTTCTCTTCCTACTTTCATTATTTTGTGTGGCGCATATGTACCTGGTGCCCTTTTGTACCAATATATATGTGTTTAAATAAATAAATAAATAATAAATAATTTCTTAATCTATAGTTATTAAGTAACTAAATTATTCATATACGTATCCCTATTACTGAAAGCTTTATTTTAACCCATAGATTATTATTATTATTATATGATTTACCATATTTGAGTTATCCCTAGTCTCTTGATTACTGTCCTCTCTCCTATTCAGTCATATTTGGCTAAATCTTTTACAAATGTTATTTTCCATTTTATGGTACAATGTGATCTGTTTGGGTGGTATATAAACCCAGTATGGTTAAGATTAATGATTTATATTGCAGAAGCTGAGATTGATGTTCTGGACTTAACTAGTTGGGTTAGGCAGAAAAAACGGGATCGAGTAGTACTCAAGACTAATTATACGATTTTGTGTATCATAGGGTGATCAATAAATTCACTCTTCTCTAATTGGACGTTCATATATCAAATAGGGCACAAACATGTACACATCCGTACGTTATAACAAAGTCAATAGATAGAAAATAAATATGGAGAATAAATATGGAGATATTACAAATATGGAGAAAGTTAACAAAGACCAAACCAGGACATATGATCAAATCAAGAAGCTATTCATTATTGAATTGATATGTAGACTATTTGTTTAAAAGTCTGTGTGATCATCATAAAACCAGTGGTTAGATGGCTTGTTTAACATGGCTCAAAACCGTTTCTGAATTATCTGAAAAAGTATTTTAGCGAGACTATAATTTATGGACGATCTTTGAACGAATCTTAAGTGAGCTTGAGAAATATTAAACAATCAGGAAACAGTTAGTATTGAGTAAGATAAGGGAAGATAAAGGAACTTATTCATATGGCTCCATAATAGTTGGTCTCTGGAGCCATGATAAGGTCATAAAAACTCTCTCAGCCTCGATCACATAGCTTCAATTATGTTTGTATGTACTCTGGTTGTGTAAGTTTATCATTTTTACTACGCATATATCCATACAACACTCATACCTCTGAACAACCGAAGCTTCAGTAACTTCTGCCAATATTGCAGCCAATGTTACTGGTGCTTTTATTATACAGTTCGCGGCAATTATTATAATTTGCCTTAGTCTCAATCTGGATCGAGAGAAAAAAGTTCCTATTCTAACAAACGTCTTCCTTCAACATATATTATATCGAAGGACAACATCACGACAGTCTGCACAAGGTCTACAATTCATTTAGTACTTGTAATTACAAATACAGCAACTTCTTAGTAGTTTCATTTGTTGTATGTTGTAACAGCTTAATTGTCAAGTCTCCTCTAAAATTCACTGTGAACAGATCGTACATGAGCACCAGGTAGTGAAATAGGCACTGTGACCTTGAAATCCCTTAAACACTTCTGATCGGCTCGTCCATAAATTATAGTTTCGCCGGTATTTTTTATTCCATCAATCTATACCTTTTTAAAATCATATCTTCTATGCCTAATCTTTATTACTACCACTAGTACTCATACTACTTATACTATTCCAGTATTTTGATGTATCGATATAGTGTAGCAACTTGAACTGATGCATATATGTGCCAAGTTCTACGTTGTGCATGAATTACCGACCGAGATTAATTATATCAATGTTATAAACTGTGACATCCTAATTATTGGATTCCTTCTGTTTCTGGATTGTCTGAGACATTGTACTCATCATTCATCAGGAATAATCATGTTGAGAATCATCACTGACATGTTAAGTCACGGTAGAATACGTAAAAACAGACAGTAATTTGGCATAGTGATTCACCTTTTTTTTACAACTTAATGAACTGATATCAGAAACATTGATAATAAAGATGGATTATGACTAGTAGTAAAATCCAGGATGTACATTTTATCCTATTTATGACTATTCAAACAGATTTTCCTGTTGAATTCCAGTGTTCGAAATCATAGCAAGACTCGAATCCAATGATTATCATTTCAGAAGGGGTTTTGTGGAGATTTCAGTATATTTCATAGTTGAAATCATGAGTCAATTGAAGCTAGATCACCATAGAAAACCTGGAAGCACTGGACGGCCGTTCCGTCCTATTATTGGTCTCCTCAGCAGCGTGCATCCACGATTCCGCACTCGCGAGATTCGAACCTAGGACCTACCAGTCTCGCGCCAGAGCACTTAACCGATGTGAGATAACAACTCACTGAAGACAATTGGTGAACGGTTTGCTCAAACTTCGTGGATTGGTTGACGTTAGACATTAACACCGTTGGATGTCGACCCAGTGGTCTAACAGTTAAGTGCTCGCACGCGAGACTGATAGGTCCTGGGTTGGAGTCTCGTGAGGTGGGATCGTGGATGCACACTGTTGAGGAGTCCCACAACAGGACAAAACGGCCTTCCAGAGCTTCCAGGTTTTCCATGGTAATCTAGCTTCAATTGACTCATGATTATCATTTCATAAACAGCAACTCATTGTTTGTTGAGCTAATAAGCCAGAGAAGCTGTTAACTTGTTAAACAGGTATGATATTGATATTATTATTAGTAGTAGTAGTAATAGCTCCAATATTATTCTGCTATTGACATATCAACAATGTTTCCAAAAACCGTATCTTCTAATGAATGATTAATACATAGATAGAAGAACATAAATAAAAGAAAAAAGATACTTACCTTAAGTAGTTCAAATGCAGATGCACGTAAATCTACATTAACTTCAAGGCATCGATCTAAGAAATCTAGAAATTCTGCACTTAATTTATCACGTTCTTTAATCTCTGGTTTACCATTTGTACCAATTAAATAAAGTGCCTATATCATTTCATTCAAGGGTTCGTTTTTTTTTCGGGGGGGGGGGGGGGGAAAGGAAGAGAAAAACGCATACATAAGTAATTTGTTACATAATGAGTTTCAAAAGAGAACTTTATATATATATATATATATATATAATATTGGTACAAAGGGGCACCAGATATACATGCATCACACAAAAAATGTCATTTCATTTAATTGTGTGAGGGTGATGATACTGCCCAGGTGCCCAAAATGAAGTAGGTGGTTTTCTAAAGGGAACCACACCCCGGAGCCTTTGACCTAAAGGTCTAATCCTCAAGGCGTTAGAGCATCGTGAGGAGATGTTATCCCATACGCCATTTGTTGCTTCAGGATACTGGAACCCATGTGCACCATTGGTTTGGAATCCGGGTTTTCCAACTCTCCTAAGTGTGAACTTTCCATGTCCACTAACCTGGTTTAAAGCGCCGGACACACGCTTTTCGTTCTTTCAATTTCGTGAACAACACCCCCGGCACGAGAAAGCAGTGAGTAGGACTTGTGTGGCAGAGGCTATAAACGCGTGGTCATGTAAGAGTATTTCGAGAGGGAGAGCGAACTCTTCCCACTCTCAGTCATACCAGGGCATTTGGAGGCATAAAGAAATAATAAAAACTGATAGATTTTTGGTATCTAATTCAAAATTTATTTAACCTACATTATTGTTTTATAGAGATTTAATGAATCAGATTTTCATAGCTACATTATATAAATCCATAGTTCCGGTAACCTTTTATAATGCTATTCAATTATAATTACAAATATTAATTTGTGCACACACACACACACACGCACACATATAAATGCCAACTATCAATATAATGACTGTATTTCAACAACTGAATGATTTAGTTTATTATTACTATTACTAATATTACTACTACTACCATTACCATTGTCATTATTACCGTTATTATTATTAATATTATTACAATTATTATTACTACTACTGTGGTGTGATCTACTTATATCTATATAAGTAGTATATGGTGTTGGTCAGATATAGAATGTATTTTCGCAGAAGACCGATGAAGAAAGAACTGAAATGAAGCGCAATCGTTTGGAAAATGCATGAGCAATGAAATTAGAGAAGAAACAGTGAAGATTGAAACAATTGGTTGTTAATTTGCAAATTGACTGTTCATTGTTTGGTTATCAGAATTTACTGAGATAGTCTGTAATCTTTGCTTAAATACATTCGATTGTCCCCAACCAGTGTTCTGTTCACTACACTACTATTATTGCTATTATTATTATTATTGATCAGAAGGGATTTTGTGAAGATTTCAGTATTTTCATAGTTGAAATCATGAGTCAAATGAAGATAGTCCACCATGGAAAACCTGGAAGCACTGCTAGACGGCCGTTTCGTCCTATTATGGGACTCCTCAGTGGCAGTGCGCATCCACGATCCTGAACTCGCGAGATTCTATCCCAGGACCTACCAGTCTCGCGCCGGAGCACTTAGCCGATATTATTATTATTATTATTATTATTATTATTCATCCCAAGTCCCTTATCCATAATATTTATCCTCTAATTTAATTAATGCTTATCATTTCAATGTATTTCTTTTTTCATTACAATAATTGTGATCAGAAATTACCAATGGTACTTCTGGTATTTTGTTTGAATTTTTATTTAAAAACCAATAAATGAATGAACTGATATGCAGTACGCACAGTATGTACATATGACCAATAATAGACTGATCAATTGTAGTCCTAAACATCAATGGGAAGTGAATTTAAACTTCACCCCATTTCACAACCAATTGGCTATCAGGACTCAGTACCTGAGTGGATAAAGTGATGGTGTTTGAAGCGAAAGATACTGGGTTCGAGTCCCAGAGTGAACATCAACTCTGAGATGCAGGTACATCCAGGTGATGAGTCTCAAATGGGACGAAACGTGCGTAAACTGGATTTCACTGCCACTAGCCACTATCCATCTTTGTTTATAATACTTGTGAATCAAGGCTATATCGAGACAATACGCACAGTGTGCATCTATAGTCAATAAGGAACTGATCAATTACAGTCCTAAACATCAATGAGAAGATTCAATCAAACAATACTAAGTGAATTTGAACTGACTTTTTGTCAATATTATTATAGACCTAATTTTGTTGATGTAATTTGAGACGAGATGGATAATCCATTCATTTTGATGAATTGAAAGGATTATTACAAGTAATTCAACTAGAATGAATACATTTATTCGATATGTTTTTTCTGAAATGATGAATCCACACCAGAAAAAAATTGGTTGTATACAAACCTGATTTACATTTTCATATATCATTATTATATTAAACTCTTAGATAGAAATGCTTGAATAGTTGATATGTGATAAGCCAGTTGTTTACTAAACGAAAGCAAAACCTCAAAATGCCGTGGTACAGTCGAGGGTGTGGAGAGTCAGCTCTCTCTATCTCTCTCTCGAAATGTTCTTATATGGGCATGCATATACAGACTCGGCCACACAAGTCCTCCTCACTGCCTTCTCACAGAATTACTGTTGTTTACGAAATTCAGAGAACGAAAACTGAATGTCTGGCGCTTTAACCGGGTGGATATGGAGAATATATCTAGGGGAGTTGGAAAACTCTCATAACAAACTAATGGTACACATGGGATCGAGGATCTTGAAGGAACAAATGACATACAAACCTATAGTTGGTCACAGGCTACCATGGGATTGCATCTCCTGACGTTTCTCCATTGCCTTGTGGATTAGACCTTCAAGTCGAAGGCTCAGGGTGTGACCAAATAAGAAAACTACCTGCTTCGGTTTGGGCACCTGGGCAGTATCACATCCCACGCACAAATCAAGTAACTTGTGTGGCCCATATGTATTCGATGCCCCTTGGTATCAATATTTATGTGTTCACAAACAAATAAGTAAATAATAAAGACAAAAATAAAGAAACAATTTACGACACTGAGGAATTTTATTTCCCACGTTTCCAATGTTCAAGTGTTTTGTACCAAGGATTTCTGAATATTTTCATTCACTTGGTCAGTGTATACATTGTATAATGGAGCATTAGGAGTAGGTTGGAAGAAAGCTAAGGGGAGGCCAGATCAAAATGTGGCACAAACCAAGAAGCCATTGACAAGTGGACTGAGCCATGTTGGTAGGTGTAGACTACCTGGTTGGGATTCACGTGATGATAGCAATCGATGGTTAGAGACTTTGAATGACATGGCTCAAAATCGTTTGCAATGGCGAAGATGAATCCACTTTTTGTGTTCTCACAAATTCTAATCTTTTGAATTCTTCATGTCCCTATCTTTTTTCTCTTTCCTAATTTATTTCACTGGATTATACTCCTTCAACAACATCTTGAAACCCTAATCTTTCGGATTACTCTTTATACTCTTACTACTTCTACTACTATGGGATTCGAATCGACAACTACATCTCTGTGTTAATGTGGTATGACAAGTCGAACTGATGTACGTACGTACGTACGAAGTTCTACGTTGTGACTGATTGACTGGATAATGGAGCATAATTTTCATTAGATATTTCATTTTAATCCCTAAATTTCAATGCATTTGCATTTTTGATCTGGCATGTTAGGCTGTTCTGTATTGAACATAATCATAACAGATAGCTGGTGGATGGGAATACGCCGAAAAGACTCAATGCAATACATTCATTAAAAACATTGAAAATGTTGCAGGTAACCTTAGACTCACTAAGGTGTCGATTAAGGTTACAATTAATAACTTACACGAACAGGATTTTCATTTAAATACGGTGGTTCACCATCAATCATTTCAATAGCCATAATACCAAGTGACCATATATCAACTTTAGGTCCATATTGTTTTCTTGTTACTACTTCTGGTGCCATCCAATATGGTGTACCAACCATTGTAGAACGTTTTGTTTGTTCTGGACTAAGTTGTGCACAAAAACCAAAATCAGTTAATTTAACTGAACCATCTAATCCTAATAAAATATTATCTGATTTAATATCACGATGAATCACTTGATTTTTATGTAGAAATTCCAATGCTTGTAAACACTGTATTGATATAAACAAATAATTTGAATGTACCACAGTACCAGTACCAGTGTACCATCACCGTCATCATCACCATGACAACCATCATTGCATTGAATTCAAACATATTCACAAAGGTATAGGCATTTTGAAGAGAGAAAAAGAAACATGTAGAGAACAAGAAATACAGAATAAATGAAATAGTAAATTTTATAAGTATTAACATCAAGGATTGATCATAATTAGATAATTATTGAAAGCAAGGAAGCACTGGTCACTTGTTTTATTACAACATGGTAACTTCTCAATAGTGGAACACTCACATCATCAAGAATCAAACACAGCCCCCAAATGCCCTGGTACGACAGAGAGTGTGCAGAGTACGCTCTCCCTCTCCAAATGCTTTCACATGGCCATGCGTATATAGCCTCTGCAACACAAGTCCTACTCACTGCCTTCTCGTGAGATTACTGTTGTTTACGAAATTCAGAGGACGAAAAGAGAATGTCCGGTGCTTTAAACCGGTTGGTGGACACGGAGGATCCACCTAGGGGAATTGGAAAATGCTGATAACAATCCAGTGATCCACATAGGCTCCATGATTCTGAAGGAACAAATGGCGTATGGGCCAGTTATTGATCACCGACTGTCATGGGACTGCATCTCCTCACGATGCTTCACTGCCTTGTTTGTTAGACCTTTAGGTCAAAGGCTCCGGGTGTGGCTCCCTAAGAAAACCACCTGCTTCGGTTTAGGCACCTGGGCAGTATCACAACCCTCACACAAATCAAATGAGATTTGTGTGGCACGTATGTATCTGTTGGCTTCTTGTACCAATATTTATGTGTTTAAATAAATAAATAAATAATAATTTGATGAAGACGCTGATATAATGCAGTTGCTTGAACATATTGAGTAACAATGAAAGCACATTTGGGATTTATTTCTCCTATCACTTAAATTGACCAAGTAGATGTGAACTAGCTGGGGTTTTTATCAACACTGATGGGTTTGCGTCGGATGAAATCTTGGTACGAATTCAGATAGCCCACTTAGATTTTGTCAACTTGTATCACTTATGGTATACACTAGATGTTTGTCTCACAATGAAAAGGAGTGAATACTTGACAGTAATCTGCTCTGGATTACTTTAAAGATGATCAAAATAGTCTATGAAAATAGAAAACATACGTAGACTGTAGGTTTCTAAGCATATGTGTCTGTGAAGCATTCTTTGCGTCGGAGTGAGTAATGTTGAGGTTAGGGATAGGATACTAGGCGCATATGACAAATCAGTTGATGAAATAGTGAATCTTCATTAGTCGAGGTAGTTGAGACAAATATTACTTAAGCCTAGTCATCCCCTATCCTGACGATTAATGCTGGCTTGAGTGGCAGTAAGTTGGAAGAAAACTAGAAATGGCTACACTAATATGTAGTATTAGTTCATGAAGTAACTGACTGTCAATAAAACCAGACTATCTGGTTAGAGATATTAGGTTAGAATCACTTACAATCGTGCAAATGAATTCATTGTTTGTATACTCCTAGATAACAGATTTTAACACCATTGTAAATTTGTTTTTACTACCATGAATACTACTACTTCTACTAACTTGATACTTCGTTTCGCTTTACTGATCCTATGAGACAACCTGTTTTAGGATCGACTTATTTATTTATTTAGACATAAATATTGGTACAAGGAAGCACCAGATACATATGCGCTACACAAATCTCATTCGATCAGTGTGAGGGCTAGGATACTGCCCACGTGCTCAAACCGAAGCAGGTGGTGGCCTTTGACCTTGTTCCTTCAGGATACTGGAGCCCATGTGCACTAATGGTTTGGAATCAAGATTTTCCAACTCCCCTAGGTGGACCGTCTGTGTCCATCAACCTGGTTAAATCGCCGGACATTCACCTTTATGTTATGATCGACTGATTGAATCAAAAAATAAAAGAAATTGACATAGATACCACTTACCTCTCTACATACAGCTGCAATTTGTCCTTCATCCATTAATGTTTCCGTAACAACTTCTGTTAATGAACCACCATCTAAATATTCCATAACAACCCATAATTCATCACCAACAAGATAACTATCTAAATAATTAACAACATTTGGATGTTTTTTCACTTTCATAACATAAATTTCATTAACAATTAATTCTTTTTTAGGTTGTTTTTTTAAATTCATTTGTTTGATTGCAACACGACGTCCAGTTGATGATTCAATACCACTGTAAACAACACCAGATGCTCTAAAACAACAGTATAAAGATGTATTAGACATAGAGAGAGAGAGATAAAAATGTATAGTTACCATGCAGCCAAAATGAAATGAGTTAGGAAACTATTGAGAACCGAGAGACACTAGACCGGTATTTTGTTTTAGTATACAACTTTTTACCAATGTGCACTTATCTCCTCACTGGGGACCGAATCCAGGACCTACAGATATTGCGCTGAGCACCTGAAGTGCAGGTCATTGAGTTGGAATCTGATGTCTTGGACTATTAAGTTCAGTCAAACACTGTCATTGGTTATATTTATCCCACTCCTGATATAGTTGAATTATATTGGTAACAGTTTTTCACTGTGGCGTCGAGAATCACCTCTCAAAGTTCAAAATAAACCTTCGGATGAGGAAACAAGAAGTAATGAACAGTTGTTTCGTTTTGGTCCAGGATCCCTCAGAACAATCTATATTTGCTAATCCAGACAAGGTTGAACTGTAAACTTCACGCTACATGTGTGTGTAAAAGTCAATGTATAATATCCCAAAAACCTGATAATAACCAACTTCTAGTGTTGTGCGCTACTTAAAGCCTATGTTTATATTTTAAATCACTTTTGAATTATACCAAATATCATACTGACGTTGCAATCTAATACAGTCAAAAGCCCGACTTCGAGCTTCTAATTTTAATCTGAAAGCTCTCCAATCAAAGGTAAGCACAATATTACCAAACCACTAATCATAAATCAAATTATTCATAATACAGTAGTATTTGATAGCATCTATTCGTCGTCTCCTCTTTGAAATGTAAAAAATTTCATCTTGAAGGTTGATCATAAGAAAAAGACTTGATGATATCATTGAGTGATCACTGTAAAAGGTTCTACTTATAATTTTAATTATAAAGTTTGCACTAAAGTTATGGTACCAATCAGTTGTAAGTGACTATATCATATTTGCTAATTTTATCATCCATTATCGACTATATTAGACAATGCGATATAATTCACTTAGTGTTACTTGTTTGAATCTTCCTATTGATGTTTAGGACTGCAACTGGTCAGTCTCTTATTGAAATATGTGCATACTGTGCGTATTGCCTCGATATAGCCTTAATTCACAAGCATGGTAAGCAAAGATGGATAGTGGCTAGTAGTGGAATCCAGGGAAGATTCAAACAAGTAACACTAATTGAATTTAAACTTCACCCCATTGCACAAGCAAATGGCTATCAGAATTCAGTAGCTGAGTGGATAACGCGATGGCGTTTCAAGCGAAAGGTACTGGGTTCGAGTCCTGGAGTGAACATCAACTCTGAGATGCAGGTACATCCATCTGACGAGTCTCAAATAAGGCGAAACGCACGTCTTGGATTCCACTGGTAGCCACTATCTATCTTTGCTTATAATGCTCGTGAAGAAAGGCAATATTGGGGCAATACTCACAGGATCCCCATATGTCAATAAGAGACTGATCAGTTGCAGTCTTAAACATGAATAGTAAGATTTAAGTAAACAATACCAAGTGAATTTAAAAGAGATAATAGTTTAGTGCTCATGAGTGATTGTAACCTTTTAGGAAGCATCTCTATATTTTGCAACATCCTCTCTCCTATTATTATTACTATCAATCAAATAATAATAATCAGGATAACTTTATTTGACTTTGGATGCGGATTCTTTGTAAGTGGTTAATCACATATAAGTTCTTTTATAGATATGAACCATCGATAACGAAACTAAGAACTCTCAAACTTGAATAGGATTGCTTAATCTTCATATCACTGAGTTGGCATCCAATAGTTTACATTTTAAACTTTAGTCAGTTCGCAATATTATGTGATCTGAAGGCTAAGCAGTCACAAGGAAGTCTGATCAGTGCTAATGGGTTGGTATCTGACGAAATCTCGTCACGGATTCAAAAAGCTCGTTTGGCTTTTGCCAAATTACGTCACAAATGGAGAAGACGAGATATCCGTCTAACAATTAAGGGACGACTATTCTGTGAAGCAGTTAGCTCTGTTCTACTTGAAGACTGTGAAACATGGCCATTAAGAGTAGATGATACTCGTAACTTACTAGTATTTGACCAGAGATGCCTTAGAAATATTGCTCGCATCTGTTAGGATCACCGGGTAAGTAATAGTGAGGTTAGACATAGGGTATTTAGGGAATGATGGTAAATCAGTTGATGAGGTCATGAATCTTCATCGACTGAGATGGTTGGGCCACGTGTTACGTATGCTTGAACACCAACTATCACGACGTGCTACGCTGAGTAGTATTGAGGATGGTTAGAAGAGAGTTAGGGGCGGCCAAACTAAAACATGGAATCAGTGCTTGAAGTCACTAACTTCTAGTACGAGTCATTTTGGTAGATGCAGACTAGTTGGTTGTGGTCCGTGTGACTATCGTAACCAATGGTTGGAGACTCTAGGTGACATGAATCGGAATCAATCACAATGGCGCAGGTGTATACACTCTTTATCTTCCCTTAAACCTTGAGATTAAAATTGCTTCATATCTGTCTTTCTTTCTATAATATATCCTTATATACAATCTTTCTCTTATATATTACCACCATTAAATTAACTACTTGTATGAATTCGGTGTTCATCTTGTTGTACTAATGAGTGAGGTATGGCAAATTGGACCGATGCATATATGTGCCTGGTCATACGTTGTGTAGCTGACTGACTGACATGTGAAAGTCCATAGTGAGGTTATGGATTGCTACACATAGACGAAACAGCTTTTTACTGCTTTCATCCAAATATACTTAAAAAAAAAAATAAGAAAGTTTATGTATATCTAATCAATATTCCTAGTTTAGTTACCACTGAGATAATAAAATGGTACTGTAATGTGTAAAGTGGAACGTCTATTTTTTTTTACCTCATTAAAAAAGAAAGAAACATCATTTATTGTCTTATTCACTAAGATAAGTAGGTAATAAAATTTTTTTTATTACTAAGCTGTCATATATATTTTTGTCTACCTGTTATAATGATATGATGAATGGTATTCAATTATATCCATACATGGAATATATATGATTACACAGGCCTATGTATATAGATAATGAAGAAAGATGGTAGAAACAATCTTATGTCAAAACATACATGGATTATAAATAGATATTGTATTTGTTCAAGGAGGTTAAACTGACCAGTTACAGTCCTAAACATCAATGAGAAGATTCAAACAAACAATACTAAGTGAATTTAAAAACTTCACTCCATTGCACAAGCAAGTGGCGATCAGGACTCAGTAGTTGAGTGGGTAATGCGATGACATTTGAAGCGAAAGGTAATGGGTTCGAGTCCTAGAGTGAACATCAACTCTGAAATGCAGGTAAATCCAGCTGACGAGTCCCGTGCGTCAAACTGGATTCCACTGTTAGCCATTATCCATCTTTGCTTATAATGCTTGTGAATTAAGGCTATATCGAGGCAGCACGCACAGTATGCACATATGCCAATTAGAAACTGATCATTTGCAGTCCTAAACATCAATGGGAAGATTTAAACAAACAATACTAAGTGAATTTGTTTTCCGTTTTATTTAATTGTAAATGAATATGTCAGACAATATATAACTTACGAAAGTGAGTGATGGAAAAGAAAACCCAATTAGGTTGGTGGTTAAAAAAATAGAGATGAATTTTTAGTTATTTATTTATTTAAGCACATATTGGTACAAAAGGGCACCAGATATATATGCGCTACACAAATGTCATTTGATTTGTGTGAAGGCTGTGATACTGCCAAACCGAAGCAGGTGGTTTTCTTAGGGGGATACAGTCGAAGCCTTCGACCTAAAGGTGTGATCCACAAGGTAGTGGAGCATCGTGAGGAGATGCAGTCCCATGGTAGCCGGTCACCAACAATTGGTTAATACGCCATTTGTTCCCTCAGGATACTAGAGCCAGTCCATGTTCATCATTGGCTTGGAATGAGAGTTTTCCAACTTCCCTAGGAGGACCCCACGTGTCCACCAACCCAGTTAAGCGCCGGACATTCGCTTCTTGTCCTCTCATTTTCATAAACAACAGTAATGCCATGAGAAGGCAATGAGTAGGACTTGTGTGACAGAGGCTATATAAGCACGACTATTTGAGAGTATTTCGAGAGTGACAGCGGACTCTCGCCGTACCAGGGCATTTGGGGACAGTTATTTAGATGTGTTTTGTATTTCATTCCCTTTTCCCTTTTTTGTACAAAATTATAAGGAAAAAAAACAACAGAATGTCTTTTAGTTTACATCATATAGTAAACTGTGGTAGATGTACATCACCTTTATATAAATCTGGTAAATGTTTAAAATTATTAGGGCAAATTCTTTATTGTCATGATAAAGTGTATTAAGAAGACGAAGATTATCAGAACTATGTGATGAGATATTAGCGCACATTACATTTCGAACAATCTGGTCACACCTAATATACTTGTTAAGAACATTTATAGATAGAAAATAAAAAGTCAACTAGACTGGAAATGGGGCGTAAGAATAGACAAGAATGATAAAGGAAGAGGTTTTGTGGAGATTTAGTATTTTCATAGTTGAAATCATGAGTCAATTGAAGCTAGACCACCATGGAAAACCTGGAAGCACTGGATGACTGTTTCGTTTTATTATGGGACTCCTCCGTGGCAGTACGCATCACGAGATTCAGGATGCGGGAATTCACACGGCTGAGGAGTCCCATAATAGGAAGAATGTATTGCGCTAATATCTCCTCACATAGTTGTGATAACCTTTGTCCTCTTATCACATTACGGAAATTTATCAAAGGGATCAGTTGCTTCAAAAGTGTAAAAGACCGCGTTAAAACCAATAATAGTAGGTAAATGCTCAACTTAGTTCTATGCAGACTATGCATAACACGTAAATCAATGAGTTTGTAAAGTATACAAAATAAATAATAATTTCAATACACTATTTTCCCATATCATCATTTTATAAATCTGATTCGCTTACAAATGCCCTGGGGTACGGTCGAGAGTGAGGAGAGTCAACTCTCTCTCTCTCTAAATGCTCTTACATCGACATGTGTATACAGCTTTTACCACACAATTTCTACTCACTGCCTTCTCACAGCATTACTGTTGTTTACCAAATTCAGAGGACGAAAACCGAGTGTTCGGTGCTTTAATCGGGTTGATGGATATGGAGGATCGATCTAGGGGAATTAGAAAACCTTAATTCCAAACCAATGGTGTACATGGGGTCCAAGATCGTGAAGGAAAAAATGGCATACGAACCTATCGTTGGTCACAGGCTACCGTAAGACTGCATTTCCTGACGTTTCTCCATTGCCTTGTGGATTAGACCTTCAAATTGAAGGTTCAGGGTGTGGTCCCCATGAGAAAACCGCCTGCTCTGGTTTGGGCACCCGAGAAGTATCCCGGCCCTCAAATAAATCAAGTGACTTGTGTGGTGCATATGTATTCGGTACCCCTTTGTACCAATATTTATGTGTTCAAATAAATACATAAAAGTTGAAAAACTGAGTATTAGAGAAAACCAGTAGAAAAAAACTACCTAAAATCACTAAATTCAAAACCGATGTCATAATCACGATTATGAAATACTTCTGGTTTAAACAGGACTTTGTTAACCATCTTAAAAGTGACTGTAAAATCACAAGATTATTACATAATTATCAGAAGGGGTTTTGTGGAGATTTCAGTATTGTCATAGTTGAAAACGTGAGTCAATTAAAGCTAGACCACCAGGTTTTCCATAAATCCGATAATAGGCTATCCTTAATAGAATAATAGTTAAACATAAAAAAAGAAATCAGTATAGGTTTGTAGAGATTGTTGAGTTTATATAGATATAATGAATGAATCAATTTTAGACCACCAATAAATGGTCGTTTCATCTTAGTATAGGGACTCCTCAACAATGCACATCTACGATCCTGTACAAGGGATTCGAACCCAGGACCTTCGATTTCGTGCGCGAATGCTTAATCTATAGATCATTGAGTCCCATACTAAGACGAAATAACCATCCAGTTCCTCCACGTATTCAATGGTGGTCTAACATTGATCTATTCATCTAATCAGAAGAGAAATATTAGAAAAAAACACAAGTATCATTGATAATTTATAGAATAACATATGTTATTACCATAGTCGCCTACAATCACATAAACATGATCTATATGTCTGTGCCAAGAAAAAAACAACAACCTAATTACAGCTTAATTGAACATGAAACACATTTATATAAGACGGTGATATGTATATATCTATATATATGTGATATTGATGCTATGTGAAAATGAATTAAAAATATAGGAAAAAAAATCTACTTCAAAAGAGCACGTTTATGTGCGAATGTGAAATAGATAAACACCTAATAGATGCTTATCCTGGTATAATAAGCACCTAATAGATAAACACTTGGCAGACAAGATTGAAAAGCAAATAATAGATTCGTTGAAACAAATCAAACAACAGGGTTTCATCTTAGAAAAAGTGTTCGAAATGTTAAAACCTACAGGAACGAGAACACCAAGGCTAGATGGCTTGCCAAAAATACACCTAGAAATGTATAGTATAAACAGTTAAACTAAATATGAATGTTAGCTAAGATGTTGTATAATGTTTCCGATATTCATTAAGTTCGTGGTGTATTCATATTCAGGAAAACATCCAATTGTGTCACTAGGCAAGCCCTAACAATCAGTCAGTCAGCTACAACGTACGATCAGGGACACATATACATCGGTTCGAGTTGCCATACCTCAATCATTAGCACAACAAGATCAACACTGAATTCATAGAAGTAGTTCATTTAGTGGTGGTAATATATAATAGAAAGGCTGTATATAAGGATATAGTATAGGAAGGAAGAAAGTTATGAAACAATTTTAATCTCAAAGTTTAAGGGAAGACAAAAAGTGTATAAACCTATCCCAATGTGATCGATTCTGAGCCATGTCAACCACAGTCTTCAACCATTGGTTACGATAGTCACGCGGACCCCAACCAAGTAGTCTGCATCTACCAACATGGTTCAGAATAGAAGTTAGTGACTTCAAGCACTGATTCCATGTTTTGGTTTGGCCGCCCCTAGATGTCTTCTAACCATCGCCGATACTAGTCATCATAGCGCGTCGTGATAATCGGTGTTTAGGCATACGTAACATGTGGCCTAACTATCTCAGTCGATGAGGATTCACAACTTCATCAACTGATTTACCATCATTGCCTAAATACCCTATGTCTAACCTCACTATAACTTACTCGGTGATCCCAGCAGATGCGAGCAATATTTATAAAATATCTGTGGTCAAATACTAGTAACTTACGAGTATTTTCTACTCTTAATGGCCCTCACATTGAATACACAAGGCCAAAGAAAAGGAAGAAGACCAAAGTACACATTACACCGAGAAATGGAGACACATATGAGAAGAATGAACAATAATTAGATAGAACTAGAAAGGAAGGCGGGGAACAGAGTGGATTGGAGAATGCTGGTCGATGGCCTATGCTCTATCGGGAGTAACAGGCGTATGTAAGTAAGTACTCATCTTTTTTGTTCTACTTATTATTTCGTCAATTTAGAAAATGATGCCATATAGTTACGTAAGATTTTCTTTATTTCCAGCACGTTGGAACATAGTCATAACAGATAGTTGTGGAAAACTTTAACTCATTAGAAAGAGATAGCTATTTTTTTTGACATACGAAAGATTGTTAATATTATTATTCTCCTTGTCATCGTTATTATCATGCCTACTGAATATTTGTATGAACTTTCAAGTGTCTGTAGCATTTGTTAAGGAAAAACTATAGAAGAAATTTCATCCGCTTCTATATTGAGACATGTTTGTTGATTTCGTAAGCTACTATTTAGCATCATCCATAGAACCACAACTAAGGAGTTGTGGTAAATGATGATTAATAAAAGGAACATTGAGACTGAGACGTACCGGGTACATGAAGCTGATGAGTGCCAAATAGTATAGAATATACAACATAGATGCTACTGATAAGCACATACCAAATAAGCTGTGAGTGCATTTCCCTAATCTAATTATTTTGCTTATTGATGCAATGGGTTTCTTTAGTTATTTTAAAATAGTTGAGGATCCTCTGGAAATAAAGTAACTCAGTCAACGGATGAGACTGTAATATAGTTGCGTAACCAAAATAAGTGAGGTAGGGGTTGGAATTTGCAATGCTGTGATCAATTGAGGCGAAATAAGGTGTTTAAGACCCTATACTGATACGCACTCTTTGTATACACAAACGCCTAGCTACTCGAGAAAAAAGATAAAGTGAGGAAGGAAGTTTACTTGGCTAAACAGAATCAAGAAACAACTGTACTCTCATTTATTTGTATTAAAATATATTCATGTCCTTTAAGAAATTAAACGTTTCGATCTCATCCCTTGTATAATAAATCCACTTCTTGTTCAATCATGTGGATTTATCAGTTTGGCAATTTTTGATTGACCCATTGAATCAATTAGTGTAAGACAGTGGTGGAGATTGTTAAATTATATAGCTTATCACATAAACTAACTTTAGCTAGACAACCATTCAAAACCAAAAAGTAATATACAACTTTATAGTCTTCGTTTGGAACTCATCAGTAGTGTACATCCGTAACTCCATCTATAAATCGAAACCAGGATGTATAATGACTGTCTAACTAAGGTTAGTTCGTGATGTACAAAACAAACTTTATACCATAAGTTTACTTTTTTTCTCATAAATTAAGTGATTGACTAAAGAATATCAGGGTAGCTAATACACACAAAAGACAAACGACGTTATACAATGGAAGTATTTCATTGTACAACACACACATGAAAGCGGAAACAGTTCCAATTTTTCTAACAAAAACAAGAAAGACGGTAAAAGGAGACTTGTGTACGAAGGGTGACACATTTGAAATTAGGAAACATTATCGATTATTAAATATAACCTGGACCGTCGTTGTTACCTTCACGTGGTGGTCGAGCTTGCCTATCGTGATGAAACTATCGAGCTATACTGGCTGGAACAATCGTTCCTCAAGGTCCTACCATGCCAGACAGGTCGGTTAAAGAGCGGTAAGACTCAAAGCAGCAATCCCAAGGACCGAAGGTGAAGTCGTACTGCTGACTGTACAGAGGTATGACAGCAGTAAGGTGTTTCCTTCAGACAACCAGCATAACAGTGATGCCGTCTTTCTACAAAAGAAGTCTGGGGTTAGATAAGGTCGACCCTACAAATGTACACCTCGCCTTATGCCACAGATTTTCGTCTCCGGCAGTAAGGTCCTAAGAAGTAGGGAGCTAGCACAAAAATTACCCTCAAAAAGGTCGTGTATGACCAACCTCAAGCACTTGTCCCTTAGGCACTGCAATCACGCTCTAAGGTCATTAATACCACTTCTAACCCAATTTGCTTTTCAGGTACCTCTACAAGAACTCTTCCATGGTATGGGCAACCAAGAAGTGAAAACCATCCTGAAGACCACACTAACTGACTGATTAAATAGAATTGATTAAAAATTCGACTCAACTCATTATTATTATCATAACTAAATATCTCATAAATTGTTCAACATATTTATCATTATTATTCTCATACAAATCATGATGAGAATAATAATGATGTATTAAAAGGAATGTATGCATCTTATACAAAATGAAACTCTTTCTTAATGTATACATCTCTATAATAGTAGTATATGTGTAAGTATGTATAAGCAGAAATGATTTACTAACTATCTACCTACCTACCTACCTACCATTACAATACTTAATTCAACACACTAAATTATCAATTATTATAAAACAGGTATTAACAACTATTAATTGGATCGATAAAATAGTATTACAAGTTGCTTTTTTTTTCTTTTTTTCTTCTGTATAATGCTGATTTACTACTTAAACAAGGATATATGAAGGGAGGTCCATAAGCAAGCACACAGATGATGTAACTATATATATATATATATGGTATTACTACAGAAACTTGGTATTTGATTCAGCGTACAAAGAGTATACAAAGAGGAGAGTATGTGAGAAGGGGGTGGGGAGAGAGAGAGAGAGAGAGGAGGGACATCACGGGAAAGGTGTACTTTAAAAGTAAAAGTTAGACATGTGATCATCAGCTCATTTGAGTTATGTAGAAAAAAAAGCAACACATACATACATAGTAACAAATTATGATTTTTAAAGTTAGATGACAATTATATGACTTATTCAATGATCAAAATAGTTTCCATGTGTAAAAACATGTGAAATTTTAATTTATATTAACTTTTTTAAAAATTTTAATAGTTAGATTATCTAAATTCTGTGGTGGTAGTGGTAGTGTTATTGCTCTTTTCTATTGATTAGTTTTATTAAGAAAAAAAAAATGTAAATCCATTAGCATACGTACTTTTTAAGTAGTCAGGTCACTTTATCGTACGTTCTATTCTATTTATCCATGCTACTCTGTGCATAGTCAGTTACGGGTATGAGGGCTAATATTAATTCCCGGCTGCCCACACGGTGGAAAGGTATTTCTTAAGGGACCTGAAAAGAAAGTTGGACTAGTGTTGGTATTAACGACCTGGAAGCGTGACTGCAGTGCCCAAGGGACAAATGCTTGAGGCTGGTTACGCATGGCCTTTTTGTGGGGATTTTTGACGTGTTAGCTCCGTTCTTCAAAGGACCTTACCGCCGGAGAAGGAAATCTATGGGATAAGGCGAGGTATGCATTTTTAGGTTCGACCTTTTCTAAACGCATACCTCTTTGTGGGAAAGCAACATCACTGTTATGCTGGTTGTCTGAAAGAAACACGTTACTGCTGTCACATCTCTGTACAGTCAGTAGTACGACTTCGCCTTCGGACATTGGGTTTGCTTCTTTTAGTCTTACCGCTCATTAACCGACCTGTCTGGTATGGTAGGAACTTGAGGAACGATTGTTCCAGCCAGTATAGCTCGATTGTTTCCTCACGATAGGCAAGCTCGACCACCACAACAAGGTAGCAGCAACGGTCGGGTACTCTGTGCATACGTCCCCCAGCACATAATGAACTTTCGGAGTGTCAGGCAGTCGGGCACAAAACCTTGAACCTAGGTTTTATGCTATTTAGCACTCGTCAAGACCCTACACCTGTAATCGTTAAAGAATTTGAGTTCCCTAACTCATACGATCTATATGTTATCCAGCTTAACAATTTGTAACAATACCATTAGACTATTGAGGTTCGAACTGACCTTCTGTAGGATTGAGATGTTTACAGCCAATCGATTAACGAGTAGAATAACCAACGTCATGATATTGGTAGGTACTTTTAAGTTAAACTTAAACCTGTCAAAGGTTTAATATGTTACACTTGTTCTTGAATCATTCAATGAAAATAAATAAAATAATCAAATTACTTAATTTGCTTATAATAATGATCCTCTTCTGAATTGAAGATGTAAACTTCTTAACATTGAATACACTTGGTTACTGATGGCATAACAGGTAATGATGTATTTAACTATTAGTTAAAGTTTAAGAATCTGGCTACAATATTATACTAACTGAATTTCCAAAATTGTTCAATAATTATTGATAACTTGGTTGGAAGAGAGTTAGGGGCGACCAAACCAAAACATGACATCAGACCATAAAGTCATTAACTTCCAGTCTGAGCCATGTTGGTAGATGCAGACTACTTGGTTGGGGTCCACGTGACTATCGTAACCAATGGTTGGAGACTCTAGGTGACATGGCTCAGAATCGATCACAATGGCGCAGGTGTATACACTCTATGTCTTCTCTTAAACTATGAGATTAAAATTGCTTCATATCTGTCTTTCTTCCTGTACTATATCCTTCTTTTATATATCACCACAATTAAATTAACTACTTCTATGAATTCGGTGTTCATCTTGTCGTGATAATGAGGTGTGGCAACTTGAACCAATGTATACATGTGCCTGGTCATACGTTGTAGCTGACTGACTGACTGATAACTTGGTAAAACTTAGAGTTAAATTAGAAGGAATTAGGAGAGGAAAATTTAATAAATAGTCTAAATCAATATGTTATAAGTACCAATGACCTCAATAGAGAATGGGCTTGAACTATAGTAAAAATAATAATTCATCAAAAGAACAATAAAAAGCTTAATTAATAATTGTGCTACACAATTAATCTTTAACGAATTCTGTCTATTAACATTCAGGGTATTTCAGTTGTAATTCTTTATCTGATTCCTTAATTTGTTTTCTTCTATGTATTGATTTTATTCTCGATGGTGCTTAATCGGTTGCTAAAACCCTGTAATTAACAATGATTGAATTGATCATATGATTGAATTTAAATAAACATTTTAATCTTGGTAAGACTATAATTTATGAACGAGCCAATCAGAAGCGTTTAAGAAATTTCAAGGTCGCGGCCTCAATTTCAGTACCTGATGCACATGTACGATCGGTTCATAGAGGATTTTAGAGAAAACCTGACAATTAAGAGACTACAATAAATAGGACTACTAAGAAGTTCCTTTATTTGTAATTGCGGTAATCAAATGAATTGTAGATCTTGTGCAGACTACCTAGGTGATGTTGTCCTTCGATGTAATTTATGTTGGTGGAAGACGTCCGCTAGAATAGGAACTTTTTTCTCTCGATCCATATTGAGACTAAGGCAAATTATAATAATTGCCGCGAACTGTATAATAAAAGCACCAGTAACATTGGCTGCAATATTGGCAGAAGTTACTGAAGCTTCGGCTGTTCAGTGTTATGAGTATTGTAGGGATATATGCGTAATAAAAATGACAAACTTACACAGCCACAGTACACACAAACAATATTGGGGCTGTGTTAGAGGTTGAAAGAGTATATGGAACGTTTCACGAATTCGCGTGTCATCCTTGCGCAGGGGCCATGCTAATCTTCTCTGTATCGTTCCAATTTTAGTATATGTACCGCCGAAGCGAGTACATTCTAGTCCCCAAATGCCCTGGCAGGGCCGAGAGTGGAGAGAGTAGGCTCTCCCTCTCCAAATGCTCTAACATGACCACGCGTATATAGCCTCTGCCACACAAGTCCTACTCACTGTCTTCTCGTGACGGGGGTGTTGTTTACAAAATTGAGAGGACGAAAACCGAATGTCCTACGTTCTAACCGGGTTGGTGGACACGGAAAGTCCACATCTAGGGGTGTTGGGAAACCTTCATTCCAAACCAATGGTGAACATGGGTTCCAGCAGCCTGAGGGAACAAATGGCGTATTAACCAATCGTCACCAGCTACCATGGATTGCATCTACTCACGATGTTCCACTACCTTGTGGATCAGATCTTTAGGTCGAATGCTCCAGATGTGGTTCCCTAAGAAAACCACCTGTTTCAGTTTGGGCACGTGAGCAGGATCACAGTCCCTACACAAATCGAATGAGATTTGTGCGGCGCATATGTATCTGGTGGCCCCTTGTACCAATATTTATGTGTTTAAATAAATAAATAAAAATGAATGAGTATTTGCAACCTTATCATGGCTCCAGAGACCGGCTATTATGGAGCCATATGGATGAGTTCCTCTACCCTATGTAATAATATCTTAGATCCTCTGAATCTCTTTCCAACCTTGACCTTGGACCATGTAAAAGAAGTGCATTCACTTCAATTCTTTGGTTTTGTATAATATATATTTTACTCAATACCGTCTCCTGATTGGCTAACATTTCTCAAGGTCACTTTAGATTCTTTCAAAGATCCTCCATAAATTATAATCTCGCCGAGAGTGAAGCTGATGTATACGGTATTACGGCTGTCATTTTTCAGGGTGCAAAATGCATTGCCCAACAAATTTGCACCACTTACATTAGAAACATGCTAACCGACTTAAACTTACATATATCTAAGCTAAAGGACAAGAACAACATTAATACAAACAATTAGAATGAATAATGATAATCTCATTTATTTATTTGAACACATAAATATTGATACAATGCGGCACCAGATATAGATGCGCCACACAAATCTCATTTCATTTGTGTGAGAGCTGTGATACAGCCGAGGTGCCCAAACTATAGCAGATGGTTTTCTTAGAGGGCAACAACCAGAGCCTTTGACCTAAAGATCTGATTCACAAGGCAGTGGAGCATCGTAAGGAGATGAAGTTCCATGTTAGCCGGTGACCAACGATTAACTCGTACACCATTTGTTCCTTCAGGATACTGAAGTCAGCCCATGTGAACTATTGGTTTGGAATCAGAGTTTTTCCAACTCCCCTTAGTGTGGACTTCCCGTGTCCACCAACCAATAATAATCTGATTATTATCGATAATATAATACATATACAATATGATCATTGTATTAAAAAAAAAGGTATCATCTTACCCTTGACCAATTTTTTCTAATCTTTGATATTTTCTATTTGGATCACCAATACTAACAATCATTCGAAGTTTTTCTTGTATCATTTCATCAGTCATTTTAGATTTACATTTTTTATTTAAATTATTACGTTCTAATGTACCAATTGTATGATTATTATCATTATTACTATGATGATGATGATGCTGTTGATGCTGCTGATGATTATTATTGTCGATAGGATTAATGATCATAGTATTATTCGATGAGATTTGTTGATGATTTATTGATTTAACTGTACATGTTGTAGTTGAAGTATTAGTAGTAGTAGTAGTAGTAGCATTATGGAAATGATGTTGATTACAAGTAAGAGAATGATTATGTGTAGAGGAAAGATTAGTCATGGGTACTGTTGTTGATGATGTCATGGATATTAGCGTATTTATAGTATTACACATTGTTGATAGAATACTACTATTATTAGTAGTAGAAGGGATCATAGTTGTACAGATAGAATTTGTATTTAAGAAATCTAACTGATCATTTATACTTTTATCAATATGATCATTTACAATAGTAGGGATAGTAGGTGTATTGGTAGTTAACACCATTGTTGAAGATTCATCATCGAATTCATAAGAATTAGATTTTTTCACTGTTAAATTAGGATTCACCGATTGTAAATAAACATCAGGGAGTTGTAATGATGTTGAATGAATACTTGTAGATGAATCATCACTATTATTGAATGATTGGGTGGTTGAATTGATATCTCCTCCACCAATCGGTTGAGTATACTAAAATAATAAATAATAGTAGAAAATGAATAGATTAAATTAGATACTGAAAAGATATTACATAAGAGTTATTATGTAATCTGAAAGTAATTTTCAAAAAGAACTGATAACACTTGGAGAACATAAGTATACAGAAATCATGAATATATATTATCATTGTAAATAAAATACCATTAACATTGTACGGAACTAGTAGACAATGATTACAATGAATTATATGTATATATGAGTTCACTGTTTCGAAATGAAAGTTGTGTTTTGTATAGTTGAATGAATTGTAAGTTGGGTCAGTCGTCGTTGATAATGGTTCAATAACAAACAAATGGGTTGTAACTGAAAAATCCCCGACCGTTGTTGCTAATTTGGCGCGATGGCCGGGATTGAATATCGTGATGAACCAATCGAGATATACTGGATGGAACAATCGTTACTCAAGGTCCTACAATGCCAGACAAGTCCGCTGAAGAGCGGTAAGACTAATAGCAGGAAATCCAAGGTCTGAAGGTGAAGTCGTAATGCTGACTGTACAGAGGTGTGACGGCAGTAAGGTGTTTCCTTCAGACAACCAGCATAACAGCGATGCTGCCTTTCCCCAAGGAGTGGTGGGGTTAGAAAAGGTCGACCCTAAAAATGCGCACCTCAATTTATCCCATAGATTTCCGTCTCCGGCGGTAAGGTCTCAATAAGTAAGGAGCTAACACGAAAACTACCCACAGAACGGTCGTGTGTGACTGGTTCAGAATAGTTGTCCCTTGGGCACTACAATCACGCTCTCAGGTCATTAAGATCACTACTAATCCAATTTCTTTTTATGTACATCTGAAAGAACCCTTCCACTGTGTGGGCAACCGGGAAGTGATAACTGCCCTCATACCTCTAACAGTACACAAGACTGAGCTGAAAAATCTAAATCATTTAGCTACAATAAATCAGTAACTGAATATCATAATCATGATTCCCGTTAAATCTGAGGATCCTTACACTTTCTAACCCATATATGGTCGTTATATGTTCATTGATGCTAAAAAGTCTTAAAATAAAATGAAATAGTTGTGTATACACAACTTCAAACTTTACATTAGCACAACCGAAAACGAATCGAAATAAACGGAAACGGAATGTAGCCGCTCAGCACAGGCCAGTTCCTCCATACAGAATAGGAATTGCAAAGCTCAATTCGGCTGGAATATATATATATATATATATATATATATATCAAGAAAGACTGAGTATGGGATCAGCAACGCCTGCCTAACGAGCACTAATTCTAATGAAAATTATGTTGAGTATAGTTTTATACACAATATACACAACTACATGGTACAGAAATACGCCACACGTAATGTCAAGTTAAGTAGAACAATTGCAATAACATTACAATTTCGATCAACAGAGTTCCCCTTCACACCTAAATGACTACTTCAACATGATATTAGTCTCTATACAATTATCAATCAATCATAATCATTAGTCTACTTCAACTAAAACATCACAATTTTTGTTTGGATTGATTCATCAAAACACATATCATAACCAAATAATAAAAAATTACAATACATAATGAGGAAGTATTTGCCAGTGTAGATAGGAGAATTTTACAGGTCCTTCTACGATATTACTGTGTCTGAGGAGATCGTCTACAAGGGATAGGTTACAGGTAAATAGACGATTTGGAATTCGCTGATTACCTAGCTCTTCTATCACATACACACCAACAAATTTAGGTGAAGATACACAGTGTACCAACAGACTCTACAGTAGTAGGTCCTCAAACACAATATAAGAACCACCAACACAATCATACTTGATGGAGATGTTCTGGAACAAGTGCGAAGTTCTACGTACCTGAGGACCTGATGCACGTATGAAGGCACACATTGGAAAACTAAGATTACCATTCCTAAAATTCACAAACATACAAAACTCTAATCGAATGTCAAACAACATCAAACTCACAATCTTCAATACAAACATCAAGTCAGTTCCATTGTACACAGTTAAAACTTGCACAACTATCAAAATCATCATTGAAAAGTCACAAGTAATTATGAACAGTTCTCTACACAACATATCCTATGACTGTTCACCTCATGATACCATCAGCAACAACCTACTGAAGTAGACAACAATTCAATATTCAGTTCAAGAGGAGATTAAGAAAACATATTGGAAATGGATAGAACATACATTATGAGAATCATCAAACTGCATCACCAAGCAAGACCTTACTCGGAATCCTCAAGTTCAAAGTTAAAGACGAGACCAAAAGAACACATTGAGTCAGGAACTGAAGTCTAATTATCAAAATAATGAATAGTAATCGGGAATAACTGGAAAGGATTTCTCATGATTGAGTTGTATGAAGAATGTTGGTGGGTGGCCTATGTTTCTCCACGAGGGGTATCAGGGGTAAATAAGTGTATATATTCATGTATACATACATATACGTACATTACGTACATATACATACGATATGGATAACTAACAGTTAGCAATGAAGTTTATTAGATCTTAGTTTCAGTATTAAAAATAGTGTAATTTGCGTCAATAATATGTTATTAATTTATAAAGGACAAGGTAATATCTGAAAATACAACGAAATGCACAGAATAATAATAATAATAATAATAAATCTATTGTTAATACTACTAATAGTTCTGGGTTCGAATCTCGCGAGTGCGGGATCGTAGATGCACACTGCTGAGGAGTTCCATAATAGAACAAAAAACGGCCGTCTAGCAGTGCTTCCACGTTTTCCATGATGGTCTAGCTTCAATTAACTCATGATTTCAACTATGAAAAATACTGAAATCTCCACAAAACCCCTTTTGACTACTAATAGTATTTTTATCCCTATGATAAACACCAGAAAAAAACAGTAGTGGGCACATAAGATAACGGGAAAGACTAGAGAATTAAAGATGTGTATTTGATTCTCCTAGATACTGTAACACATTATTTATTCTATTTTATTTAAACACATAAATATTGGTACAAGAAGCCACCAGATACATATGCACCATACAAATCTCATTCGATTTGTGTGAGGGCTGTGATACTGCACACGCTCCCGAACTGAAACAGGTGGTTTTCTCAGGGGCCCACAAAAGGAGCCTTTGACCGAAAGATCTGATCCACAAGGCAGCGGAGAATCGTGAGGAGATACAGTCCCATGGTAGCCGGTGATCAACGATTGATTCATACGCCATTTGTCCCCTCAGTATACTGGAGCCCATGTGCACCATTAGTTTGGAATCAGGGTTTCCCAACTCCCCTAAGTGTGAATTTTCCGTGTTCACCAACCCGGTTACAGCGTCAGACATTCGCTTTTCGTCTTCTGAATTTCGTAAACAACATCCCTGCCACTAGAAGGTAGTGAGTAGAAGTTCCCTGGCAGAAGCTATATATTCGCTGGCCATGTGAGAGCATTTGGAGAGGGAGAGCGAACTCTCCCCACTCTCGGCCGTATATAACACATTACAACTACTACTACCAGTACTACTTTTATGACTGATAATTTTTTGCCTATCTCTCTCTCTCTCTCTCTCTTCCCTTATTCACCCAACTAATTTTGTATGTTTTTAATAAAATTATCCATATCATACATCGTACAAATGTTATCTAAAACCTTAAATATATCTATAAATAAATAACCTATAAGCAACTACAAATGAAAAGCACATACGAAAAAAGATAGCGGGGTGATTTAATGGTACACATTTAGGATAAATGGATAGATACAAATACACAGATAAACTAATAAAACAACAACAAATTTTGTTCAAAGTTCTTTCCAAAAAAAAATCAATATTGATTATATATATAGAAAGTTTCAAGAGGAAATTTTATAACAGTACCATGCACTGGTCCACCAGGGTGTTTCGTACCTGAGTGGTTACGCGACAGGATTGGGCTGTACTGTTCGAATTGTGGCGTTGAAGTCTATATAGTGTCTGGTTCTCCTGTTAAACAGGATTGAGCTGTACTCTTTGGGTTGTTACGCGAATGTCTGAATGGTGTCTGGTTCTCCTGAAAACCAGTGCAAGATTACCCTGGCCCATAAGGGTATATTATATAATGCACTGAGGGTTTGTTATTTGATAATCTTGGTCAATTTTCGCTTTCTAATACTATATATATCTATCAAGTTAATAGTCAGTGTCATGCCCCCAAATGCCCTGGTACGGCAGAGAGTCCGCTCCCCTTCTCCGAATTCTCTCACATGGCTACGCGTATATAGTCTCTGCAACACAAGTCTTACTCATTGCCTTCTCATAGCATTACTGTTGTTTACGAAATTCAGAAGACGAAAAGCGAATGTCTGACGCTTTAACCGGGTTGTTGGACACGGAAAATTCACACCTAGGGGAGTTGGAAAACCCTGATTCCAAACTAATGGTGCACATGGGCTCCAGTATACTGAGGGGACAAATGGTGTATGAATCAATCGTTGATCACCGGCTAACATGGGACTCCATCTTCTCACGATCCTCTACTGCCTTGTGGATCAAACCTTTAGGTCAAATGCTCGGGGTTTGGCTCCGTAAGAAAACCGCCTGCTCCAGTTCGGGAACCCAAGCAGTATCACAGCCCTCACACAAATCGAATGAGATTTATGTGGCGCATGTGTATTCGGTGCTCCCTTGTACCAATAATTATGTGTTTAAATAAATAAATAAAATAATCATTGTCATCATTGGATACAAACAATTCAGTAATAGTTTGTATTTCTTTGTAGGAGACAGGGCGGTTAGAGAATAGATATTTCCTTATGAATAATGTTAAGTAAACAGATAACGAAGTACATCAATCTTACTAATAATATCCGACTTAAATAACATGAAAATATACAATTTCAACTTTCCATCTTGTTATGACTCGTAGGTTGAATGCTTTATTCGGATCCTAGCTACTCGGATAACCCCAGGCTAGCACTACTCAGCGACTTGAAAGACCAGAGAGAAAACACGAGTATCAGAGAAGCACTTTACTACAAGGTTCCATAGTAGCAAAATGTTTAACAGCCAATCAGGACCTCATTATTTTAGTAACATAGCTTCTAACTAATCGCTGATTGGTTGGCTCTTTATGAGCCTCTCTGGAGGCTTTGATAGAGTTTATTGTAAGCCGACCTAACACATCTCCATCTATTAACAATATAAATCTTTGAAATTGAATCCATTGAAGTGTATTTCAATGAATGTTACACATAAACTTCTAAATCATAAGTATACACTTGAGATGTAATGATGATATACAACATAGGACCAGGCACATATATGCATCAGTCCAAGTTGTCATACATCATTAGCATTCCAAATATCCTGACATTGTTAATTAGTGCTAACAGAAGACTCTGTATTTTATCAATCATCTATAAATAAATGTGTTATTTCTTGCTCTAATGTAAGTTTGAAACCAACATGGATAAGTAGAATAAAATGAAGATAAAAAAAAGCATAACAATAACAAGACATAGATTGAAAATAAATCTTCTGTTGCTTGCACGATGCGTAATGATGCTTGGGGTAGATTAAAAGAAAGTTTGGATTGGACAAACGGAAACGTAGAATCAGTTCATAAAATCACTGTCTATTAGTGATCTGAATCATGTTGATATTATTATTTATACACAAATATAAGTAAAATAACCACAATCATTAGTTGAAGAAGTTTGGTGACACAAGTCAGAATTAGTCACAGCAATGCAGATTCATTCAAACTTTATCTTTTAATACATATTAAGTTCCAGTAATCCTTCATAGAAAAATTTTTTTTGATTTCCATCTTCTCGAATCAAAATCTCAATCTTTAGTTGTTCTCACTATGGTGTTTACCAAGATTTTTTTTCAACCCTTAAGCTAAACATATTGCTAATTCTATCTCATCGTACTGAAATGATATAGTAACTTGGCATAATACACATTTTCGCCAGGATCAACGTTGATTACAAGGAATGAAATAAACTCCTTTTAAACTGTTTTTATCAAGTTTTAATAAAGAGATAGAATAATTTGATGGTGCACATCACATAGATTCAAACAAATACATACACACACACACGTACACTTTATGCCCAGAAAAGCAGATCCATTAAGAATAAATTTTCAAATCAACAAGAGTCAGTCAGTCAGTTACAACGTAGAACTTCGTACGTACGTACATCACTTCGAGTTGCCATATCACATTAACACAGAGATGCAGTTGTCAATTCAAATTCCATAGTGATAGAAGTAATAAGAGTATAAACAGTAATCCGAAAGATTACGGTTTGAAGATGTTATTCAAGGATTATACTCCTTGAATAAATTAGGAAATAAATTAGGAAAGAGAAAAAAGATAGGGACATGAAGAATTCAGAAAATTAGAATTTGGTAGAACACAAAGAGTGGATGTACCATTACCATTGCAAACAATTTTGAGCCATCTCATTCAAGGTCTCTAACCATCGATTGCTATCATTTCGCGAATCCCAACCAGGTAGTCTACACCTACCTACCAACATGACTAAGTCGACTTGACAGTGACTTTATGGATTTGTGACACGTTTTGGTCTGTCTGCTCCTAGCTTTCTTCCAACCTACTTCTACACCAATAAAACGTAGGTCAGAGAAAGAACAAATAGAATGAATATGTAAACTTTATCTAAGATTAAGAGAATGTAGGAGTCAATGTTATTGTTTTATTATCATACAAATATATAGCAAACTTATTTCTATAGCGGCTTCTTCATTGTCACACATTACTTTTACAGAAAACTATAAGATTTCACATATTGTAGTGATAGACTGTGAATTCGAATTCTGTGTGTATAACAACATTGAGATTTAATAAACACACCTAGTTTTCAAGTTCAGAATAGGAAGAAACGATACCTTCTGGATTTCACTGTTAACCACAATCCAGTTTTATTATTCTGAAAACATTCATTTTGATGCTGTGTGATAATTAACACTATTCTAGCCAACAACAGTTTAATCTAATATTGTTTCAGTACTGTTTAGAAAAATGTATTATTTACCATAAAACCTAACGATGAGTTTGACTAAGCAACTAATGAAAAGAGTCAGTCAGTCAGATACAATGTAGGACCAATCATCGGTCCAAGTTGCCATACATCACTCTATACCACAACAACATAAACACCGAATTCATAGAAGTAGTTAATTGAATGGTGATAATATATAAAAGAAAGATTGTATATAAGGATATATTATAGAAAGAAAGACAGATATAAAGCAATTTTAATCTCAAGGTTTAAGGGAAGATAAAGAGTGTATACACCTATGCCATTGTGATCGATTCTGAGCCATGTCACACACAGTCTCCAACCATTGATTAAGATAATCACGTGGACCACAACCAAGTAGTCTGCATCTACCAAAATGACTCAGACTACAAGTTAGTGACTTCAAGCACTGATTCCATGTTTTGGTTTGGCCGCCCCTAACTCTCTTCTAACCATCCTCAATACTACTCAGCATAGCACGTCGTGGTGGTTGGTGTTCAAGCATACGTAACACGTGGCCCAACCATCTCAGTCGATGAAGATTCATGACCTCATCAACTGATTTACCATCATTCCCTAAATACCCTATGTCTAACCTCATTATTACTTACCCGGTGATCCTAACAGATGCGAGCAATATTTCTAAGGCATCTCTGGTCAAATACTAGTAACTTACGAGTATCATCTACTCTTAATGGCCATGTTTCACAGTCTTCAAGTAGAACAGAGCGAACTGCTGCACAGTATACTTGTCGTCTTTCCTATAGGTGACGTATTTTGGTAAAAGTCAAACGAGCTTTTTAAATCTGTGCTGAGATTTCGTTAGACATCAACCCATTATTGCTGATCAAACTTCCAAGATAAGTGAAGTTGTCGACATTTGATTTTCTCGTGTTTGCAGTTCACGAGTCTTAGTTAGGCGCCCGATAATTATTGAAGCAAGTATTTTAGATGCTATGTTAGTCAGACTAAGCAACTATTGAATGAAATACACATTTTACTATATGTTGTATAGAGTTTAATCACATGTGTGTGTGTGTGTGTGTGACGATTAACATATCTCATAAAAAATAAAATAAACTTATAATCACATATCAATGACTAGTTACCACGAGCACTACATTTGTGTTATATAACAAGTGTTTTGATAAAAAAAAAGAAATGGAACAATTCTGTTATGTTAGCCAAATTAAAGTGTACATTGAATTAGGTCAACAATAACAACAACAACGAATATAGAAATGTGTTGGAACTGCAAATGAAAAAAAGCAGTGCGCGTACACACACACACATACATACATACATACACAAAACAAGATATCACTAACTAATACACTAAAGGGATATATATAGAGAAAAACCTATTTTTAAAGTATGAAAAGTGCACATCTATAATTTCTGAAGGGGGGGGGGAAAGAAAGAACAAGGAGGAATATGGATGGGGAATAGTAAAGAAGCCCAAAAATATAAATAAACAAATTGTTGTAATATAAACTAGTTGTATTGATCATTCTCTTTTCTTTCATTCGTTACAGTACAGTCAACTAATCTTGTTTCAATGTAAATAAAAGAAACGATATACCGTGAAAGAAAGTGCATTCTCCTAGAATATTTTGAAGATAATGGATGTAATATAGATGAACTTAAATGGTTAGCTGATCAAAACATGATAGGGGAAAAATAGATAATGTCAATTGAATACTGTATAACATAATAGACAATATGTAAGATATTATTATCCTTTTGACAAGTGTATTTAATATAGTAAGCAAAGATGGATAGTGGCTAGCAGTAGAATACAGGACGCGCGTTTCGTCCTATTTGGGACTTGTCAGCTAAATATGGATAACGTGGTGTTTGAAGTGAAAGGTACTAGGTTCGAGTCTCAGAGTGAACATCAACAAATCTGAGATGCAGGTACATCCAGCTGACGAGCCCCAAATCGGAAGAAACACGCGTCAAACTGGATTCCACTACTAGCCACTATCCATCTTTGCTTACAATGCTTGTGAATTTAGGCAATACGCACAGTATGCACATATGCCAATTAGACACTGACCAGTTGCAGTCCTAAAAACATCAAAAACATCAAACAAACAATACTATGTATATAATATAGTTAATCAAGAAGACGTGAACAAACCTGATAAAAAAATAATGTAAACGAAATTTAAAACAATTAGTCTACGCAAAATACTCAACATCCATTGGCCGGATACTATCAGCAAAAACGTTTTATGGGAGGGGACAAACCAGCTTCTAGCTGAAGAGAGGAAATTAGGAAAAAACGTTGGAAGTGGATCAGATATACATTAAAGAAATCAACAATGTGCATTACAAGGCAATCCCTAACTTGGAATCCGGAAGGAAAACGAAAAAGTGGAAGGCCAAAGAACATAATACGCCGGGAAATAGAAATGAAAAGATATGAAAAGGATGAATAGCAACTGGAAAGAACTGGAAACGAAGGCTCAGGACACAGTTGAATGGAGAATGCTGGTGAGCGACCTATGCTTCTCAACGAGGGGTAACAGGCATAAGTAAGTAAGCAAGTAAGTAAGTCCCTTTGATAAATTTCGATAATGTAATAAGAAGACAAAGATTATAAGAACTGATAACTGATACAACACAAAGAACATTACCACAAACACACTTGATGGAAATGTTCTGGAACAAGTGAAAAGTTTTACATACCTGGGGACCTGGTGAACATATGAAGGCACAGATTAGAAAACCAAGATCAGTATCCCTATAATTCACAAACATACACAACTACAATCAAATGTCAAACAACATCAAAGTCACAATCTTTAATACAAACGTCTACACAGTACCATTTTAAAGACTTGAAACTTGCACAACTATCACAATCACAATCAAAAAGTCACAAATAATTATGAACAGTTGTCTACACAACAAATTCAATGACTGTTCACCACATGATACCATCAGCAACAACCTACTGAAGTAGACAGCAATTCAACATCCAGTTCAAGAGAAAATTAGGAAAACACATTGGAAGTGGATAGGACATACATTTTGGGAATCATCAAATGAATGTAATATAGATGAACTAAATGGTTAGTTGATAAAATCAGAACTGATAATCTTTGTCTTCTTATTACACTATCGATATGTAAACGAAATTAGATCAGCTGGAATTGTAACCATGAGGAACAGGAATAGTGATGTATGTATAAGACAAGAATAAAAAAAACAAGTGAATATCCAGAATAAAATGGTGTATAGAAAAATGCTGTCATAAAGATGTGCTTTAGGACTGCAGTTGATCAATCTCTCTCCTAAACATCGATGGGAAGATTCAATCAAACAATACAAAAAGGAATTGAAACTTTACTCTATTTCAAAAGTTAGTGGCTATCTGGACTCAGTACATAAGTAAGGTGATGGTGTTTGGAGCGAACAGTATTGGGTTCGAGTCCCGGGGTGAACATCAACTCTGAGACGCAGGTACACTCAGCTGACGAGTTCCAAATAGGGTGAAACTCACGTCCTGAATTCTACTGTTAGTCAACATTCGTCTTTGCTTATAAATATGAATTTATATCAATTATGACTGACAATTGATCCAAATCCTCTAAATGCTTTTTTAGAATAATCAACTCTGATTGTTACATAGATAATATTTAAGAACTCTATATCATTTTTTGAAAGTTATATAGTGGTTAGAGATCTTGCGTGAGATAGCCTAGAATCATGCGTCATAACTCAGATGTTTTTACTCTTTGTTTTGCCCTAGAAACTGAGCTTTGAAGTCTTCTTACACATTTTTCTCTTTTACGATACCGAATATTTTTCAGTAAAACTACTATTACTTTGGGATTTGTCTTGAAATAATTTTATTTCACTGTACTAATATGGTATACCAACTTGAACCGATGCACCTATCTGTAAGGTTTTATGCTTCACTTGACTAACTAAAAGGTATATAATTCCTGGACTAAAATAAGTTGCTTGATCTATTGCGTAATCCTAAACTTCGTTATATAGGTATTGACATCAACCACAATGATTCAAAGGAAATTTTTTACATAAACAACATTTTAACGGACCTGGTACAGCCGAGAGTGGGGAGAGTCAGCTTCCCCTCTCAAAATGCTCTTACATGGCCACGTGAATACAACCACTACCACACAAGTCCTATTCACTACCTTTTCACCACGGCATTACTGTTGTTTACGAAATTCAGAGAACGAAAAGCGAATGTTCGACGCTTTAACTGTGATGTTGGATACGGAGGATCCATTTAGGGGAGTTAAAGACCCTGATAACAAACCAATGGTGAGCATGGACTCCAGTATCCTGAGGCAAGTATCATAGCCTTAACACAAATCAAGTGACTTCTGTGAAACATATGTATTCGATGCACTTCTGTACCAATATTTATGTGTTTAAATAAATAAATCTTGAACCCGATTACACAGGGTTAACTAATCAGTGTTCAGATAGTTCACTGATCAATGAAAATTATGAAATAAACAACAAATTATCAGTCAATCATCTCAAATTTTATTATTCCTGCATTTTCATGTTAGTTGCTTTCCATTTCTGTTCTTTCCTTCTCAATCTTCTACTAAAATACATTCTATTCATGACTATCGTTGTATACTACTTATGAGGATATAAGTAGCCCACACCACAATAGTTATGTAACGTCATAACATGAAAATTTACGAAATAAAATGTTAACTTATAAAGAAAATGCTAGAGATAGAATCATCAAGAAACAATTGAAATAGATTATCACCAAGAAGAAGATAGATGATTTGTAAACGTGAAAATAACAATAAAGAAAGAAAATCATTTAGTATTGTATGCTTGAATCTTCCCATCGATGTGTTAGGACTGCAACTAGTCAGTCTCTAATTGGCATATGTGCATACTGTGCGTATTGCCTCGATATACCTTAATTCACAAGCATGGTAAGCAGAGATGGATAGTGGCTATCAGTGGAATCCAGTTTGACGCGCGTTTCGTCCTATTGGGGACTCGTCAGCTGGATGTACCTGCATCTTGAGTCCCAGACTGATCATCAACTCTGAGATGCAGGTACATCCAACCGACGAGTCTGAAATAGGACGAAACACGCGTCCTGTATTACACTGCTAGCTACTATCCATCTCTGCTTAAAAAAGAAACTGTTGAATAATATTTTTTTAAGAATACTAATCTCTTAGAATAAGCAATGTAGGACATGGTACATGTATGCATTGATTCATGTTATTATACTACACAACAACAGTACAGAGAGATTAAATTATTAAGACTATAATATGGTTATTGATTTCTAGTAATTCCTAGTAAAAAAAGGGAAGGTGCACTGGATTTTGGCATGTCTCCATAAACTTTGAAGATGATGATAATCAGTTAACTATTAATGTTAGCAAAGTGTCATTATTAGTACATACTTCAAACATTGAGATACTGCTGATTACTAGCTAAGTCGAAGAGTATAATCTTGGATTTTCGTTTCATTTATGTTATAATTAGCATTTTCTGTTTATTTTCATGAAAACTTCAATTGAAATGAATAAGTAACTACGATAAAAACTACATGACAATGAGGCATTTGGCTACCTTAAGAGAGTCATAGTTACTCCCGCCCCCGAATGCCCTGGTATGGTCGAGAGTGGGGAGAGTACGCTCTCCCTCTCCAAATACTCTCAGATGACCACACGTATATAGCCTCTACCACATAAGTCCTACTCACTCCCTTCTCGTGGCATAACCGTTGTTTACTAAATTGAGAGGACGAAAAGCGAATTTCCGACGCTTTAACTGGGTTGGTGGACACGGAAAGTTCACATAGAGGAGTTGGAAAACCCTGATTCCAAACGAATGGTTCACATGAGTTCCAGTATCCTGAAGGAACCATATGGTGTATATACCAATCGTTGGTCACCGGATACTAGGGAACTGCATCACCTTACGATGCTCTAATGCTTTGTGGATCAAATCTTTAGGTCAAAGGCTCAGGATGTGGCCATCTAAGAAAACCACCTATTTCAGTTTGAGCACATAGGAAGTATCACAGCCCACGCACAAATCAAATGAGATTTGTGTAGCACATATATATCTGGTACCCCCATTTGTACCAATATTTATGTGTTTAAATGAAGAAGAACCATGGTTAACCATCTATAATATTGATGTTAATAATAAATTGAAAACATAAAGGTTATGTACAATGTAATTACTTTTCTTAAAGTTAATTTATGTGAATTGTCTATTTTTATATTTTATTGATTCAAATGTCAAATTTACCAATTCATTCATATAATAAACATGATAATAGAGTGGGTAGCTGGGTGAATGAATTGCTATGGGATACAGATACACATTCAGAAAGCACAAAAACTAAATAAACAAAATTGTATTTTCACTAAAGTAAACACCAACTAAACGTCCTATATTAGTAGTAAAGGAATGAAAAAAAGATAGAAAATAAACAAATCATAGTAGCTATTCATGAGATGACAGTTAATTAAACAATTACCGGTTGTAAGCAGAGATGGATAGTGGCTAGCAGTGGAATCCAGGACGCGCGTTTCGTCCTATTTGGGACTCGTCAGCTGGATGTACCTGTATCTCAGAGTTGATGTTCACTCTGGGACTCGAGACTGACCAGTTGCAGTCCGAAACACATCAATGGGAAGATCCAAACAAACAATACCAAGTGAATTCAAACTTCACCCTATCGCACAAGCAAGTGGCTATCAGGACTCAGTGGCCGAGTGGATAACGTGATGGCGTTTGAAGCGAGGGTACTGGGTTCGAGTCCTAGAGTGAACATCAACTCTGAAATGCAGGTACATCCAACCGACGAGTCCCAAATAGGACGAAACGCGCGTCCTGGATTCCACTGATAGCCACTATCCATCTCTGCTTACCATGCTTGTGAATTAAGGTATATCGAGGCAATACGCACAGCATGCACATACGCCAATTAGAGACTAACCAGTTGCAGTTCGAAACACATCGATGGGAAGATCCAAACAAACAATACCAAGTGAATTTCTGCCTACGCTCCCACTGATTGCAGCCATGATGAAGTAAAAGATGACTTTTACAGAAAGCTCTCTGAGCTTCTTCAGAAAGCTAAGCGCTCAGACATAGTAGTCGTAGCGGGTGACTTTAATGCCCAGGTAGGCAGCTTAAATCAAACAGAAAGACATCTAGGTGGGTGTTTTAGTATTCCGGCTCAACGAACCGATAATGGTGATCGTCTGTTGCAACTATGCTCAGACAATCGTTTATTTTTGGCAAGCACTAATTTTAAACATAAGGAGAGACATCGTCTAACATGGCGACCACCTGCACCAAACCAACGATGGACTCAAATAGACCATATTGTCATCAGTCATCGTTGGAGAGGCTCAATAGAAGATTGTCGCTCGTATTGGAATACTTGTTTAGACTCTGATCACGCTTTAATACGAGCACGCATTTGTCTGCGCCTCAATGGACGCAGGAAAAGTAAACTAAGAAGACCCGTTAGGATTGAACTGGAGGACGAGAAAGCCAAATGTGAATTCCAGAGACAACTGAGTTCACATCTAGGCAGTTCTGTAAACGAGACTGACCCAGATGCTGCTTGGAAAGGCATACGAACAGCTGTGGAGACAGCAGTAACATCTATTAGTCATTTAAACCATAGGGCTCCAAAAAACCAGTGGATTTCTTCTAGGTCTATTTCACTGATGGATTCGCGTAAACTCATACCATCAGGCTCTGAACATGACGAAGAGCGTAAACAAATTAGATCTAGGTTAACTAAAAGTCTAAGGAACGATCGTGAGCAGTGGTGGGCAACGAAAGCAAAAGAGATGGAAAAGGCAGCGGCTGTAGGCAACACCAGGCAACTATTCAGACTAATAAAAGAAACTGGAATTAAGAAGTCAAGTGTAAGTGAGACGATCTCGGAAAAAGATGGAACCCTTATCTGCTCTCAACCTAAACGTTTAGAACGATGGGCGGAACACTTTAAGGAGCAGTTTAGCTGGCCTTCAGCTACTGCACAACTACCCACTATTCCTAGAAAACCTGAATGGAACATTGAAGTAGGCCCCCCGACCCTACTTGAAGTTCAAAAGGCTATAGGTAATCTGAAACGAGGAAGAGCAGCTGGTCCTGATGGATTGGCTCCAGAGGTCTTTAAATATGGTGGTCCAATTTTAGCGATTAGGTTGACTAATATTCTGGCTAAAATCTGGGAGACGGATGTAATCCCATCCGACTGGTCACAATCACTGATTGTCCCAATATATAAAAAGGGGTCAAAATCATCCTGCGATAACCATAGAGGGATTAGTCTGACTAACATAGTATCTAAAATACTAGCCTCAATAATTATCAGGCGCCTAACTAAAACTCGTGAACTGCAAACACGAGAAAATCAGGCTGGCTTCAGACCTGGTCGTGGCTGTATCGACCACATATTCACCATTCGTCAAGTTTTAGAGCACAGACATGCTTATCGGCGTCCGACAATGATAGTTTTTCTTGACTTGAAAGCAGCATTTGACTCTGTAGACCGAGAGGTTCTGTGGCAGTGTCTGTCATTGAAAGGTGTACCTCAGAAGTACATAAACCTTGTGAAGGCTCTTTACTCGAACACTATCAGTCGAGTGAGAGCTTATGGTGAACTGTCATATGATTTTACAACCTCAAGTGGTGTCCGTCAAGGCTGTCCACTATCCCCATTTTTGTTTAACTTCATTATAGACCTGTTGCTGCAAATGACACTCTCGTCGACTGAGTTTACAGGAATTGATCTCCTACCAGGGGGACCACTAAGCGACTTAGAATACGCAGATGACATAGTCCTGTTTGGTGAAGACGCTGACAAAATGCAGAGTCTTCTGTTGGAACTGAGTAATAATGTCAGGATGTTTGGGATGCGTTTCTCCCCATCCAAATGTAAATTGTTACTCCAGGACTGGCCTGCGTCAACACTCGAACTAAGGATAGGGAGTGAAGTAGTCGAACGCGTTGACAACTTCACTTATCTTGGAAGTCTGATCAGCCCTAATGGGTTGGTGTCTGACGAAATCTCAGCACGGATTCAAAAAGCTCGTTTGGCTTTTGCCAACTTACGTCACCTATGGCGAAGACGAGATATCCGTCTATCAATTAAGGGACGAGTATACTGTACAGCAGTTCGCTCTGTTCTACTTTACGGCTGCGAAACATGGCCATTAAGAGTAGAAGATACTCGTAGGTTACTAGTATTTGACCACAGATGCCTTAGAAATATTGCTTGCATCTGCTGGGATCACCGAGTAAGTAATAGTGAGGTTAGACGCAGGGTATTAGGTAACGATGGTAAATCAGTTGATGAGGTGATAAATCTTCATCGACTGAGATGGTTGGGCCATGTGTTACGTATGCCTGAACACCGATTACCACGACGCGCTATGATGACTAGTATTGGGGACGGTTGGAAGAGAGTTAGGGGCGGCCAAACCAAAACATGGCATCAGTGTTTGAAGTCACTAACTTCTAGCCTGAGCCATGTTGGCAAATGCAGACTACCTGGTTGGGGTCCGCGTGACTATCGTAATAAATGGTTGGAGACTCTAGGTGACATGGCTCAGAATCGATCACAATGGCGTAGGTGTATACACTCTTTATCTTCCCTTAAACCTTGAGATTAAAATTGCTTCATATCTCTCTTCCTTCCTGTACTATATCCTTCTATACAATCTTTCTTTATATACTACCACCACTAAATTAATTGCTTCTATGAATCCGGTGTTCATCTTGTTGTGCTAAAGAGGTATAGCAACTTGGACCGATGCATATATGTGCCTGGTCCTACGTTGTAGCTGACTGACTGACTGAAGTGAATTACCGGTTGTTTACTTTTATATGAATCAACATTGAATATGAAGAAGAATTTAAAATTATATAGATCACAATGGAACGATCGATTATCGAAGTTTGAATCGATTGAAATTTATTGAATAATTCATAGATCAGTCAGTCAGTTAGTCAGCTACAACGTAGGACCTAGAACATATATGTATCGGTTCAAGTTGCCATATATCTCGTTAGTAAAACAAGATCAACATTTAAATCATAGAAATAGTTAATTTAATGATGGTAATATATAAAAGAAAGATTGTATATAAGGATATATTATAGAAAGAAAGACAGATATGAAGCAGTTTACATCTCAATGTTTAAGGGTAGATAAAGAGTGTATACATCTGCGCCATTGTGATCGATTTTGAGCCTTTTCACTTAGAGTCTTCAACTGTTGGTTACGATAGAAGCTAAGAACATACAATTAAGTGAAATTATTTGTAACGATATCAGGAAATATCTGAATTCCTGAAGATAAAATCACTGTTATTAACTTTAACCAACAATCAGCCGATTAAACTCATCACCTTAGTTTACAAAAATCAGTCAGAGTTAGATCACCATTGAAAACCTGAAAGTACTGAATGGTCATTTCGTCCTAGTATAGGACTACTCAGCAGTGCACGTCCACGATTCCGCCTGGTGGGATTCGAACCTGCGATATAAAACGGTGGTCTAGCTTATACTGATTCATAAATTCAACTATTAAAAATTACTACAGTTCTTACGGACCCCGGCTCTAATAAAAAAAAAGGAGTCCTCATGATAATCATGATGATTACATTTGAACCAAGTACATGGGTATATATACACATGTCGCATCTATCTATCTATCTATGTCGATAGTCAGATAGATAGAAATATCCACACATACACAATGGAAAAAAACAGCAAACAAATTAATTACTTAAACATGATGAAATTGTGTTGGACAATAAGCATGATAAGGAGAAAGAAAAAAAAGGCAGAAGAATCATACAGTATTTACTGACTGATTGTGTGGATTGATTTTGTGGTGTCAACACAAATCAATTAGGATATACATCTATATCTGAATGTTATGATTGTAAGAAAAATTGAATGGAGAAAAAAAAAACACAACCATGCACAGATAATAGTTATATATAGATAGGTAACACTCTTTTTTATGTTGCTACTAAACGAAGTGTACAGTTTTAATTACATGATTATTCATAATTATTAGTAGGAAACTGAGAGGTACACCTTTCTAATGAGCACTAATTCGAATGAAAATTATGCTGAGTAGAGTTTTATACACAATATATACAACTACATGGTACAGAAATACGCCACACGTAATGTCAAGTTAAGTAGAACAATTGCAATAACATTACAATTTCGATCAACAGAGTTCCCCTTCACACCTAAATGACTACTTCAACATGATATTAGTCTCTATACAATTATCAATCAATCATAATCATTAGTCTACTTCAACTAGAACATCACAATTCTTGTTTGGATTGATTCATCAAAACACATATCATAACCAAATAATAAAAAATTACAATACATAATGAGGAAGTATTTGCCAGTGTAGATAGGAGAATTTTACAGGTCCTTCTACGATATTACTGTATGTCTGAGGAGATCGTCTACATTATACGCAACTCCCACATCTTACTCCATTGCATATTCGTTCAAAAAGGCAAGCTCACAGATGCATTCCAAGTGAACACCGGTGTCACAAAACGCTGTTTAATCTCTGATAATTTCTGATGATCGTAGACTGTATTAAGAAGACCACTGAATCTCAGTGGAAACACGGAATACAATAAATAGATTGCATGCAAATAGACGATTTGGACTTCACTGATCATCTAGCTCTTCTATACCATACACACCAACAAATCCAGGTGAAGACACACAATGTAACAACAGACTCTACAGTAGTAGGCCACAATAATAACAGAGGAAAAACCAAGATCATCAAATAAAGCTAACACAATCATACTTGATGGAGATGTTCTGGAACAAGTGAAAAGTTCTACGTACCTGAGGACCTGATGCACGTATGAAGGCACAGATTTGAAAACTAAGATTACCATTCCTACAATTCACAAACATCCACAACTCTAATCAAATGTCAAACAACATCAAACTCACAATCTTCAATACAAACATCAAATCAGTTCCATTGTACACAGTTGAAACTTGCACAACTATCACAATCATCATCAAAAAGTCACAAGTAATTATGAACAGTTGTCTACATGACATATCCAGTGTCTGTTCACTGTATGATAAAATCAGCAACAACCTACTGAGGTAGACAACAATTCAAAATCCAGTTTAAGAGGAAATTACGAAAACACATTAGAGGTGGGTATGACATACATTTCAGGAATCATCAAACTGCATCACCAAGCAACACCTAACTCGGACTACTCAAGTTAGAAGTTAACGATGAGACCCAAAGAACACTATGAGTCGAGAACTAGAATTTAATTATCAAAAGAATGAATAGCAATTGGGAATAACTGGAAAGGATTGCTCATGACAGGGTTTCATAGAGAATGCTGGTGGGTAATAGACACAATAAGTAAGTAAGAGTTGGATTATTTAATTTGGTAAATTATTGCAATTAAAATTAAACTAAAATATGTCAATAATCCCCTCATGTGAGATCAACATAGAAACAATGATACTTTTTTTTAAAAAAAGAAGTGACCATGAGGAATTGATTACACACCGTGACCGCCGTACAGAATATAACAATCATAAATATTTTATATAGTTGAGATAATGAGTTAATTGAAGTTAGAACACCAGGGAAAACCTGGAAGCATTGGACGGCCGTTTCGTCCTATTGTGGGACTCCTCAGCAGTGCGCATCCACGATCCCACCTCGCGAGAATCGAACCCAGGACCTATCAGTCTCATAATCTCAACTATATAAAATTACTAAAATTCCCACAAAAACCTCCTTCTAAAAATAGATAATATTTTATGCATTATTATCAATTAACTTAATTCATTGAAAAAGGTTCAAGTATCATCGTTTTGTTATTGAAAAACTTTTTTTATCCCTAGTTCAATATTAATTGAACCAAAATAGATTTATTTATTTAAACAGATAAACATTGGTACAATGGAGCATCGAATAAATATGTGCCACACAAGTCAGTTGATTTACATGTGAGTTATGATACAGCCCGGTTACCCATATCGAAGCAGATAGTCTTCTTGAGGGATTACACTCTGTAACTTCGACCCTAAAGTTCTAATCCACAAGGCAATAGAGCAACGTCACTAGATGCAATACCATAGTAGCAGATGACCAGTAATAGGTTCATGCGCCTTTTGTTCCTTCAGGATCCTCGATCCTATGTGTACCATTAGTCTGAATTCGGAGTTTTCCAACTCCCCCAAAATCGATCCTCTATGTCCACAAACCCGGTTAATGCGCTAGACATTAACTTTTCGTCCTCTCAATTTCATAAACGACACCCTTGCCACGAGAAGTAAGTGAGTAGGACTTGTGTAGTAGTGGCTGTATACGCGTGGCCATGTTAGAGCATTTCGGGAGGGACAGCGGACTCTCTCCACCCTAAGCCGTACTAGAGTATTCGGGGCCTATTAATTGAGCAGTTGATTCATAGTAGTCAGTTATAATTAAATTATGATATATATAAGCAAACTTTTAAAAGTTTGTTAATTAAACATTACAGTACATGAAAGCATACCTAACTACCTAGTGATTGATCTTTAGTAGTCAGCAAAAAAAAGTTGGTAATTATAATCATATAAAAATATCATTAGATTAATGTAAATCACGTGAAATGTGAACTTTATTAATATACATAATGCTTCAAACAAACGGATAGTATCACTAGCTTTAACATATAGAGTATGGCTCATAAACAAGTACCTGGTGAATGATTTAATTTCTTTTTTAGAAAAAAATGTTTTAAGAGCTATGTCAATACTGTTCTTAGTGAAGTATCACACAGGAATTGTCTATATGTAGTGAAACCCGACCGTTGCTGCTACCTTGATGTGGTGATCGGGCTTGTCTATCGTAATGAACCGATCGAGCTATACTGGCTGGAACAATTGTTCCTATAGGTCCTACCATGCCAGATAGGTTGGTTGAAGAGCGGTAAGACTAAAAGCAGCAAACCCAAAGTCCGAAGGCGAAGTCGTACTACCGACTGTACAGAGGTGTGACGGCGGTAAGGTGTTTCCTTCAGACAACTAGCATCTGCAGCGATGCTGCCTTCTCACAAGGACGGGTGGGGTTAGAAAATTTCGACCCTAAGAATGTCACGCCTCGTCTTTCCTCGCGGATTTCCATCTCCGGAGGTAAGGCTCTTTGAAGAACGGAGCTAAGACATCAAAAAATCCCCCAATGACTGATATATAGTGAAAACTACGGCAATTTAATTTAATATGGCATACTTTTGAAGGAGTTACGACACTCAGATACAGAATTAGTTGTAGAAAAACGGAATTACTAATTATGTTCTATGGCTGTGACTACTAGACTATACGAGTTGATGATAGCTAAGGACTCTTTGTATATGATCAATAATATTTCTGACTGTAATCCTGAAATTCAATACGCATTTAGGTATGGTGAGAAGAATGATACAGTGAAAGGAATTTAATTACGGTACAAAGATACTGTTCTGGAATTTTGTGTGATTGTGCATTATTTAACAACTCCAGAAATTGTGAGAATTTAGTATTTTTCAAAGTTGAAATCATGATTCAATTGAAGCTTGACCACCATGGAAAACCTAGAAGCATTGGTGGTCTAACTTCAATTGACTCATGATTTCAACATTGAAAAATAATGAAATCTCCACAAAACCTCTTCTTAGAATTGAGTATGTTAACGACATGAAACTGTGCAATCAAGAGTATTCATATTGAATTAAACTTTAGTGTCTCAGCGCACCTCTGCAAGGAAAAACCAACTCAGTATACAATATGTTATCAAACATGGCACAAAATAGAAGCCAAATGACAACCAGTCTATGAATCTATCAAGATAAAATTTACATCATAACTAAACAAAATCTAATTTGAGTGTGGTTTCTTTTAAAGAAACTATGTTTGTTCGCCTTCTACACAATATTGTCATAGCATGTAGTACGTTCTTCTAGTAATACTGAATATAACAACATATTATACATATCATACACAACGAACATGATTAGAAAGATGTAACACTATCTATTATTCAACGTCCACAGTCTTCATTACGCAAGCATGAATAATGCCCATTAGGTACTGATTAAAGATTATAATAAGGATTTTCAATTTTACGTTGTTGATATCCAGTACTGGAATTGACCAGTCTTTGCTGCAATAAAAGTGAGTATAACGAGCGGATTCATTAGATATTGCGATCTAATTAGAACGTTGTAGAGCATTTGGAATGGGACTAACAAATGCCATCTAGAACATGCTTTACGTCCCTTTTTGGAACTCATCAGATATATGGATAGATGTTACATTATAGCGTTACTATTCACAATAAGATTCTAACCCAGTATCTAGTACCGCTTCAAACTCTGATTGATTATTCAAATCGGGTTCAGATAGCCACCAAATTGACAAATGGATATGGAAGTATTAGTAAGACTTTGAAATTTCCCTCTGATAGTAACGTGTTAGAGGTTGAAGCGAACGGTAGTGGAGTTTGAATTTCATTGTGAATAAATACACTGCAATGCAGGTAAATACGACTGATGAGATTGATATCGGACAAAATACAAAGCCTAGATTCCGCTGTTAGTCATATAACAAAACAATGAAGATAGACTTTTTTATCAAATAACACATGCATTCGAGTTGTCATATCACATTAACACAGAGATGCAATTGTCAATTCAAATCCCATAGTCGCAGAAGTAGTAAGAGTATAAACAGATAGGATCATGGGAATGCACTGATGAGTAGTACTATACTAGGATGAAACAACTATTCGTTGCTTCTTGGTCTTCAATAGTTATCTAATTAAGATCAACTTAACAATTCCCAAAAAACCCTTCATACTATATTAACTGTATAGGTAATTGTTAAATAGATTTTGATAAAATTTGATTTAGATAATGTTATATCCTACCGAAGACATGAGTACGGGTAACTTCCGGGACCTATTGATGGATGACTATTCTATATATATTCTTATTGTCTAACTATTGAGTAATTAGATTGTGTATACCTATATTCATTTTATTATAAGCTTCATTTTGACCTATAAATTAATACTGTTACAATTTACTGTCCTTTAATTATAATTCAGTTTATTGATTATTGTATCCCACATTGTAAGCCACATTTAGCTTGATCCTGTACAAATATTATCTTCCATTTTATGGTGTAATGCGGTCTGTCTGATATACAAACCGAGTATACTTGAAGTAAACAATTTGCATAGCTGAAGTTGTAATTGGTGTTGTTGGACTCTATTGGAAGGGCTAGGTGGATAAGGGACCAATAAGGACGCTAAACTGTTCATACTGGTCGAACGTCATTGATTTGGCAAAGTATTAATACTAGACAAGTTGTATCCCGATTGATGGATAAATCACGTGATAAAAAACCGGACATATAATCGTAACAATTTGGCATACAGCTTCTTTTTATTTTTTTTTAAAATTCATAACAGATAAATAGGTTCAAGGTTATAAATCATACACTAAAGTATTGATTGTTGAGGGATGGATACAGAGGGTAAAAAGAAATGAAGTCAATGACCAATTTATAAGATGAATGAATTAGTTAAGAACAAATAGGTTATAAATTAACTTCTATTTAAAGTAACATTTATTTATTTAAACACATAAATATCGGTACAAACGAGCACCCGATATATATGCGCCACACAAATCTCATTTGATTTAAGTGAGGGCTGTGATATTACCCAGGTGCCCAAATTGAATCAGGTGATTTCCTCAGGGGGACATACCCGGAGCCTTTGACCTAAAGATCTGTTCTACAAGGCAGTAGAGTATCGCGAGAAGATGCAGTCCCATGGTAGCCGGTGACCAACGATTGATTCATACGCCATTTGTTCCCTAAGGATATTGTAGCCCATGTGCACCGTTTGTTTGTAATGAGGGTTTTCTAACTCCCCTAGGTGGATTTTCCGTGTCCACCATCCCGGTTAAAGCGTCTAACATTTGCTTTTCGTCCTCTCACTTTCGTAAATAACACCCCCACCACGAGAAGGCAGTGAGTAGGACTTATCTGGCAGACGCTATATACACGTGGCTGAGTAAGAGCATTTTGAGAGGGAGAGCGGACTTTCCCCATTTTCGGCCGTAACAAAGCATTACAGAAAAGTGATAACGACAAATGATGTTACATAAACAGAAAACTATACATTTACACTCACAATGTTTTTTTAAAAAAAATGTCAAATCATAATATTTAGGATTTAGTATGCGTTTGCAATATCTAGTACTATGGATTCTATTGAATAAATCAATGATAGAAAATATAGTATACAACACTTTGAAACACTTAGATATTAACAAAGAAAGATGATGAATTGTTGAGAAAACTTAATAATTAAAGTAGAACAAACAGAGTAAAACAATATGGTATAAGTTCGTTTACAAAGTAACGAAAACGATGACCTTTAATGTATACAGCTAATAGTCAGTCAGTTACAACATAGAATTTCGTACATACGTACATCAGTTCGAGTTGTCATACCACATTAACACAGAGATGCAATTGTCAATTCAAATCCCATAGTCGCAGAAGTAGTAAGAGTATAAACAGTAATCGGAAAGATTAAGGTTTGAAGATGTTATTGAAGGAGTATAATTCAATGAAATAAATTTGGAAGAAGAAAAAATGGACATGAAGAATTCGGTAAAGCTAATAGAAACAATGGCATATGTTTAGAAGGAGACAAAGATCTTGCGGATCGTTGAATTCGAAAATAAAACACTTGTGGTTATAGCTTATTGTAATATATTAGTATTGTTAACAAAATTTAAGAGATCTTACTTTTACTACTTATACCACTATGAAATTTGAATTGACAACTGCATTTCTATGTTAATCTGGTATAGCAACTCGAATTGATGTACGTAAGTACGAAGTTCTACGTTGTGACTAACTGACCTAAATGATCTTGCGGTTACCTTAGAATTTAAATAATTGATAAGCACAGTACATTTTAAAATTACATAAAATAATTCTTAAATTATATAGTTAACTTTATTCCTTTCAGATATAGTTTCTTGGAAAAAACCTGCGTATAATACACAAAGGCATGCACATACATATTGATTATTAAACAAGATACTTATTTTAAGTAGAATAACAGAGTATTATGAAACCATAAAAAGAGAATGTAGGATAAAAGTGCTGACAGTGAACTGTTAGTGATTCAAAACGATAGTAATAATAACAAATGTGTTTGCCGCCCCCAAATGCTGTCATATGGTCACACGCATACACTCACCACCACACAAGTCCTACTCACTGCTTTATCGCGGCATTACTATTGTTTACGAAATTCAGAGGACGAAAAGCGAATGTCCGACGCTTTAATCGGATTGGTGGACACGGCGAGTCCACCTAGGGGAGTTGGAAAACCCTGATTCCAAACCAATAGTGTACATGGACTACATTATCCTGATTTAACAAATGGTGTATGAACCAATTATTGGTCACCGGCTACCATGGGATTGCATTTCGTGACGTTGTTCCATTGCCTTGTGGATTATACTTTTAGGTCAAAGGCTTAGGGTGTGGTCCATTAAGAAAACCATCTGCTTCGACTTGGTTGAAGTGTAAAACTAAATGTTTTAGTTAAAAAGCAATGAAGAATGTCTGAATAAAAAATTGATAAGACATATACACATATACACAAGTAGAAAGTTGTGAATCACATTTCATGTAACCACCTTATATATAGTATTCGAGAAAACTTAAGGCTACATTCACCCTCTCCTTCAACACTCTAAAGTTTCCATAAAAATTAAACACTGAATATAAATAATTAAAAACCCTCCGAAATCGTTGATTCACTGGAGACTTATATATCCTAGATAATTATTACTTAAGCGTTCTTCTTCTTCTTCTTCCACCTTATGATAACACATGTTGTAGTTCATATTAACGTTTACAAAAGGTAGGTAAAAAATTGTACAGATAATATGTTTATAGTCTTTCACTTTTCCGAACAACTAGTCATAACTACAATTTATAGATGTGATCATGAATGAATTAATGATGAAGATTGAATTTAATTGAAATACAAAATTGTATAACGTATAAGATTAGTCATTCATGATGTAAAAAATTTACCTAAAGCCTTTTAAGATGAAAATCATTTGACAAAGTGAAAAAGAAATAGAGAGTCAGCTCTCCCTCTCCAAATACTCTCACATGGTCACGCGTATATAGCCTCTACCAGGGAAGTCCTATTCACTGACTTCTCGTGGTGGGGGTGTTGTTTACGACATTAAGAGTACGAAAAGTGAATGTCCGGCAGGAGCGATAACCGGGTTAGTGGACACGGAAAGTTCACCTAGAGTAGTTGGAAAACCCTAATTCCAAACCAATGGTGAACATGAGCTCCAGTATCCTAAAGGAACCATATGATGTATGTGCCAATCGTTGGTCACCGGCTACCATGGGACTGTATCTGCTCACGATGCTCCACTGTCTTGTGGATCAGATCTTTAGGTCAAAGACTCCGGGTGTGGTCCCCTAAGAAAACCACCTGATTCAGTTTGGGCATCTGGGCAGTTACACAGCCCTCACACAAATCAAATGAGATTGTTGTGGCGCATATATATCTGGTGCCCCTTTGTACCGATACTTATATGCTTAAATAAAATAATAAAAAAATAACAACTAATCATAAAAGGACTAAACTATCAGTTGCTAAGTGCTGAGTTCGAAACCCGTTTAGTTTATATCAGTTTACTTAATCGGGTATTATCATTATCTTTTACATTTAAAAATGTGCTTCATATACAATTAACCTTGTGAATGAGTTATTAATTTTAGTGAGATTTCTTCTAACAATCTACATAAGACAAACGTTAAATTAATAATATATTTGTACAATTTAGTCAATAAAACTTGGAACGAATATATTATCTCGGTTACTAATTAGAGAGGAAGAAAGAGATAAAATCAACAAAATAAGAAGCTAAGAAATGAAAATATGACTATTTGTAACAGTGAATGTACTTGTCATACCCTAGTTTTGATGCTCACATCAGTCAGTCAGTCACTAGGTAGAATTTCGTACGTACGTATATCAGTTCGAGTGGCCATACCACATTAACACAGAGATCCAGTTGTCGAATCCCATAGTAGTAGAAGTTTTATTTATATTTATTTATTTAAACACATATATATTGGTACAAAAGGGCACCAGATACATATGCGCCACACAAAATAATGAAAGTAGCAAGAGAAGGGATGAAAAGATAAGGCGGGCTGAAATGTACAACCAGAAGACTCTTTCAGTTAGGAAAGTTAGAACCATTCTTTATGTAGAAAGTAAAAGAAGGTTGCAGCAGGATCGCCACTGGCTTCGATTCTAAGCCATATCTGATAACGTCTCTAGCCACTGTGTTGCACCATCTCTCGGACCCCAACCAGGGAGTCGTGAAGGACCAACAGAAGCTAGCCCTTTGCAGCTCTCTTTCATGCCACGACACCATGTCATACACTGACCTCCTCTCCGCTTTTTCCAACCAGTCCCAGGGTCGGCAAATAATGCGCGACGTGGAAGTCTCTGGGACGACATTCGTAAAACATGTCCAAGCCACCGAAGTCGGTGTTTCAAGATGGTGACACCAATTGAATTATCGTCTCTGTGCCCCAACACACGATGCCGAACCTCTGCATTACTAACATGGTGTTGCCACTGGATGTCAGCAATCCTTCGGAGACAACGATGATCGAACACAGAGAGTCGTCTAACATCCTCAACTCGGAGAGGCCAGGTTTCACAAGCATAGAGCAAAACTGCTCTCACCGACGCGTTGTAGATCCGACCTTTTACAGTCAGACTAACATCACGAAGGCGCCAAAGATGGCACAGATTGGCATAAGCCGCTCTGGCTTTCATTATACGTGCATCAATCTCATCACTCACGCCACCACCAGCACTTATATAGCTACCTAGATACACGAACTTCTCAACTACTTCGATCTCCTCACCATCCAGGGTGAGTACAGGATGAGAATCCTGCCAGTCTTGTAGGAGTACTTTGCACTTGGAGGGTGCAAAGCACATGCCGTACCTGCGGACACTGATTGCCAACTGATTAAGTGCTGATTGCATGCCTTGGGCATTATCGCACAGTAAGACAATATCATCCGCATACTCAAGGTCGAGAAGTCGTTCTCCAGGCAACATATCCACACCGCCATTACTTACATCCATCAGAGCTGTTTCCAGGATGTCGTCGATGGCAAAGTTGAAGAGGAATGGTGAGATTGGGCAACCCTGCCTAACCCCACTGCTCGAATGGAACAAGGGAGAAAGGTGGTTGTATGCCCTCACTCTGCCTGAGGTGTTCGTATACAGGGCCTTTAAGATGTTAATGAACTTCTCAGGCACACCCTTCTTCAATAGACAATCCCAGAGAACAGTCCTGTCCAACGAATCGAAGGTAGCCCTGATATCAAGAAACACTACGATTGTTGGCCTGCGATAAGTATGACGGTGTTCTAACATTTGGCGGAGGGTGAAGATGTGATCAATGCATCCTCGACCAGAACGAAAACCAGCCTGCTCCTCGCGAGTCAATCGTTCTCGGGTTTTAAACAACCTACGAAGAATGATAGAAGCCAATAGTTTGGACGCAATCGAAAGTAGACTTATCCCCCGATAGTTATTGCAGGAACAACGTAAACCCTTTTTAAGGATAGGGACGACTATCGACTGATTCCATGATGTTGGAACACTTTCTTTTTCCCAAACCTTTCCAAACAACGCAGTCAGTTGGGCTTCCATCAGTTGTAAGGAGCCAGAAGAAACCCAGTGCTTGTAAGCGGGACGTTTCGCGAAGCCGCAAGCGGCTATACTCGCCATTTTCATGGCGTCGTGAAGAAGCAACCAATGCTCATCTATACTTTTCGGTGGGGTGGTAGCTAGCCTAGAGGCTAGCTCCGCTCGATACTTACTTGCAACAGAAGTTGCAGCCAGTTTACTAACATCAATCCGTTGGTGGTGGTCAATCCTTCGGCCACTGAAAAGTAAGGTGAGATTGGCGCAGACCAGGGCATGACCAGACTTAGTAGTAGAAGTAGTAAAAGTATAAGCAGTAATTCGGAAGATCAGGGTTTGAAGATGTTATTGAACAAGTATAATACGGTGAAATAAATTTGAAAAGAGAAAAAAGATAGAGACATGTAGAATTCAGAAGATTAGAATTTAGCAGGACACAAAGAGTGAATGCAACTTCGCCATTGCAAACGATTTTGAACCATTTCATTCAAGGTCTCTAACCATCGGTTGTTATCATCTCACGGATCACAATCAAGTAGTCTAAACCTATCAACATGGCTCAGTTCACTTGTCAGTGACTTCATGGATTTATGCCACGTTTTGGTCTGGCTGCCCCCCCCCCAGTAACCGTGTCACTTCAAACATCAATATGTTATCATTCAATGAACGACTGAGTCCGTATAATAGCCACTGGTTTATTTAACGGGTATGAAGTTTTTTATAAGGATTTGTATTTTACTATTGTTGATATTAGTGATTATAACTGGTCACCTTCTAATGATATATATATACATACATTCTAGGCGGATCGCCTAGGGATTAGCATTTAGTCATAAATTTATTAGTAAATTTTAATGTTATCAGGATCGTAGACAAAAGTTACCAAATAATCAATGGGGTAAACAATATACAACAACACATAGATACACAGATATATGAAGGGATTTTAAAAGAATACACCAAGTAATTCAAAATATTCCTCCCCCCCCTGCCTCATACACATTCCAAGCAACAATGTTTTTTTCTCTCAGTTAAACTGCCAAATGAAAGTCAAACAGGAGACAACATTAATCAATGAGAATGATAGATCTATGAAAGTGTTGAGTCATTCATTCATTGCTAAACGATTTTCTTTCTTAAGTTTAAAAAAAAGCAAAGTGATATAGAGACAACGACACAAAAAAAATATGAAAACTCAGACATAGGTGACAAATGTTCACACACACACACACACATACCCAGTAACTAGTAGACGCCTTAATTATGATAAAGTTTTATCATACTAATGCAAAACAACAACAACAACAACTTAATAGTTGATGTCAACGAACGTGAATGACTAATTGAATCATCATCATAATAATAATATTTAAGGAGAACAAAAAAGTTTATTCGAAACAGACAGTGAAATCATTGTAAGCAAAAAAGATAGATAATGGCTAGCAGTTGAATCTAGTTTGATACGCGTTTTGTTCTATTTAGGATTCGTCAACTGGATGTACCTGTATCTCAGAGTTGATATTCACTGTGGAACAATCACTGAGTACATTAACATATTTTTTTTATAGTAGGAGAGAGAGAAATAGAAGAAAATAAACTTTATTTTTCAAAGAAAAAGTAAGTAATAATTGCTCAGAAGTATTTCATCTTTCATTCGTATATTGTGATAGAGTATTGTTCTCTAAGTTGGATGATATGGTCATGGATATTTCATCGTTCTTCTGAACGACATCATTGTTATATCTTGCGGTCAAGTGGATGCCTAGTTAATGTATGACGTGATAAGATCGTCAATCAAAGAGCAGCGAAATATTGATTGGAAAAGTGATACACGAAAACCGTACGAGCAATCTAGAGTGCTTATCGATCCTGCTTTTACCTAGCTCAGCCAGTTAAGTCGCAAACGCCAATAACAGCCTCTGTGGTGTGAATTATTGTATTTCAAACATACTGAGTTTATATACCAAATAGACTGACCACAACGTTCCAATAAAATAGAAAATAACATTTGTACAAGAGTTAGCCAATGTGGCTGTGAATAACGGGAAGCAGTAATTAATAGACTGGGCATAACTCAGGAATGGTAAGTCGTATAATAATAGTCCAAGGGTCAAAATAAAGATCACAGTGAAAGGAACATGAATATGAGTAGTTTAATTATTTAGCACATATACGATAAAAATTATATGCATAATATGGGTCCATAAATGGATCCCAAAGTTACCATTCACTATTGTTATCGGGCGATAACAATCATCTGCACAAACTTCAAGTTGATGAACTATTGATGACTAGACTTGGAAAAAGAAGAGAATACTTTTTCCTTTTTCTTTTTTTTCGAAGAGACACAAAGCACATTATGCTATTAGCAATAAAACAAGATCAATATTTGGAGCTTACAAAATTAGGTAAGTCTCTTTGAATATATTCCTTACACCACCACCTCATCAGATCACTGAAATATTCACCTTTCGTCAAAGATGCTAAAATATCCCACGAGCATCCTTATTATAGTTTTACATCAACATGTTGACTTTAGGTTAAGACGATAATCGAAAATGAGGGAACACTGGCCAGTTGATTTATTTTAGTATGTGACTTCCTTAGATGTGTATATATACAACGTTATCAAAGATTAAAAGCAGGAGTTTTAGGCTATAGACTCGATATCCCATAACTGATTTTCTTTTAAATGAATTAATTAGACTTACTAATATAAAACATGCTGAGGAGTCCCACGATAGGACGAAACGGCAGTCCAGTACTTCCAGGTTTTCCATAGTGGTCTAGCTTCCATTGATTCATGATCTCAACTATTAAAATTATTATAATATCCACAAAAACCCTTCTGATATTAATCAACATATGCTCACTAGCGACTGACTTCAAGAGGTATTTCCTGAAGTTCTAGTGAGAAGCAGTGACCAGTGGAGCTCAACCAGGTGTACAGTGAAATAGTGACTCAGTACAAACAATGGTGGATGTGTCGCCCAATTCCGTAGATCGCTTGAAGTTAGATATTAACACCGCTGAATCCCAGCTTGCTCACTGGTCTAGTGGTTCAGCACTAGCGCGCGAGACTGATAGGTTCTGGGTTCAAATCTCACGAGGCGGGATCGTGGTTGCGCACTGCCAAGAAGGAGTTCCACAATAGGACGAAACGGTCGTTCAGTACTTCCAGGTTTTCCATGGTGATCTACCTTCAATTGATTCATAATCACAACCAATTAATTTCTTTTATTATATAAGAATCATTTGATAGAAGAGACATAAATGATCTATTTAAATTACATTTCTAAAGTACTTTTCCATTTTGATTAATGTCCTTAAAAAACTTTGATAAATGATTAAATAATAGTTATTTGAAGAAAAACAAAAGAATGAAAAATCAATAGAGTAATAAACAAGGACAAATGAATTGGTAACAATAACAAAAAATAAAGAAAGAAATGAAGAAGAGGTTACGAATTGAATTGACAAAGATTAGATAGAATTTATTAGAATACTGTTTGATTCAGCTTGTATCTTTGTGTGAATATGACAACATAGTAATCCATAAATACGATGTTTCATGAGAGAAACACAGAGAGAGAGAGAGAGAGCAAGCGGAGACAACTGGATACATTCGAGCTAGAGTCGATAGTTCAATACTTTCTAAAACAATCACTATGAACTATTCATATAGACTGGTAGGTCCTGGGTTCGAATCTCGCGAGTGCGGGATCGTGGATGCGCACTGTTGAGGAGTCACATAGTAGGACTAAACGGCCGTCCAGTGCTTCCAGGTTTTCCATTGTGGTCTAGCTTCAATTGACTCATGATTTCAAAAATACTAAGTTCTCCACAAAACCCCCTCTGATCTATTCATATTTTGTTTTACAGTGTAGACTAGACTGGAAAATGTGCATCATTAAAATCCTTTTAATAATTGAAAAACAAACAATTGTTTGTTTTGTAAGCAAAGTTGGATAGTAGTTAGCGGTGAAATCCAGTTTGACACACGTCTCGTCCAGTTCGGGACTCGTCAACTGGATTTGCCTGCATCTCAGATTTGTTGATGTTTACTCTGGGCCTCGAAACCGGTACCTTTCGCTTCAAACGCATTGCATTATCTAAGATGCAGGTACATCCAGCTGACAAGTCACAAATAGGATGAAACGTGCGTCAAGCTGGATTCCACTGCTAGTCACTATCCATCTTTGCTTATAGTACTTGTGAATTAAGGCAATACACACAGTATTCACATATGCCAATAAGAGACTGATCAATTGCAGTCCTAAACATCAATAGGGAAGATTCAAACAAACAATACTAAGTGAATTGTTTGCTTATTCTAATTTCCATAAAGAAAAATCAAGCAGTAGTATTTCACAACTACATCAATGATGGTCAAATTAGTTAACGAGGTTGTGAATCTACATTGGCTGAGATGGTTGGGCCATGTATTATGTATGACCAACCACCGATTACTGCGGCGCTCAATGCTGACTAGTGTTGGAGATGGATGGAAAAAAATCAGAGGCGGCCAAACCAAAATATAGCATCAGTTGCTTACTTCTGGTCTGAGCGATTCCGGTCGATGCAACCTACTTGGGTTGGAGTCCGCATATCTATTGTAACCAATGATTGGAGACTCTGAATGACATGGCTCAGAACAGGTCACAGTAGCGTAGGTGTATACACTCTTTGTCTTCCCTTAAACCATGAGATTCAATTTACTATAAACCTTTCTTTTTATGAACTAATTCTTCCTCCTTGTGTCAGACAGACCGGCTGAAATTACCATAGAAGACAAATGGATCAATGCAAGAAAACAGCAATGGACAACTATTTCGTCCCAGTTCCAAACAGTTTCACAGTTTATCACATCTACGATTCCGTACAACAGTAAATCGAAAACCTATGAGGCGGTACAAAATTAATCCAATATTATGTCATGTCATTCAAGGTCTCTAACCATCCATTGCGATTAACTCGCGCATCCCAACCAGGTAGTCTACACTTACCTACCAACATGGCTCAGTTCATTTTTCAGTGACTTCATGGATTTGTGCCATTTTTTGGTTTGGCTGCCCCTAGCTTTCTTTCAACCTACTCTCCTTCACCATAAAACATCGCACGTCGAGGCAGTCGGTGGTTGGGCATACGTAACAGTAACGAAGATTACATACAATAGGATTCAAGAAAAGACAATTAATCCAGGGATTAAATAGTATAAAATTTTGAAAATAGGGATATTTTAGTCAATAAAAAGTAAATGAATTCGAGTCATTTAGACAGATTATAAATCATACCACTCAACATTTTAAACAATTGATTACAATGATCACATAGATCCTAATCAGAATGCCTGCATCTACGAACATGACTAAGATCAACAATCAACAATATCATGAACTGGGGGGTCACGTTTTCGTTTGCCCATGAGTAGTATTCTTTCAACATATTCTGATATCAACAAGCGTCTTCTAGGTCAGTGGTGATTGGACACGCAAGATACATGCATCAACTACCTCAGTCAATAAAGATTCACAAACTCATCAATTGATTTACCACCCCAGCCTAATACTGCTACTTTATGCCTGACGTCAATATTGTTGATTTTGATAAATCCAAACATAAGCGAGGAATATAACAAAAAGCAGTAAGATTTTTTTTCAAATACAACAAAATATTGTAGCAATTAACTTACTATGGATTTTGTTTTTTCTGGACGTGTAGCAATTGGTGGTGGATGTACACCACTACTATTGACAATAATAACATTATTATTATTATTAGTATTTATAGGTAAAACTGTTCGTTGACATGATGGTGTACCAGCAAGTGATTCACGTCTTGGTGTAGGTACCGGAGTTGCAGATCCTGCTGGAGATGGGGATGATTGACCTGAAGAACAATATTGGATAGTTGTATTGTTAGAAATATCAGGAGGTGGTAGAATGCCATCAGCGAATCGCCTTGGTAGACCAGGTGATAAAGGGGGTGGTGGATTATTTAAATGTGAATGAATTTGAGGACGACAGGGAGTTTTTTGATTAGTTTGGTTGGTATAATCTAGATGGGATTGTCTGGAAGACAATGATGATGAAGTTGGTTGCATAACATAAGGAGAAGGATGGGGCGGAATAGAACGACTATTGACGCTAGTGACAGTGTTAAAATTAGTACATGAGCCCATAGTTACTGATATTATTTCATGATCTGAATGGATCTAAATGAAATCAAAAGAAAAAAACGAAAATCAACTCACTGTCCATTATTCTGATCAGATTGAACTAGCTATTTCTTAAAATAAAAATATAGATTTTTAGTAACTTCTACAAATATGATTTTAAATTCACTTAGTATTGGTTGTTTGAATCTTCCCATAGATGTTTAGGACTGCAACTGGTCAGTCTTTAATTGGCATATGTGAATACTGTGCGCATTGCCTCAATTCACAAGCATTATAAGCAAAGATGAATAGTGGCTAGCAGTGGAATCCAGTTTGACGCGCGTCTCGTTCTATTTGGGACTCGTCAGCTGGATGTACCTGCATCTCAGAGTTGTTGATGTTCACTCTAGGACTATAGCCCAATACCTTTCGCTTCAAATGCCATCGCGTTATCTACTTCACACCATTGCACAAGCAAGTGGCTATCAGGACTCAGTAGCTGAGTAGATAACAGGATGGCGTTTGAAGTGAAAGGTACTGGATTCGAGTCCCAGAGTGAACATCAACAAATCTGAGATGCAGGTACGTCCAGCTGACGAGTCCCGGATAGGACGAAACGTGCGTCAAACTGAATTCCACTGCTAGCCACTATCCATCTTTGCTTATAATGTTACTATACAATGTTTACATAACTGATAAAAAAATACTGTACACTAATGCCGTTACGGAAAATCAAACATCTGAAATAATGCCATCAAAAATCGATGCAGTAGTATCTCAGTATTTGGTTTACCAATTGTCTTTATATTCAATAGTCATCTTCACAAACAAGACAAATTCTCAGTGAATGAATAACTTACCCCGGATTCAGTAGCCCCTCGATGAGATGCCATATTAGTATGATGATGATGTTGATAAGAACCAGGTGTACAAGTAGTGTTTCCAACAATGCATGGATGATTATGAATTGCTGGGGCTAATGGAGGTAAGGTAAGCGAAGATTGATGAATTGCTTGGGAATCATATATCGAATTAAGAATAGTTGTGTTAGCTGCGCTATCCATAGATGGATTAGATATTGTGGAGTAATTTAACGCTTGACCTGAAGGACTAAATGATAATTTGTGCGGAAGAAGCGGTGCAGGTATAAGTTCAACTCCATTGATGACGGCTGGTGGTGCTGGCCCACTTCCTGTACTTGAAGAATAACTACTACCTGAACTACAGTAACTACTTGACGGAGGAATAGCTACATTGGAACTACCAGAAGGACTAAGAACCACTCCAGACATTTGGATACCACTGGAACCACCAACACCTCCATGACCGCTACTACTACTTCGACTAACAGCACCACCACTACCACTTCCACTACGACTTCCAATACCTTCACTACTGCCACGACCACTGCTTAAACTGCTACTTCTTGGTCCTACATCAACTGAACATGATATTCTAGTTAATGAGGTAACACGTTCTGTATCCGGTGTACAACATTTAGTACAACTTGATGCTGGTAATGAAAGTGCTTGACTAATATTTGAATCATTTGAACTGTTAATTTGATCAGCTGACGACAGATCCAATGCTACAATGTTGAATTCATTGTAAACGAAAAAAGCACCATTTTAATTAGTCGAATGATTTGTAATAATAACAACAACACTAAAATTCAGTAATTAAGAACAGAACTACAATCGAATGTGTGATTAAACATACAATGGGAAAGCTGAAAGTTATATGACTAATTTAATGGTTGATAGTTGGAATTAGAATCGACAATTGTATCTCTATGCTAATGTGGTATGACAACTCGAACTGATGTACATACGTACGAAGTTCTACATTGTGACTGACTGACGTCACATGGACATAACTACTACATTTTAATATGAATGCTTCCACTCAAATTAGAATACAGTACGTAATATATCCCTTTAAACATCAACGTGTCATCCAATAAACTACTAGGTACAGATAAGCTAATAACTTAGTCAAAGGGCACAAAATTATTTGTAAGGGTTTTTATTTCCCCGTTATTGATATTACGGATAGAAAATGATCAATTCATATTGACATATGTGGATATTGAGCGGATTGCCTCGATATTTACACTTAGTGACGAATTTAATAAAACTGAATTGTGGTTGATAGTTGAATTTAGGACGATCGCTTCATGTTATTTGGGACTAGTTTAACTAGCTACCTGGGCTCAGACTCAGTAGCTTAGAGGATAACATGATGGCTCTTGAAGCAATACTAAGGTAATGGGTTCTAATTAAAACGTAAACATCAACGGTAGAATGCAATATATACATCTAGCTGACAAGTCCGAAATAAGATGAAATGTGAGTACTAGACTTCATTGTTAGACACAAGCCAAATTTACTAAATTTGATGACTAAATGCCAATATTGAAACAATCCATGTATGTTAAGAGGAATCGACCAGTTGCTGCAGTCCTGAATATGAAAAAAATGGGAAAAATGCTAACTCTTGCAAGTAGCTTATTTATTTATTTGAATACATAATTATTGGTACAAGGAAGCACCAGATACATATGCGCCACACAAATCTCATTCGATTTGTGTGAGTGCTGTCATACTGCCCAGGTGCCCAAACTGAAGCAGATGGTTTTCTTAGGGTGCCACACCCCGGAGCCTTTGACCTAAAGATCTAATCCACAAGGCAGTGGAGCATCGTGAGAAGATGCAGTTCCATGGTAGTCAGTGGCCAACAATTGGTTCATACGCCATTTGTTCACTCAGGATACTGGAGCCCATGTGCACTATTGGTTTGAAATCAGGGTTTTCCAACTCCCCTAGGTGGACTCACTGTGTTCACCAACCCGGTTATAGCTCCTGCCGGACATTCGGTTTTCACCATCTCCATTTCGTAAACAACAGTAATGCCACGAGAAGTCAGTGAGTAGGACTTCCCTGGAAGAGGCTATATACGCGTGACCATGTGAGAGTATTTCGAGAGGGAGAGTATACTCTACCAACTCTCGATCATACCAGGGCATTTGAGGGCTACAAGTAGCTAGTTATTTCTATCAACTAAAGACATATCTGATCAATAGTAAGCCGACAATTATCTAGTAATTAGAGCATCAACATAATTAACAAGACGGCGAGTTAAATCCAAATCACCAAATTGAAAAAAAGAATTCATTTTCAAACAGCAAAAGAAATTATACAAAAGAAAGTAGTAGAGTATCAAGTTCATGATAGCGTATATATATTTAGTGTTTAGTATATTAACGTAAACTGGAATTCAGTCAACCAGCTACAACGTAGGACCAGGCACATGCAGACATCGGTCCAATTTGCCATACCTTACTCATTAGCACAACAAGATCAACACCGGATTCATAGAGGTAGTTAATTGAATGGTGGTAATATATAAAAGATAGATTGTATATAAGGATATAGTACAGGAAGGAAAACAGATATAAAGTAACTTTAATCTCACAATTTAAGGGAAGACAGATAATGTACACATCTACGCCATTGTGATCGATTCTGAGCCATGTCACACATAGTCTCCAACCATTGGTTTCAATAGTCACGTGGACCCCAACCAAGTAGTCTGCATCTAGCAACATGGCTCAGACTACAAGTTAGTAACTTTAAGGACTGATGCCAAGTTTCGGTTTGGCGAATCCTAACTCTCTTCCAGCCATCCACGATACTAGTCAGCATAGCACGTCGTGGTAATCGGTGTTCAGGCATACGTAACACGTGGCCCAACCATCTCAGTCGATGAAGATTCATCACCTCATCAACTGATTTACCATCATTCCCTAATACCCTGTGTATCTAACCTCGCTATTACATACCCGGTTATCCCAGCAGATGCGAGCAATATTTCTTAGGCATCTGTGGTCAAATACTAGTAACTTACGAGTATCTTTTACTCATAAAGGCCACGTTTCACAGTCGTAAAGTAGAACAGAGCGATCTGCTGCGTAGTATACTCGTCCCTTAATTGATAGACGGATATCTCATCATCGTCATAGGTGACGTCAGTTAGCAAAAGTCAAACGAACATGAACAAGATCAAATAATGTGTATAATTACAGGTAATCTCTCTCCCTACATTTTAATTACCAGTATACACACACATAGACTACCTGGTTGGGATTCGCGAGATGATAGCAACCGATGGTTAGAGATCTTGAATGACATGACTCAAAATCGTTTGCAATGGCGTAGGTGCATCCACTCGTTGTGTTCTCCCAAATTCGAATCTTCTGAATTCTTCATGTCTCTATCTTTTTTTCTCTTTCCAAATTTATTTCACCGTATTATACTTCTTCATTAACATCTTCAAACCCTTATCTTTCAACATTACTGCTTATACTTTTACTACTTCTATCACTATGGGATTTGAATCGACAACTGTATCTCTGTGCTAATGTAGTATGGCAACTCGAACTGATGTACGTACGTACAAAGTTCTACGTTGTAACTGACTAACTGATACACACATATACTACATAGAAGAACAGTTGAAAGATAGAGATAAATGTATTTCCAAAGGAAAAAAAAAGAGTACAATGCTTTTCATTATCCATAAAATGTACAAACGAAGTACCTACACACATATATGTAGATGTACGTAATTCATTAATTCATTAATTAATTAATACTCTAATAGTGCAAAAAATCAATAATTTGGTTCTATTAAAAAGAGAAATTACATTTATATAAAAAGGTGAATAATGTTTCTATGTAAGTGTACTATGTGTTTATGTGTGTGTGTGTGTGTGTAGGTGAATGAATATTTGAATCAATGATGACATTTGATGAATTTTACATAGAAAATGGTAAGTTGAAAGAAAGAAAAAAAGAAAAAAGTAAGTGTAAACAAATGAATAAACAAATATAATGAAGAGTAAATAAGTATTGGATAGTAGTAAAGAGAGAGAGAGAAAAAAAACTCTCTGTCTCTCCCTCCCGCTCGCTCTCTCTCTCTCCAATGATGGACAACAGATTTTGCACACACACACACACACATGAACTTTGGATTACATCAGATGTTTTTATACACAAACACACATGTATATTATGGTACAAAATGATGAAAAAAAATTGATATCATCGATTGGCCAAGAAACTGGGTTACCCTAATTGATTTTTAGAATATTACAATAATTACAACTGATGAAGAAATGATTTACTGCAAAGTTCCCAATGAAATATTGACGAACAATTAATAGATGGTTAGCAAACATGATTAGTGCCTAGCAGTGGAATCCAGTTTGACGCGCGTTTCGTCCTATTTGAGACTTGTCAGATGGATGTACCTGCATCTCAGATTTGTTGATGTTCACTCTGGGACTCAAACCCACTACCTTTTGCTCCAAACGCCATCGCGTTATCCACTCAGCCACTGAGTCCTGAGAGCCGCTTGCTTTTGCAATGGGTTGAAGTTGAAATTTACTTAGTATTGTTTGTTTGGATCTTCACGTTGATGTTTTTAGGACTGCAACTGGTCAGTCTCTAATTGGCATATGTGCATACTGTACGTATTACGTATAGAAGGGTTGTTTGTGGAGATTTTTTTAGAAATCTTTTAAATATATAGTTGAAATCATGAATCAATTAAAGCTAGACAACCATGGAAAACCTGGAAGCACTGCTTGACGGCCGTTTCGTTCTATTATGGAACTCCACAACAGTGCGCATCCACGATCTCGTCTCGCGAGATTCGAACCCAGAACCTACCAGTCTCGCGCCAGAGAACTTAACCAATAGACCACTGAGCCGGTATCCACAATAGGACGAAACGGTCGTCCAGTACTACCAGGTTTTCCATGGTGGTCTAGCTTCATTTGAGTCATGATTTCAACTATGAAAATACTGAAATCTCCACAAAACCCCTTCTGAACTTAGATGACTGCAACATTCTACATGGTTTTAAAACAACTGAATTCTATAGAAATACTACTCAGCATGACGGAATAACACTGACTATCTAGTACCTCTTCATGTTAATAAATATTTTTGTATTTTGCTCCGCATTCAGAGGAAGTTGTTGGCATATACAATGAAATTGTCAAGCGCCATTAATAGCGCTTGAGTTGTTGTTACTTATTGCACTTATTGGTAGGGTAATTCCTGTCTTAAAAATCTTTAAAAGAAAATTACGTTATGTATGGTTTTGAAAATCTGAGAGAGTAACTATAGAGACCAAAGGATATCAACCTGACACTGACATAATAGTTTTGTGTGAAATTCTTGGTGTTAGCTCTATAATTTTTAGACCATGCCGCCGGAGGCGGAAATTCGTCAGACAAGGTTGCTATAATGAGATAAATATTAAGTTAGGTTGAACTTCTAAAACTGTTCTATCCGAAGTTAAAGTATATATTTTTATTTCACAATCACTAAATATTTAAATTATAAAGTCTTTAGATTCCCATATATGTAAGCTCTTTCGTGCTGCATAAACTGTTGATAATGTGTTATACCTTCCTCTTACTGTTAATTAATTATGGACTTATTTATTTAAACATTAACATTGGTACGAGGAGGCACCAAGTATACATGCGCCACACTTCGTCATTCGATTTGTGGAGGGTTGGAATACTGCCCGGGTGCCCAAATCGAAGCAAGTGGTTTTCTTAAAGGGTCACACCCCGAATCTTTGACCTAGAGGTCTAATCCACAAGGCAGTGGGGCAACGTCAGGAAAAGTTGTTCCACGGTAGCCGGTGACCAACAATAGGTTCGTACACCATTTGTTCCCTCAGGATACTGGAGCCCATGTGCACCATTAGTTTGAAATAAGGGTTTTCCAACTTACCTAGGTGGATCCTCTATATCCACCAACCCGGTTAGAGCGCCGGACATATGCTTTTCGTTCTAATTCGGACTAACTCCATAGATCTCTTCCACTTATGGTGTCTACGTCAAGAGTGAAATGTCTTAACTACGTTGACCTGTGATCAAGATTTTACTCTTTATTATTATGAGCTGAGTCGTAAGATTGAACTGTCTAGTTAGAAGCTATCTACTTCCTGTGTTATGTTCTATTCTGAGCGAGAGAGCTTAGAAAAACAGAATTCTGGACCAACAGTTGTTGAGTATTGTTCATGGCTGATATCTCATTATCATCGTGTCATTAGTTGGCATGTTATGGGTACTAAATAAACAATATAGGAGAAACAATCAGTCCTCGGACTGGACTATACAACTGCTCTTTTGTAATAGTGGCCCAATCACACTGCCCCAATATAACTCAGGTGTCTGTTTCTTGTCGTCAGATAAAAGTTAAGGTGTGCTACTTTCAAAACCGACATTTCCTAACCCTTTCCTTTTGTTGTGAGGAGGTAGCACCGCTGTAAATGGTGATTGTGTGAAAGGAACACATTACGTCACATCGCGGCACAATCTGTAGTACAACTTCATTACAATTTAAGTTGATAATTTTAGAATTACAGTATTCCAAACGACATTTCTGACATAGTAGAACCTAAAGAAATAATTTTTTTAGCCAATATAGCTCTACTAGGTCATCACGATAGGTAAGGCCGACCACTCAGTTAAGGGAGCAAGTACGATCGAGACATCGAAGTTTACACCAATGAAATCTTTATGTTGGGGATTACTAACCAGTTGATGAACTCCTAGTACATGATCCTTCATTGGCTTGGTAAGTTGCATCTCAGAACACTATTAGTATTTTGAATAACATAAGTCATAGCACAATAATTGAACAGATACAGTCCAACAATCACTTGTTGATTTATTTATTGTTCCGAACAAATTTCTCTTTCTTTTCTACATACTATTTATTTATTTATACACATAAATATTGGTACAAGGAAGAACCAGATACATATGAGCCGCACAAATCAAATGAAATTTGTGTGAGGGCTGTGATACTGCTGAGGTGCCCAAACTGAAGCAGGTGGTTTTCTTAGGGTTCCATACCCGGACCCTTTGACCTAAAAGTGTAATCCACAAAGCAGTGGAACATCGTGAGGAGATGCAGTCACCTGGTAGCCGGTGACCAACGATTGATTCATACGCCATTTGTTCCATCAAGATACTGGAACACATGTTCACCATTGGTTTGGAATCAGGGTTTTCCAACACCCCTAGGTGGACTTTCCGTGTCCACCAACCCGGTTAAAGCGCCGGACATTCGCTTTTCGTCCTCTCAATTTCGTAAACAACAGTAATGTCACGAGAAGGCAGTGAGTAGGACTAGTGTGGCAGAGGCTATATAAGTGTGGCCATGTGAGGGCATTTGGAGTGGGAGAGTGAAATCTCCCCACTATCGGCCGTACCAGGGCATTTGGGGGCTTTTTGTTAATAATTCCTATAATATAATTGATTTCGGTAACGTAATACATATTTACTGGGAAGAACTTTTAAGGACTGATGAAACAACTGTCCATTTTCATGTGTCTTCTAATTATGGAATTGATTCATAAGATTTGCCCCAAAAAATATGCCAACCGAACGACAGGTCAGTTTTCAAGAGAAAAAAACCCTGAAAACGAGATTATTCAAAGAGCGGACCTATAGGAACAATCAAATCTGAAGAAAATATGCTTAATAATGACAATAAATAAAGTCTTGAAACATCGACTTAGTAATATTAAGGAGAAATTTTCATTAATTCACCTGAACATACAACATTTTATCCTAGAAGACGTCCTGTCAGTCAGTAAGCTACAACGTAGGACCAGGTACATATATGCATCGGTTCAAGTTGCCATACCTCGTTAGCATAACAAGATGAACACCGGATTCATAGAAGTAGTTAATTTAGTGGTGGTGGTAGTAGTATAAAAAAGATAGGTTGTATACAAGGTTATAGTATAGGAAGAAAGACAGATATGAATCAATTTTAATCTCAAGGTTTAAGGGAAGATAAAGAGTGCATACGCCGACGCCATTGTGATCGATTTTGAACCATGTCAAACAAAACATCCAACCATTGGTTACGATAGTCGCGCGGACCCCGACCAAGTAGTCTGAATCTACCAACATGACTCAAACTAGAAGTTAGTGACTTCAAGCACTGATTGAAGACGTCCAGGATACGAACAAGGTGAGAAGTTCTAAACAAGAAATGGGACAAGTTCCAAACCCCATTTATCTTTAATGACTTAATGCATTCATTATTAATAAAAACTATTTTAAGACTAAATAAAACATTTTGAAATAATCATAGACAATAAAACAAATTTATCATCAATGAAACTTACCACTTGGTGGTCCTATAATACTTGTCATATATTTTTGAGGAGTATCATCTTTTCTACTCAGTAAATTTAACACATTTAACACAACCGTTGGATTTTGTTGCTGTTCCCATTTTGTTATGCCTGCTACCGTTAACATGTGAGACCATTCTGGAGGCATACCCTATATTATTTATAAGGAAATCAACATATAAACAAGCATAATTATATACATGTATATATTGAGAGAGGCAACCTCCCAGTTAATCATTAATTAAATAGTAAATAGACAATCACCATCGAGCAGTCACTTGTGGTGGTAGTGTGGTGCGGTCTACTTATATCCATATACGTAGTATATGGTGTGAGTCAGACATAGAATGTATTTTGGCAGTAGACCGATGACGGAAGAACTGAAATGAAGCGCAATCGTTTGGAAAATGCACGAACAATGGAATTAGAGAAGAAACTGTGAAGATTGAAACAATTGGTTGTTAATTTGCAAATTGACTGTTCATTGTTTGGTTATCAGAATTTACTGAGATAGTCTGTAATCTTTGCTTAAATACATTCGATTGTCCCCAACTAGTGTTTTGTTCACTACAGTAGTAGTAGTATACCCCCTTCCCAAATACGAACTTGTAAATGCCATGATGAAAAAACAGCCAAAATGAACTGACTATCACCAACTGATTTGAATATCTGATATATATGATAATAATTTAATTAAACTGGGTGCGTGTCAAATTATAGCTATTGTTTAAACGTAGTAATAATTTAACAAACTAATATACAAACAATCAAGGTCCGAAGATTGATCGCTTTATATATTTAAGCACATAAATATTAGTAAAAAGAAGCACCGAATACATATGCGCCACACAAATCTCATTTGATTTGTGTGAGGGCTGTGATACTGCCCACGTGCCCAAACTGAAGCAGGTGGTTTGCTTAGGGGGCCAAAACCCGAGCATTTGATCTAAAGGTTTAATCCACAAGGCAGTGGAGCATCGTAAAGAAATGCAGTCCCATGATAGCCGGTGACCAACAACAGATTCATGCGCTTTTTGTTCCATTAGGATACTGGAGTCCATGTGCACCATTGGTCTGTAATGAGGGCTTTTCAACTCCCCTAGGTGGATTCTCCGTGCCCACCAACCCGGTTAAAGCGCCGGACATTAGCTTTTCGTCCTCTCAATTTCGTAAACAACAGTAATGCCAAGAGAAGGCAGTGAGTAGGATTTCCCTCAGTCAGTCAGTCACAACGTAGAACTTCGTACGTACGTACGTACGTACATCACTTCGAGTTGCCATATCACATTAACACAGAGATGCAGTTGTCAATTCAAATTCCATAGTGATAGAAGTAATAAGAGTATAAACAGTAATCCGAAAGATTACGGTTTGAAGATGTTATTGAAGAAGTATAATCCAGTAAAATAAATTTGGAAAGAGAAAAAAAGATAGAGACATGAAGAATTCAGAAGATTCGAATTTGGGAGAACACAACGAGTTGATGCACCTACGCCATTGCAAACGATTTTGAGTCATGTCATTCAACATTTCTAACCATCGATTGGTATCATCTCGCGAATCCCAACCAGGTAGTCTACACTTACCTACCAACATGGCTCAGTCCACTTTTCAGTGACTTTATGGATTTGTGACACGTTTTGGTCTGTCTGCTCCTAGCTTTCTTCCAACCTACTTCTACACCATAAAACATTGCACGTCGCGGCAGTCGGTGGTTGGGCATACGTAATACGTGTCCAGTCGTCTCAACTGATGAAGTTCCACTACTTCATCAATCGATTTGCCATGCTTACCTAGTGCCCGTTCCCTAACAACCGCATTACTTACCCGGTGGTCCCAGGATATACGAGCAATGCTTTGAAGACACCTATGGTCGAATGCTAGAAGCCTACGAATATCATCTACTCTTATGGGCCATGTTTCATTGCCATAAAGTAGGACGGAACGAACTGCTGCGCAGTAAACCCGTCCTTTGGTTGCTAGACGGATATCTCGCCTACGCCATTAATGACGCAAGTTGGCGAAAGCTAGACGAGCCTTCTGTATCCGTGCTGAGATTTCGTCACATACCAGACCACAAGGGCTGATGAGACTCCCAAGATAAGTGAAGCTGTCAACACGTTCAACTACTTCACTCCCTATCATTAGTTCAGGTGTCGATGCAACCTAATCCTGAAGTAACATTTTGCACTTCGAGGGAGAGAATCGCATTCTGAACATGCCTGCATAGTTGCTTATGGCGGTCAGAAGACTCTGCATTTTGTCATCGTCTTCGCCGAATAAAACTATGTCGTCGGCGTATTATAAGTCAACGAGTGAGCCTCCCGGTAAAAGTTCAACTCCTGGAGATTGAGATGATGAAAGCGTTATCTCTAAAAGCACGTCAAAGGCAAAGTTAAACAAAAATGGTGAGAGTGGACAGCCCTGACAGAGGCTATATACGCGTAGCCATGTGAGAGCATTTGGAGAGGGATAGCGAACTCTCCCCACTCTCGGCTGTTCCAGGGCATTTGAGGGCTTAGGGATTTATGTTTAATCTAACAAGCTCAGTTTGATAGTTATTTTGACAGAATGCAATGAAGAGTACCTATTAATTATCTGTAAATCAGTAATTGAGATATTTAAAGTGAATCTACTAACGAGTCGTAACGGAAGTTATAAGTCGAGATTATTTCATGTTATTAAGCAGCAATTCACTTTCCATTTTTAGTTTAGGTTGGCAACTTCCGAATTAAGACGATTGAGAAATTCATTTACTATAGAATGGTACTTGTGAGAATTGGATAAGTTGGAACACTGACGTAGAAACAAACCATAATCCAAAGCGCCATGATATAGGGTGAAGTCATGTAAGATGAATTGGTAGTCATCAAGATAACTAATTTTTTATATAATAAAATGACGTGCTTATACATAAAGTATTACCACAAAATGAACACAATTAAATATCATAGATGATTGACAAAAATTACTAGGTACCACATTCATTCTCCAATCAATTAAGATCTGGCTGTTAGGCATGATTTTTTGGGTATTATACCACATAAATTTAACATTAGTTGAGATATGATTAGATTCCCAAGTTTTTAAGAGATGGCAGACTTCACCGTTGGACATTTGATATTTTTGGATATTAGCAACATATAGTAAGACCTGAAGATTTGACAAACCTAGAAAATAGCCAATTATTTTATGAATGTAAAATTCGATTATTCAAAAGCAAACTAAATTTCCTTCAGTCAGTCAGTCACAACGTAGAACTTCGTACGTACGTACGTACGTACATCACTTCGAGTTGCCATATCACATTAACACAGAGATGCAGTTGTCAATTCAAATTCCATAGTGATAGAAGTAATAAGAGTATAAACAGTAATCCGAAAGATTACGGTTCGAAGATGTTATTGAAGAAGTATAATCCAGTAAAATAAATTTGGAAAGAGAAAAAAAGATAGAGACATGAAGAATTCAGAAGATTCGAATTTAGCAGAACACAAAGAGTGAATGCAACTTCGCTATTGCAAACCATTTTGAGTCATGTCATTCAAGGTTTCTAACCATCGATTGCGATTAACTCGCGCATCCCAACCAGGTAGTCTACACCTACCATCATGGCTCAGTCCACTTGTTAATGACTTCATAGATTTGTGCCACGTTTTGGTCTGGCCACCCCTAGCTTTCTTCCAACCTACTCCTACACCATAAAACATTGCACATCGGGGCAGTCGATGGATGGGCATATGTAACACGTGTCCCAGACATCTCAACTGATGAAGTTTCACCAAATTTCTTAAGAATCAAATATATCATAAGTTTTCATTAAAGAATAACTTTTCGTGAAAAGTTCTATATTATGAATTGAATGAGACGAAGTAAACGCCGCCATAAGACTATTTATGATTAAAATATAATGACAATTTTTGTCTTTTACATTAACACTGGAAAAACAATACTAAAGGCATTCAAGACACATACCTCAAATTCACCAGTAACTGGATCTATTGTAATGTGTACTTTATGCATAACATTGACTGGTGCTGATATATTAAGCATAATAGATGGTTTGAATTTTCCAAGTTTACTGGTACCACCTTTAGTTAAAAAAATAATTAGGATATTGTAAGAAAATCAATCAAACAATTACTTTTGTATTTCTTTTTGTCACGTTTTTCTTCTTCCACTGGTGTAAGTGGTAATGGTTTATTCGGTTTAAAGGATATATTTTCAATGGAACTAGAAGTAGAAATGACAATACAAGAATACACTTAGTGTTTATAATTACCTTCCAAGAGGTGCGCTTGTTGTCCTTAAAGGTGGTGCAGGTGTTCTGCCACCTGTAGTATCAGTACCACGTGTAGGATTATTCACCCAATTCTGAAAAACATGAAAAAAGGTGTTTAAGCATCAATTTTTTGTTCCAAGTGATATTCAGATATTCACTTTTCTGTAATCGAGAATTTAGTGGTAACCTTGATAACAGAAGGTAATCAGATGACGTTCTTAAACGACTAGTCCTCAAGTTAGTCTATAAATCAGAGGAGCAACATACAATAAGTAATGGTTCCCCTCTATTCCTACATAGAAAACCGAATATATTGACAAACATTTAGTTTTAAAGGAAACACTCCTATAACTTTAGGGCAGAAATAAGACTTCCATGGGAGAAACTGGGAAGATATGGTCATGTGTGTTTTTCGAGAAAGTTCTTCAGATAGTAACTTTAAGCAATTGTCTAATTTCCCTTTTCCCGTTTATTTACACTATTTTTGTGGGTCATCTCTGGATGATTAATTAAATTTTACGTTACTATGTACTCGAATAAACTGACTAGATAGACACGTGATAGACGCTCATTAACGATATCATTAACTAATACGTGAGTATAAAACACGTTAAATCATGCCTATGAAAAAACATTTTCATGGCTCAAACTAAGGATAAAACTTCGACCTGACAAAAACGTGTCGCTCAAACATATCATACCTCTAACAAGTTAAACGAAATGGTTAATAATAGTAGGAATGATACTAAGGTGGTAAAACTAATCAAAACAGCCAAAAAGAAACAAAAGGCATGGGATAATAAATTCCTTAAAGTTCAGAGGAATATAAGGAATGATAAAACTTGTACAACTGTAATTTAGTTCGAAACATAGTACATAGTCAGTGGTTCAAAGCAAAAGAATTCGAATTCCATCTGTTACGTTGCAGCTTGGAACTTCAGCTTCAATACTTGAAAAGTATCACTGGTTTCATCAAAGATTAGAGTACATGGTTACCTAACTGTAAAAAATATCACTTAATCCACAACCAATAAATACATATGTCTCACAGATCTTGACTAAGAAACTTACACATCAATGTAGCTTAGACCAAGGATTAACGATTATATGGATTGATGCTAATTCTTGCTTAGGCCGCCCTGAACCTTAAAATAAATAAACGCATGAACAGCTGTTAATACACAACTATATAGAGTAAATTACTCCGATGAAAGCGACAATGAGGAACACAATGAGTTTATGTACACATAAATAAACAAGATTTAGACTCCACGTTAAGTGGACTTGTAACTGTAACTACTTATATAATCCACCTTTAAATAATATAGAAATGAAGACACTGTCAAAATAGACTATCACTATTTCACAATACTGGTTTGATTCAAGCTATTACTTGATAATGTAAACAAACAATACAATAGGAAAAACATATGACTAATTCATCAATGGAAGAAAGTAGTTAATCTTCAAAACTATTATATTTCAGTTATCAGGACTAGCAAACATTTATGGTAGAATACTGCAAACACTAGAGTAGACTATGGAAACATACATCTACCACTGACCTATACTAAATGGAGATAATAAAACATTTAGCAACCAACGGACAAACATGTCAGCTTTAATGTTATTGGGTGCAATCAGAAATACAGCTTAGTTAACTAAGTAGATTTCTAATCAAACTTCAGTGGAGAGCAATAATTTTGAAATATAAGGGGAAAAACCAGTACATCAAAGTCACAAACATAGTTAAATCTGACCCTCGATTTTAATTACCAGTTTTTCCAGAAATCAATATCATGATTTAGTAATTATAGATACTAGATATGTACCCATAACTTTTGTTTTATAGTCACATAATCTGGTAAATTTGTTATTACATGTAGCCTATCCTTAACAAGGTTTCAGGTTGGTGTTACAAGTTGATAATTACTAATCTGACCATATACATATTAACTGAGAAACCTTTGCTGACCATCTCGTCATAGGATAAAATAACAATGTGGTGCAATTGTCAAGTACATGTTCGTGCACCTGGCTTCAAGCTACATTATTAATGTAAGTGATGCCACACGACTGACCTAATATAAAATGAGTGAGATTATAGTTAAAGGACGACCTTCAAGCGGTACTGGAGTGATCTTGAGAGTTTCTACTAATAACTAGGACCAGATGAAGATTATAAACCAGTGTGAGGAATAAGATTCATAATTTACAGTTGATGGTCAAGGTTAGGGATTAGATTTAAAGTTTTCATCGCGAACTGATACCACCTACAATGCCAAGACGGTATTTTGTCAAATGGATGAATGAATGTCGTACCAAAATCTACGACCCGTTATCTCATACCTACTAGTTCGTCCATAAATTATAGTCTTGCCAAAGAAAATGTTGAAAACGAATCCGTTACCTAGTGATTACCTGATGATACAATAAGCTACAGGTGAGATGAACAGTCGTTTTGATTATTCCAACTGTGAGTGACTAAATTGTGGAAGAGTACCCGATTTCATCCTAATAGATTTGACTCAGCTGATTACACGGGTGAGCAGAGAAGTGTGATCATGTACTAGCTTGAAACTCTAGTGATTAACGACAAATAGCTCCTACACCAACGAAAACAACGGACAAACAGTTTAAGGAATAAAAAAGCAATGGATGTTGTTGACCTTTTGAAAAAATTGAGTTCTTAAGGATAACTATACAACGCTTGGTACTGACCACCCAAGACATGTGTAATTTGGGCACTTATCCACTTAAGAAATATACATGTAACTTAAAACAGAATGGATCCTGAGGAAAAATCCGAGAAAAGTACTTCATTTGAAGAAAAAAATATGTTGAAACGATTGTGTTAAATTCCCTTATTTCCGCGGTATAAAGCAAATTTATATAATGCACTAATTCAACTGTGATATAAAAACACTTAAGATGAAGGAAGGTAGACAAACTAATCAGTGAGTATCATGAGGACATCTTAACACATGTTGAGATATCCTCAAATGGTCGATTATACCCGATAAAAACAAACATACCTGTGTTACTTCGGACCTGTCAAACTGAGAAGAGGCACTACCTCTATGGCCGTACGGAAAGCAGCTCATCATTTAAGTAACATGGGTTAAAAGAATGTTTAATTTATTTCCACATTGTAGCAGTCCCGAAGATATACCACAATACTCAATAGGCGCGCGCATATCCAAAGTCCAATATCTCTAGTCTTTAACGTTTTGGATAGAAGGTCAAATGATACGAGGTCGATAGTGCAGTGTAAATCCAATAACTTCTAAAACGTTTACAAAAAGTTTGTGGTAAACGATTTCATCCATTTACGACTTTATGGGAAATGAACATTTTGATGTAAAATATGTGGTTTTAATCTATGAAATCTGTGATAATTATCCTTTCAAAAGATTATTTGTAGATGAAAGAATATTCATGAGGCCATTTCTGAACGTCAATGTAAGTTATTTCATCTTTGATAGCGACCAATGTTATCAGTTCAGCTACATGACTACACTAGTTCAAGTGAACACGATAGTCATTTAGAGGTTGGTGTGTCTTCAGCATGAATGAATGTATTTGTATTTAGAAAGTGAAATTACTTAAATCAGTGGCTCACAATCAAAAAGGCAGACGACTTACCGCTCAAAACATGGTAAGTTTCAAAGTATGAATGAAGAAACTAGTGACGGAGAAAGCATTACTTATGGGATGGTCTCACAGTGCGTGACACTGGCATAGGTATTTGCCATTCAGCATATAGTTCTCTTACAGCTACTTCGTGGATTGCTCGATGGACACTGTTTAGCTCAGTTGTGAGTTTTTCAAGACATTTTAAGTTATAACACTGTAACATTACCCGAGGTCTTAATGTCTATCTGAGTACGTTTTCCCCAAAATACTGTGTCTCACTTTGTTGTAAACTTTCATTTCATGATAGCTCTATCTGTAAAAAAAGGTTAATAGGCTGATACGATTGTGATAGCATCTTCCCTTCGAGACCAACACGTTTGCTTTCTGTCCTCTGATCAAGGTTAGTTTGGCTCTGGTGATTTTACAAATTGTAGCTGGAACACAGAGCTAGTCAGCATAACCAGCATAGGTAGTATTGATTTTGTTGTTGTTATAGACTGTTAGGAAGGTTTAATGAATCGCTGCAAAATAACCCTTAATGTATATTAGTGATTTTTACTTGCGACTTGTTGAAATAAACCATTTGTAGTGACCTGGTTTTTTCAACAAGAACGCGATTAGTATAATAGAAACAATTATTATTATAACCAATAGTACCAGCGATTGTTTAACTGTACTCGTTTAACTGTATCAAAGTCTCGCTCAGCTATCCATCTTGTCTGGTTCGAACTTTCTTACGCTCTGCCCTGATTACCTGTACTCGTTGGCACTTCTCGGTATTCTTCCGATACCACGAGATCGCCAGTAAATATACTCTATCTGGACCAGTTGCAACTCCGCCTATAGCTCTTCTAGATTTACTACCGGTCCCAAGCCCACACAAAGGAGGAGGTTGGGCATGGGGTTAGCGACCCCATCCCGTAGAAAATCAACTCGCTAAAAAACGCTAACCAGAAAAAATAATAATTCAAACCATTTAAACTCTGCCCTCCAAGTTGAACGAATAATTATGACGTCTCATGATGAAAGCCGAAATTCTTCGGAAGTCACGAGACCGATGCACCTTCTAACAACCAGAGCAACACTCTTTATAGGTACATGGAACGTCCGGACAATGTGGGAGACAGGAAAGACCAGCCAAATAGCAATGGAAATGAGGAGATACAACTTGGCAGTACTCGGAATCAGCGAAACCCATTGGACACAAACTGGACAACAAAGGCTAGGTACAGGAGAGATGCTGCTGTACTCCGGTCACGAAGGGGAAAACGCTCCACACACTCAGGGAGTTGCTCTAATGCTGTCCAAAGAAGCACGAAATGCACTTGTGGGATGGGAATCTCATGGACCCAGGATAATCAAAGCATCATTCAGAACAAAGAAGCAAGGGATCACAATGAACGTTATCCAATGTTATGCACCCACCAATAATAGCAACGACGATGATAAAGATCAGTTCTATGAAAGGCTGCAATAAATTATAGAGAAGTGCTCACGAAAGGACCTCACAATCCTGATGGCAGATCTAAATGCTAAAGTTGCAGTGGAAAACCTAGTATATGAAGATGTAATTGGACGACATGGATTAGGAGAAAGAAATGAAAATGGGGAGAGACTCGCAAACCTATGTGCTTTCAACAAATTGGTTATAGGCGGCACAATATTCCCACACAAACGCATACACAAAGCTACATGGATCTCACCGGACCACACCACAGAGAACCAGATAGATCACATCTGTATCAACAACAAATTCCGAAGATCAATGGAAGATGTGAGAACCCGGAGAGGAGCTGACATAGCTTCAGATCACCACATGGTTGTGGCAAAGATGAGACTGAAGCTAAAGAAACACTGGACAACTGGACAAACGGCACTACAAAGGTTCAATACAGCCTTCCTTCAGTTGTTTGGAACTCATCACTATACATCAACTTCATTGACTATGAGAAGGTGTTTGACAGCGTAGACAGGAGAACATTATGGGAACTTCTTCGACACTATGGAGTTCCTGAAAAGATTGTCAACATTATAAAAAACTCATACGATGGACTACAGTGCAAAGTGGTGCATGTAGGACAGCTGACAGATGCATTTCCAGTAAGGACCGGAGTCAGACAAGGCTGTCTACTCTCCCCATTCCTCTTCCTTCTGGTGATTGACTGGATTATGAAGAATTCGACATCTGAGGGGAAATACGGAATACAATAGACTTCTCAAAATCAATTAGATGATTTGGATTTCGCAGATGACCTAGCCCTCCTCTCTCATTCACACGAACAAATGTAGATAAAGACCGCAAATGTAGCAGCAGCCTCCGCATCCATAGGCCTCCACATTCACAAAGGAAAAAGCAAGATTCTCAAATGCAACACGGAGAAAACCAACCCAATCACACTTGACGGCGAAACTCTGGAAGAGGTGGAAACATTCAAGTACCTGGGGAGCATCGTTGATAAACAAGGGGGATCGGATGCAGATGTCAAGGCGAGGATTGTCAAAGCAAGGGCAGCATTTCTACAATTGAAGAACATATGAAACTCAAAACAATTCTCAACCAATTTCAAGGTCAGAATCTTTAATACGAACGTCAAGACAGTCAGTTATACTGTATGGAGCTGAAACGTGGAGAACTACTACGGCCATCATCAGGAAGGTACAAGTATTTATAAACAATTGTTTACGCAAAATACTCAACATCCACTGGCCGGATACTATCAGCAACAGCGTTTTATGGGAGAGGACAAACCAGCTTCCAGCTGAAGAGGAAATTAGGAAAAGACGTTGGAAGTGGATCGGAAATACAATAAGGAAATCACCAATGTGCATCACGACTCAATCCCTAACTTGGAATCCGGAAGGGAAGCGGAAAAGATGAAGGCCAAAGAACACACTACGCCGGGAAATAGAAGCAGATATGAAAAGGCTGAATAGCAACTGGAAAGAACTGGAAAGGAAGGCTCAGGACAGAGTTGGATGGAGAATGCTGGTGAGCGGCTTATGCTCCTCGACGAGGGGTAACAGGCGTAAGTAAGTAAGTAAGGTTCATTTGCAGTCTTCTGATTTGCGAGTCATCGAGGGAAACAAGTCGTTTCTGGGCGCGTGATCTCATTGTAGTGGTGATCATAGTCCATCAAGACCCGACGCCATCTGCATTTGGTTAACCAACTCTACGAACACAATTCAACTTCAGACAATCTTCCAAATAAGATCAAAGCGGTGAGTCTATTATTTATCTATCCACATCTGTTGCAAGTATTCGTATTGATATTTTTCAATATATAATATTCTGGCAATTTAAGGATAAAAATAGCAATAGTATAATAGACTCTGTAGTTTAGGCAATAAGCTTTCGACTGGTTCTCTTTATCTCCCACGATCCAGAGGTTTGGTTCGCGGCACAGGAGTCTCAATTCGTGATCCGCCACATAACCAACCAATAGCAAAAATATGGCTATGCTCAGCAATCTTTACCTGTGATACACTTACCAAATTCTAACGACAGGCTACTCGTGTCTGTTTTAAGCTTACAGGTGACAAACGAAAGACCGATCGCCACATATGGTAAACGGTACGTCTACCTTAACGTGGGTTTACGCAAACCCATCCACTGGATCTTCGTTGTTGCAGATGTTTCTACGCCAATCATTTGTTAAACCTGCTACAATACCACAATCTACTCGTGGACACACGCAAACGAAGGTTAATAGACGGAAACATCAAGTTATCTGAGTCCTCTTTCTGGTTGCAGATTATCTCCAGTCACAAATAAGTACATCATGGACCCCTTATATCAACCATCACTCGATAAATACTCCTGGATATTTCAACCACAATCGAAATTGCCTTGTGTGACCAGCAATGTTACACATCACATCACGACTACAAGACCACCTGTGTTCTCGAAAGCACGACGACTGGCTCCCGAAAATCTCAGGTTAACTAAGAAGGAATTCGACTATATGATAGACTTAGGAATCATTCGACCTTCAAGTAGCCCTTGCACATGGTCCTTAAAAAAGACAGCAATGATTGGCGTCCAACTGGTGATTATCGGTCTGAACGCTAAAACCATTCCCGATCGTTACCCATTGACCCACATTCAAGATTTGACAGCTACCTTGAAAGGTACAACTGTCTTTTTGAAAATCGACTTGGTTAAAGCCTATAACCAAATACCTATGGCTGATGACGACATTCCAAAAACCGCGATAAGAACTCCCTTCGGCCTCTATGAATTTCGACGTATGCCTTTCGGTCTAAGGAATGCTGCTCAAACCTTCCAAAGGTTCATAGACGACGTCTTCAGAGGTCTCAACTTCGTACACGCGTATGTTGATGACTGTCTAATAGCAAATCCGAACAGAGAATCACATCTCCAGCATCTGGACATTGTTTCCGAACGACTCCAAAGGCATGGCATTACTGTAAACATGCAAAAATGTCAAACACGAACCAAATCGTTAGACTTCCTAAGACACACTGTCGATGCCCAAGGCATCCCACCTCTTAGGAGCGAAGTGGCGGCCATTCTGGATTACCCAGAACCGACCACGATTAAGCAGTTGCTCACTTTTAACATCCTTGTCAGTTTTTATGCTTATTTATATATTTTTAATCCAAAAAAACAATTTTTTACTAATGAGCGTATCATTTTTTTATTAAAAAAACAAAAAAACTTTTTCCAGTCGCTTTTACGCTGTCGCAAGCGTATAAATTTATCTACTTTTTTTCTTCTCACCTTGTGTCCTTACTCAAGTACTCACACGTTCTATTTTTTTCCAAGACCGCTGCAAAAGAACGATGAAGTTCATAAAGAACAGAGATCTCGATTGTACTTCGTCTTACGATTACTATATTGTATTTCATGGCCTGTTATTATAAGGAAAGACGACCAGACGCTGCCAAACATAGCAAGCTATCAGTAGAGTGTTTACCAACGACAAACTCGTTGGGTTTAAACTTCTGGCTGGCCACGTCGTAGGGTCATCATGACCTCACCAGGGGGAGTGATCTGTAGCTGTAAATAATTCCTCAAACTTAATAACTTTTTAAGTATTCGGAATTGGATGCTGACCACATTGTTTTAAGTGGACTTTTTTATCTGAAGGCGTTCGGTCATACATCCGCACCATATCATGTTATAGAACAGCGTGGGAAACATTTCCTACGATCATTAGCCAGATTAGATCAGTCGCTCCTTGATATATTGATAACGCATCAAATATATCTTTCCAACCACTTCGCTTCTGACTTCTGATTTTAACTGAGTGGGGTACGATTCGATTATAGGTGTTACTGTTTAATAGTTGTCAAACTACAATACTGGTGGTATTTCGATTTAGAATGATAAGCATTTCCATATTGCAGTAGGAATTGGTCTAATTTCCTGTCCAGCCCACAAAATGTTAAAGCAGAAATAAAAACAATGACCTGTTTGATTATCTTGACGAAATGTTCTGTTTGAATACTAGAAAAGATGAGTCTGAGAATAGTTGACTGATGTCTGCACCCTATAAAATCCAGCTAGATAGTAGTAACTATGTCTGCCGCAAAATAAGAGCCATTATCAGACACTAATTATTTAGGGACCCTCCCCTGACTGAGGACGTTTCTCATCACTTTGATTGTGAAGTTAGTATTTTGCGAAGTTGTGAAAAACATCCTCATCCATGTTTACTTCAACAAATGGGCGTTCAAATTCAGTTTGTAGTTGCCACATATTCTAGGGATCTTGCCGTTCGACGTCAATGGCGTAACAATAGAAGTACCATTTGCTGATGTTTTAACCGGTTCAATTGTAACTTCCGCACAACTGCTGCTCAAAGACTATAAGGAGTCATTAGCTTCTTAGGGAGGCTGAGTCACCCTACACTTGAAGTTTGATAGACTGAATTAGTCATACTTCCACTGCACACACGCAGCTATAGAGTTTTTAAGTAAAGCACTGAAGTGTTATCTAGAAACTAGTACAGACGACTATATTTTAAGCCTTTTCAAAATTTACAAGCCCAGTATTGACTATTCTGTTTCACTAAGTGAAAACTCATAAGGTATGTATGAAGAATTATCATCCCTCATTGGCAATTCATAGCATTTTCGTATGGACAGTTTTTGTCCAGTAATCCCTAATACTGAGACTTCAGTAGATCGTACAACAACGTAAGAATCTAAAGATTTCAAGTTCCTGAGCCAATAATTGACTCTTTACTGCCTGTGTCTATAATAAAGTCATGGAGTGTAGCAAGGGAGATTTGAAACCGCATCCGAATATGCACATTACGTTTCAAAATTATGGGTACAGATAAATGATCGTCAGAAACACTCAATTTAATATAATATGAACTACAAGGTTTATCATCACTAATGGCAAAATAAATAGTAGGTTTTCAAAGCTACCAGATGTATCCTATTTTACCCCACCTAAAACATTTGGCATGACAGAAAACACATGAACTACGTAAGGGAAATTCGCCACGGGATAAACGCTTATCAAAACCGCACTCAACCCTGCAACCTGTCTTGCAATTCTTTGTTGAATCATCATCCATATTTTCACGAGGACGAGAACCACTACTAAACAAACGCAAGCTTGAAACATTGAGAATGTAATATATCACGAAGGATGAGCAAAGTATTATAAAAATTTTAACCGACTGAAAACCCGACCGTTGCTGCTACCTTGACGTGGTGGTCGGGCTTGCCTATCGTGATGATCCAATCGAGCTATACTGGCTGGAACAATCGTTCCTCAAGGTCCTACCATGCCAGACAGGTCGATTGAAGAGCGGTGAGACTAAAAGCAGCAATCCCAAGGTCCGAAGGCGAAGTCGTACTGCTGACTGTACAGAGGTGTGAAAGCAGTAAGGTGTTTCCTTCAGACAACCAGCATGACAGCGATGCTGCCTTCCCACAAGGAGGGGTGGGGTTAGAAAAGGTCGACCCTAAAAATGCACACCTCGCCTTATCCCACGGATTTCCGTCTCCGGCGGTAAGGGCTTTTGAAGAACGGAGCTAACACGTCAAAAATCCCCCACAAAAAGGCCGTGCGTGACCGGCCTCAAGCAGATGTCCCTTGGGCACTGCGGTCACGCACCCAGGTCGTTAAGACCAACACTAATCCAACTTCTTTTTCAGGTCCCTCAAGAAATACCCTTCCACGGTGTGGGCAGCCGGGAAGTGATACTAGCCCTCATACCCTTAGCTGCACACAAGACCAAGTTGGTCACAATCAAATCCTTCCTACACCTAATAACTCTCTTATCTTCACGACTAACCCTTCCCACGTCCTTTTATCACCTCGCACCGCTAGGGCAAACGATTCGAGTACACAGAACGTTATTTCTGGTCTCCTGAAACCACGCTCTAAACTACATATAGGAACTTTTAATGTCCGAACATTGTGCCAAATAGGACAACAGGCTTCCTTAGCTAGGACTCTAGAATCTTACACCATCGATGTGTGCTGCGTCTCCGAAACGCGCATACAAGATCCGAGTAGTGTCATTCATTTGACCACACCTAATCAAAATAAAGTTTCATCTCGATACACGCTTCGTGTATCTGGAAGCCCTGACGCTGCTTCCCGTGGCCTCGCTGGAGTAGGTATAGCATTAAGTCCCAGGGCAGAACTAGCTCTTTTAGACTGGATCCCAGTAGACAGTCGTCTATGCGCTGTCCGACTAAACGGATCAGTAAGGACCCGGAAAGATAGGGAAACTCGTCGTTGCCTCTTCGTCGTCTCTGCCTACTCTCCCACTGACTGCAGCTCAGACGATATAAAAGATGAGTTTTACAGAAAACTTTCTGACCTTCTCCGAGAAGCTAGGCGTTCTGATGTTGTAATAGTAGCAGGTGACTTTAATGCTCAAGTAGGTAAACTAAGTGAAATGGAAAGACACCTGGGGGGATCTTATGGTGTCATGGCGAAAAGAACAGATAATGGCGACCGTCTGTTGCAGCTGTGCTCAGATAACCGCCTATTTCTTGCAAATACTAACTTTAAGCATAAGGAAAAACATCTTTTGACATGGCGACCCCCGAATTCGTCCCAACGTTGGACCCAATTAGATCACATCGCTATCAGCCACCGATGGAGGGGCTCGATTGAAGACTGTCGCTCATTCTGGGGCACATGTTTAGATTCAGATCATGCTCTAGTGCGAGCACGTATCTGTCTGCGTCTTACTGGTCGTAGGAAAGACACTGCAGGGAAGCCTCTAAGGGTTCTACTTAATGATAGGCAAGCTAAGAATATATATCAGGAACAACTAGGAAAACAGTTAGGCAGCCATGTAAGTTGTGTCCACCCCGAGGCAGCGTGGAATGACATCCGAAAAGCTGTGGAAACAGCAGTGATGTCCGCTAGTAAGGTAAACCATAACGTTAGGGAGAAACAATGGATCTCGGCAGCATCTTCCGCACTGATAGATGCTCGTAAACTCATCCCACCTGGCTCTGAGCATAACGAAGAGCGGAGTCAACTTAAGCGCAGGCTTATAAGAAGCCTACGTAATGATCGTGAACAGTGGTGGGTAGCGAAAGCAAGAGAGATGGAAAAGGCAGCGGCAATAGGTAACAGTAGGCAGCTATTCAGACTCGTTAAAGAAACCGGCATTAGGAACCCGAATATCAGTGAAACCATCTCAGATAGAGATGGGCATATTATTCATTCTCAATCCAGGAGATTGGATCGATGGGCAGAGCACTTTAGGGATCAGTTCAACTGGCCTTCAGCCAAGCTTCAATTACCCACGATCCCCAGTCGTCCTGAATGGCAAATTGACGTAAGTCCTCCAACCCTCTGTGAGGTTGAAAAAGCTATAGGAAATCTGAAGCGAGGGAGAGCAGCAGGCCCTGACAGGTTGACCCCTGAGATTTTTAAGGATGGTGGTCCAGTACTAGCAGTGAGATTGACTGAGGTCTTAGGTAGAATCTGGGAACTGGACGTAATTCCATCTGACTGGTCCCAATCACTGATTGTGCCAGTCTATAAGAAAGGACAAAAGTCCTCCTGTGACAATCACAGAGGGATCAGTTTGACTAACATAGTGTCTAAAATATTAGCTTCAATAATACTAGGTCGCCTAACCAAAGCTCGTGAAGAGCAGACTAGAGAAAACCAGGCTGGTTTTCGACCTGGACGTGGTTGCATAGACCAGATATTCACCCTACGTCAGGTTCTAGAACATAGACACAAATTCAGACGTCCCACAAAAGTAATATTTCTTGACCTTAAGGCGGCATTTGACTCCGTTGATCGTGAGGTTCTATGGCAATGTTTGTCACTGAAAGGAGTACCAAAGAAGTACATTAACCTCACAAAGGCTCTCTACTCGAACACAACTGGTCGAGTTAGAGCCTATGGCGAACTGTCATCAGAACTGATTACCACAAGTGGCGTTCGTCAGGGCTGTCCACTCTCCCCATTTTTGTTTAACTTTGTCATTGACATACTTTTAGAGACAGCACTTTCATCAGCTAAGCCTCCAGGAGTTGAACTCTTACCGGGAGGCTCACTTGTTGACTTAGAATACGCCGACGACATAGTTTTACTCGGTGAAGACGCTGACAAAATGCAGAGTCTTCTGACCACCATAAGCAACAATGCAGGCATGTTCGGGATGCGATTCTCTCCCTCGAAGTGCAAAATGTTACTTCAGGATTGGGTTGCAGCGACACCTGAACTAATGATAGGGAGTGAAGTAGTTGAGCGTGTAGACCACTTCACTTATCTTGGGAGTCTCATCAGCCCTTGTGGTCTGGTATGTGACAAAATCTCAGCACGGATACAGAAGGCTCGTCTAGCTTTCGCCAACTTGCATCATTTGTGGCGTAGGCGAGATATCCGTCTAGCAACCAAAGGACGGGTTTACTGTGCAGCAGTCCGTTCCGTCCTACTTTATGGAAGTGAAACATGGCCGGTAAGAGTAGAGGATATTCGTAGGCTACTAGTGTTCGATCATAGGTGTCTTCGAAGCATTGCTCGTATATCCTGGGACCACCGGGTAAGTAATGCAGTTGTTAGGAAACGAGTACTAGGTAGGGATGGCAAATCGATTGATGAAGTAGTGAAACTTCATCAGTTGAGATGGCTGGGACATGTGTTACGTATGCCCGACCACCGACTGCCCCGACGTGCAATGTTTCATGGTGTAGGAGTAGGTTGGAAGAAAGCTAGGGGTGGCCAGACCAAAACGTGGCACAAATCAATGAAGTCACTGACAAGTGGTCTGGGCCATGTTGGTAGGTGTAGACTACCTGGTTGGGATCCGCGAGATGACAGCAACCGATGGTTAGAGGCCTTGAATGACATGGCTCAAAATCGTTTGCAATGGCGAAGGTGCATCCACTCTTTGTGTTCTACCAAATTCTAATCTTCTGAATTTCTCATGTCTTTATCTTTTTCTCTTTCCATATATATTTCACTGTACTATACTCCTTCAATAATTTCTTCAAACCCTAATCTTTTGGATTTCTGATTATACTCTTACTACTTCTTCCACTATGGGATTTGAATTGACAACTGCATCTGTGTGCTAATGTGGTATGGCAACTCGAACTGATGTACGTACGTACGAAGTTCTACGTTGTGACTGACTGACTGACTGAACCGACTGAAAATCAAACTCATTCATTGCCTCAAAGGTAACGAGTTGTGTTTTAATTTCTTGGAATGAATATTCAGGGTTTTAAATTATTTATCTTTCTTAATTCAGAATATTGAAATCAGTAATCACCTGATCACGAAGTTGGATTTCCAATTGGTTTCCAAAATTGTACATCGTGATCTTTTTCTGTAGTTCACGTATGAAGTCTTTAACGTTCTGACCATTTTGTCACATCATTTTATGAAACTTTGATCTCTTTCTGAAATCAAAGCTAGAACACTGCACATGACTGGAAAGTAATTTCTTGAAAAATTTCATATGACAATCAACTTGGTTTCTCTGAAAAAGGCAGAATCCTTAGAAGGTTATAATTTACTTCATCGACGAACGTTAGGAAAAAAACGTGAAGTTATCATCTTGAATATATATTTTCTAGTAATGCTACAGATTTCAAACTGCTTCATATAGTCTTCAAAAATCATCCCCACTTGAATTAGTATCCAACCGTCTAAGATTTGACTCCATAGTGACGCCAGAATGATAATTAGAAGTACTCGAAATAGTGCACTAACTAAAAGCTTTCAATACAGTGCTTTTTAGGTAAATTAGAACTGAATGACCACAAATGAGCGCATTGTATTTTGTATTCGTAGTCAAGTACATAATAATCAATAGTTATTACAAATATTACACATGTGCGGTCTTTGTTGACTTCTGTTGAGCCTTTAATTAAATACAGCATTTTGTCGTACTGGATTGATTGTTATTGGCTAACTTGTCATATAACCTGTAACTGTGTAGCAACTCTTGACTTACAATACAACAAGTCGATATCAGCTGATATGTGCATAAACAGCCGTACCATTCACAATCCCTGATTTGTCGATGGAAATTGCAATTAAGAATTCGCATCACTGGAAAAGAAAAAACCAATATCGAACCGAAACAAACGTTACACCGGGAATAAAACTGATGTCATTGTCACATTAGTAATATGTAGAATGTCCTAAAATGTTAAACCGAGTTGGAGAAATCGTGGACTCGCCGCAGTTGAAAAAGAAGCAGGTGGGAAATAAATCTAATAAAATTGAATGTTTTTTCAACCATTATATATATAGGTCACACCAATACCTGGTGAGATCACAATTAAATAAACATCCCCGTCAGTCAAGGTACAGTATTCTACTCAGAGGAAAATGATAGGTTATTTCCATTCGCTCAGAAGGTGAGCAATCAACGGTTACTAGCATTAGGCATTCCTAACAAATAGGGGACGTCTTTTAAACTCTGCAATACTGAATAAAAATAATAAACTCACACAATCAGAACTGGAGAACCATAATCGAAATCTTCAGAAGGAAAAGTTAATTGAAACAAAGATGAAATAGGAATTAAAAAATGTGATAACATCAGGTAGTTATTCAATTTCAGAACCATAATATACATGAAAAAAGCAATCAACGAAGTGCTACAAAGAAGGGGCAGCGCAATGTTTGTATATGGAGTGAATAGATGGATTTCTGCACACGTATAAGCATATACTTTTAAGAGAACTATGTATTCATTCCTTGAGTTGACATGTTGGAACGTGTTTCTGTTGTATGTCATGTAAAAAGTTTTTCGTCCAGGTTTTCATCAGCCAATTATGGGTTACCATGAACTTTCAAGATACTATGTACTTCCGTATTTGCTGTTAGTCCTTAGTCTTTCGTAAATACTACGGTTCAACCGTAGTATCCGAGATCTGCCTTACGGTTGGCTTTTTTAAATATCGAATGTACTTTACCATGTCTTTAACTAAGTCTAACATGCAGCTTACTGTAATGGCTTGACATTGAGCTTTCACCTTAATACAGACAGTATAATTTTAGCTTGACAGTAAAGTTTTGAATAAAATATAGTAGTAATCGACAGGACATTTCGTAATTTACTGAACGTCAGGATGCCATCACATTTCCTATTGATACCGAAATTTTCTGCAGTTTTATTTATTATTGGGTAGCATTCAGTGGACTTAATTAATGAATCCCAAAATAACAAAGAAATTGCTAGGATCATCATGAATAGATGTAGCCCACAAAAGCTTCACAATCAATATTATGCAGACCAAAAAAATATAACAGGAAACGGGGGAAAAGCCAAGCGAGAGGCACTACTTGGAACGAATCGAGTGCATACATCGTCTACATAAATATCAACCATCTCCTAAACACCGCCACATAGCTTCATCTATTAGCATTTATTCAAAATGGATTCACGATCACATTCGTCATTATCAAAAACAACATTGGGTCGATCAGACAGGACTTTTGATCGATAACTCGTTTCCAGATATGTATTTATTGTCATAGGTTTTCCAGTTTCAAATGTTTTGGCTTATGTCTCGCAACCACGTATACTGACGAGTTTCCACAAATTGTTTACAGGTTATAAAAAATCTGAGATTATCAGAAGGGGTTTTGTGGAGATTTTAGTAATTTTATAGAGTTGAGATCATGAGTCAATTGAAGGTAGACCACCATCGAAAACCTGAAAGCACTGGACGGTCGTTTCGTCTCTTCAGCAACCAGGTCTGTTGGGAGATATCAACTCACTGGAGACGATGGCGGATGGTTGCTAAATTTCGTGGACTGTTTGAAGTTACACATTAACACCGTTGGATGCCGAACGGCTCAGTGGTCTAGTGGTTAAGTTGTTCATGCGCGAGACTGGTAGGTCCGGGGTTTGAATCTTGCGAGGCGGGATCGTGGATCCGCACTGCCACTAAAAAGTTCCACAATAAGACAGGACGGCCATCCAGTGCTTCCAGGTTCTCTATGGTGGTCTAGCTTCAATTGACTCATGATCTCAACTCTATAAAATCTTAGATTACTGAGAAACTCAAAGAAAACCCCCACAGAAGTTCGTATATTTCTCCATCTCTTGCCTAAAGAAGCAAGAAACAGCAGCTTTATAATCTATACATCAAATATATTCAGCAGTGGAACGAGATGTTATAAACATAAGGTCGATCGTAAACAACTACGAAGGAATGTGAATGTGGAGTAAACATACCATGCTGAAATGTAGTTATTCATCTGTTTTTCAGTGTTTAATATATGTGGAGTATGTAGTAATTTCTCTATCATTTAATGGATGAGCGCTTTATTTCGGAAGGGCTTTTACTGGAGATTTCATTTCAAACCCTAACTTTCACTTATCCAAACACTCTAACACTAACGAGTTAACCGACGTTGGTGATTTCAGAACCTTTTTTGTGAAATTCGAAATGCCATGAGATAGCTTGAAGTATATTAAAAGTAAAAAGTTTATAAGTCTCATTCTGGAGACCACATAATGAATATGACAACTAAGTTACTCAAATTAACTGATACTTATATAAACTATATCTCAAATGGTAACTGTTCGTTAGGCGTACTTGATTCGATATGAAGTAAAGGTAAGAGTAGGTATGAAATATCGCAAGAGGCTTTATACATTATAACATGATTGATACAAGAAAGTATTCCTTCATGGTATGTGTAATCAGAAACTACCATTTGTACTGATTAGTGAGAGTAAAGTTTGTAGTCGTTGTGTTGCGATACTAAACCCAGAGTTGTACTTATGTTTGTTTATTTATAATCAGAAGGGGTTTTGTGGAGATTTCAGTACTTTCATAGTTGAAATCATGAGTAAATTAAAGCTAGACTACCATCGAAAACCTGGAAGTACTGGACGGCCATTTCGTCCTATTATGGGACTCCTCAGCAGTGAGCATCCACGAACTCGCATCGCGAGATTCGAACCCAGGTCCTACCAGTCTCGCGCCAGAGCACTTAACCGATAGACCACTGAGCAAGCCGGCATCCAACGGTGTTAATATCTAACTTTAACCAATCCACGAAGTTTAAGAAACCGTTCACCAATTATCTTCAGTAACTTGTTTATTTAACAAAAACATTCGATACTTGTGATAATTAGGAGTATTTGAATTGTAATATAAACTAGGAATCCCAGAAATAACGCAATTTAATCAAAAAGTACTAGGTGAACTTGAACGAATGTATTGTATTTGGAATTCGAAATCAAGCAGTCATCAAGTGTACAAAGGAATCATTGGTTCATATAAACATCACAATACTGTACATAGGAATAAATGAGTAAATAATGAGTTAAATATATCCACAATTATATAACCATCATATGAATACAGTGGTCTTGAGTGCTATTATAGGTATGAGAGCAGTTAGCACTTTCCGGTTGCCTAGACCGTAGAAGGGTTCTTCTAAAGGTACCTGAAAAGGGAAGTGGATTAGAAGTGGTCTTAATGACCTGAGAGCGCGATCACAGTGCCCAAGGAACAACTGGTTGAGGTTGATCACCCACGACCTTTTCGTGGGTAGTTTTTGTGTTAGCTCCGTTCTTCAAAGGACCTTACCGCCGGAGACGGATATCTGTGGGATAAGGCGAGGTATGCATTTTTGGTGTGACCTGTTCTAACCCCACCCCTCCTTGTGGGTGGGCAGCATCGCTGTTATGCTGGTTGTCTGAAGGAAACACCTTACTGCCGTCGCACCTCTGTACAGTCAGCATTACGACTTCGCCTTCGGACCTTGGGTTTGCTGCTTTTAGTCTTACCGCTCTTCAACCGACCTGTCTGGCATGGTAGGACCTTGAAAAACGATTGTTCCAGCCAGTAGAGCTCTATTTGTTCATTACGATGGGCAAGCCCGACCACCACGTCAAGGTAGCAGCAACGGTCGGGATATAACGATACGTTGAGAGATTACTTGATAAGGCTAAAAGGACACTTGATTAGAGTGAATAGAGGTGTCCGATAGTGTAGGAAAGAATTTTTATTAATAATCAAATTTGCATTCCAAGAATCGATGGAACCATCAATCACAGTATGAGACGCCCTACATCACATTAACTCTTTTTTATACCTTGTATGATTATAATTTGCTCTTATAGTTCATTCCTTGATTTATTTTTCCTATCCTCACTAGTTAATGTTCGGTATGTTATTTATGTATTCCTTTTTTCACTGTTTAATAAACTGTATTATTAATTGTTTATTTTGTATATCAACAGTGTTAATTTATGTTTTAGAAGCCCCCAAATGTCCTGGTACGGCCAAGAGTGAGGAGAGTCCCCTATCCCTCTCCAAATGCTCTCACATGGACACGCGTATATAGCCTCTGCCACACAAGTCCTAGTCATTGCCTTCTCAAAGCATTACTGTTGTTTACGACATTCAGAGGATGAAAAACGAATGTTCGGTGCCCTAACTGGGTTGGTGGATACGGAAAGTCCACCTAGGGGAGTTGGAAAACCCTCATTCCAAACAAATGGTGCGCATGAGTTCCAGTATCCTGAGTGAACAAATGGAGCATGAACCAATCGCTAGTCACCGGCTACCATGAAAGGGCATCTCCTCACGATGCTCCACTATCTTGTGGATCAGACTTTTAGGTCAAAGGCTCCGGATTTGGCCCCCTAAGAAAACTATCTGCTTCAGTTTGGGCAGCTGGGCAGTATCACATCCTTCACACAAATCAAATGAAATTTGTGAGGCGCATATTTATCTGGTGCTTCCTTGTACAAATATTTATGTGTTTAAATAAAGTTTATCAAACTAAATAACTTACTTGTTCTAACTTTAGCTAAGCTAAGACTCTGAGCTTGATGGTCTAGGGAATAAGTTTAGAATTGCATTTGTAGGAAATTACTTCTTATAATACTACTAATAATGATAATCAGTAACATATTTAATTTGTTTTTATTACTATACAGCTCTCAAATGCCCTGTAACGGCCGAGAGTGAGGAGCGTTAGCTCTCACATGGCCGCGCATATACGGTCACTATCAGGGAAATCCTACTAACTGCTTTCTCACGGCATTACTGTTGTTTACGAAATTAAGAGGACGAAAAGCGAATGTCTAGTACTTAAACTGGGTTGGTGGATATGAAGGATCTATTCAGGGGAGTTAGAAAACATTACATTCAAACCAATGATGAACATGGACTCCAGGATCCTGAAAGAACAAATGGCGTATGAACCTATTGTTGGTCACCGAATACCCTTGGGACTGAATTTAGTGACGTTTTTCCACTGTCTTGTGGATTAGACCTTTAAGTAGAAGGCTTAGGGTATGACTCTCCTGGGCAGTATCACAGCCTATACACAAATCAAGGGACTTGTATGGCGTGTATGTATTCTGCGACTTCTTGTATTAAATATTTCTGTGTTTAAATAAATACTTTCAAGAATATCACTTAGATTGTCAATGGATACAAATAGAAAAACAAACAAACAAACATACAAATTACAATCCTTTTCACAAAAACAAAAAACAACAATAGATGAGAAGTATATTGAACATAATCAAATACACAAGAAGTTTGTCTTTCTTACAAACCAAAAATACCTCATCTATCAGCAGTAATACAAGTAGTAGTAAGAGTAGTAGTAGTAGTAGTAGTAGTAGTAGTAGTAGTAGTAGTAGTAGTAGTAGTAGTAGTAGTAGTAGTAGTAGTAGTAGTAGTAGTAGTAGTAGTAGTAGTAGTAGTAGTAGGAGGAGGAGGAGGAGGAGGAGGAGGAGGAAGAGGAGTAGTAGTAGTAATGGCAACAGTCAAGTTTTCTTTACAATAATCAAAACAATACAAATAAAAAGAAGAAGAAAATGAAAAAGAAAAACAGAAGAAAAAAAGTAGAAGTAATATAATCTTACAATTCATCATTATATAATGAAGATTTTTTAAGGGAATTATCAGTTTGATTAAGAATAGTAGAAGAGTTAATTATGTTAGATGAAATCATTGAAGATAAATGATGATAATGAGGATGTGTTGTTGTCGTCTCCGTCGTCGTCGTCGACGTTGTCGATGGTGATGATGATGATGGTATTAATTGAAAGCCCAATTGTAAAGTGATCACAGTTTTAAAAGGTTGATTATTATCATTATAATAATAATCATTATGTTTTACTGATTTATTGCATAAATGAACCATTTGTATAAAACAATTAGTTACTAAGTGATAATATTCTATGGATACATTGATTGTTTTATTAGTATAATGAAATGAATCCATTGGAGATAATTTATGTAAAGTAATTTGAATAAATGCCAAAATTAAATGATAACAATCATTACTAGATTAGAGGGAAGAAAAAAAAGAAAAAAAAAAAGAAAACATAGAAAGAAGGGTTATAAGCCAAAGATGGATAGTGACTAAGAGTTGAATCTAGTTTGACGAGTGTTTCCTTTAATTTTGGACTCGTCAACTGGATGTATACCTACATCTCAGAGTTAATGTTCACTCTAGGACTCGAACCCTGTACCTTTCGCTTTAAACGTCATTGCGTTATCCCCTTAACTACTGAGTCCTGATAACCATTTGTCTATGCAATCGGATGAAGTTTAAATTCACATAGTGATTATTCACTTTTAGAGGATTTTATTATCCAATATAAGTTATACATTATCAATAGGATATCATCAGGATCCTTGATACAATCAATCATCACTAATTAAACAGATGTGTTTTCTTACATTCTAACCACTACGGAATTTATGTACATCACTAATGTGTAAATGATCTACACAACATGAAAGTGTAATGGATGACACTATGTTTAACCTTCATAACTTATACTAGCTTCTAGACAAACTAATCTATCCATTCTTTTCAAGCTACACTTTGACCTTGCCACTTATTGGGTTATTAATCTGGATTGTTTCTATCTAAACGTATGTGTACGTACGTCTTATCCTATTCATCACATGTTTGTAACTGTTTTTTATAAATGGAGTTGGCTTACTCGCCTACTCCATCACGCGTCATTTTGTTTTGCTTCGCTGCTTGATTGACGATTATACGATTGTAATTATTCAATTCATATTCTCATATTTGACTTATTTAATTCCATTATTCACCGACGTGATTAAAGCCGATAATTTTATACGATATGTATATTTCAACAGTAATTATTCGATAAAAAAAACAGAGGCAATCTATCAGGAGACAGATATCGGGCTGTAGTGAACGAGAACACAGGTATGGACAACCAAATGTATATGAATACAAAATTACAAAACATCTTAGTCAAATCTGAGAATTATACAGGAAATACTTTATTTGAGAAATGTTAATCAATCGTCGCAGATTTCATTGTTCATCCGTTACCACACGAATCATTCTCTTTTATTCAATCTTCTTAACATTCTACCACCACGTATTTCACTTTCCATTGATAATACATACTACTTATATCTGTCAATATCAATAGTATAAACTACAGGGTCATTCAAATAGTCAGTAACTCATTTAAACCCATTTTAAAATGATCTTAATAAAATGAATCCTAAAATTAACTACACCATTTACTTGATAAATTGAATTTAAATCATTTGAGAAACATGAATAAATTGTGTTGATTTCAATAACTTAGGGGTATAGAAGAAGATAACCGAGTGGATAACGTGATGGCGCTTGATGTGAAAGTTAATGGATTCGAGTCCCAGAGTGAACATCAACACTGAGATGTAGGTACATCCAGTTGACGAGTCCCAAATAGGACGAAACGTGTGTCAAACTGGATTCCACTACTAACCACTATTCATCTTTGCTTACAATGCTTGTGAATTTAGGCTATATCTAGGCAATACGCACATTATGCACATATACTAATTAGACACTGAACAAATGCAGTCCTAACACATCGATGGGAACTTTCAAACAAACAATACTAAGTATATTAGCATACAATATTGTTATTGTTTACTTTCACTTATTATAACCATTAAATCATTATATAATCATCTTTATACATTGGACAATTGTTTATAGGTAATTATTCATGTTTTTCATAGAAAATAGATACTAGTACTGTTATAACATGTTGATTTGTGCCCTTATCAATAAACAGGAAGTAATGATACCGTCAATTAAAGAATAGTGATTTATCGACGAACGAATGACACATAAAGCCCGTATAAGCAGTCGAAATTCCTTATCAGTCTTTCTACTTGCCTAGATCTGTATATTTGAGTTCAGAAACATCAATTTCAACCTATGCAATTGTTATGCCCCGATAAGGATAATGAATAGTAACTATGGGATCTATTTATGATTCAATACTGTGCATGTATTTTTTATAGTATAATTGTTAAATAACTAAACTATTCATATTCATGTTTCTCTCATTATAAGCTTTATTTTGACCTATAGACTATTATTGTAGGATCTACCATTCATGAGTTATTCCTAGTCTATTATTTACTATCTCCTCCTCTACACAGCCACATTTGGCTAAATCTTGTACAAATATCGTTTCTTATTTTATGGTACGAAGTGGTCTGTTTGATTGCTTTATAAACTCAGTATGTTTGAAATATAATGATTCATACCGAAGAGGCTGTTCTGGACTTAACTGACTGGGCTAGGCAGAAAGCAGGACCTATAAGTACTTTAGACTGCTCGTACGGGTTTCAGGTGTCATTGGTCCGACCAATAAATCGCTGCTCTCTAATTGCCGGTATTATGATGGCATCCACTCGGCCATAAGTTATAACAGCAATATGAATCATGTATTTTAAACAAAATGGGTTTATATACAAACCAAACTGACCACATCACACCACAAATTAAAAAATAACATTTGTACAGGATCTAGCCAAAAGTGGTTGTGAATATGGGAGACAGTAATTAATTGACTGGGTATAACTCAAGAATGGTAAGTCGTATAGTGATAGTTTATGGGTTATAATAAAACTTATAATAAGAACAATATGAATATACATAGTTTAGCTACTTAACAATTATACAATAAGAATATTTGTATAGTATGCCTGAACATCGGTTACCACGACGCGCAATGTTGACTAGTGTAGGGGATGGTTGGAAGAGAGTTAGGAGCGGCCAAACCAAAACATGGCATCAGTCCATAAACTCACTAACTTCTAGTCTGAGTCATGTTGATACATGCAGACTACTTGGTTGGGGTCTGTGTAACTATCGTAACCAATGGTTGGAGACTCTGGGTGACATGGATCAGAATCGATCATAATGGTGTATGTGTATACAACACTCGTTATCTTCCTTTAAACCTTGAGATTAAAATTGCTTCATAACTTTCTTCCTTCCTATACTATATCCTTATATACAACCTTTCCTTATATACTACCACCACTAAATTAATTACTTCTATGAATCCGGTTTTGATCTTGTTGTGCTAACGAGGTATGGCAACTTGGACCGATGCATATATGTGCCTGGTCATACGTTGTCGTTGACTGACTGACTGACTGACTATGTATAGTATTAGTCCCTGAATGGATCCCAACAGTTACCATCTAATATTCTCGTCGGGACCTAACAAATACACAAATAACAAATTTCAACTCAATAATCATTAGAAAACAAAAAAAAATAAACAAACAAACCAAAGAAGACACTCTACACTTACTTAATCCCGATTTGCTTTAATGTCATAACAAATAAATCCCTCCATATAGAAATTTCTTTTGGTGATCCTTTAATAATTTCATTAATATTACTAGATTGGATAGTATTGGATATTTGATCTTTATTATTACTATCATTACTATTAGTAGTAGTACTACTATTAGTAGTATTATCAGTAGTATTGATAGTAGTAGGTAAAAAATAACTAGACAATTCATCATGACTCATATGAAATGTAAATGACCATAGATTCTTAGCTGTATTCTCTTCATTATGTATCATTGAAGTAGGAATATCCTTGAGATTCATGATAGAATTATGTATAATAGTAAGATTAATTGATTGAGAAATTTGATGAAAACATAATATATTACTTATTATTGGTGAATATATAGATTGTTGATATAAATTACTGATTAATTGATATTGAGTTAATTCATTGGATTCAGTATGTTTTCCCGCCTGTAAAAAAGAAAAGAAAAAAACTGACAATCTGTGGATCACTATCACGTCCCAGGAGAGATAGATCGCCGACCACAGCAGTGTTCATTCATCCATCTATCCATCTACAAATTATTATGTGCTTACTATTGACTAATTCTAAGAAGTTTACACCGAGAAATAAAGACAAACATGAGAAGAATGAACAAAAAATGGATAGAACTAGAAAAGAGGATCCAAAACAGAGTGAGTTGGAGAAAGCTAGTCAGTAGCCTATACTTCATTGAGAGTAACAGGTGTAAGTAAGTAAGTAAGTGATCATTAATTAATTTGTATTCATTTTAAGAAACTAAACAAAGATGGATGGTGGCTAACAGTGGAAAGAAGGATGCATGTTTCATCCTATTTACGACTTGTCAGCTAGATATACCTGCATCTCAATTTTGATATTTACTCTGTGACTTGAATCCAGTATCATTTACTTCAAATACGATTGTATGATCCACTTAGCTACTGAATCTTGATAGTCTTTTAGAATTGATAATAAATACATGTAATAGTGAAGTTATTATTAAAAGAAAACATAGATTGTTTACATAAACAAAATAAACGAATACTCAAACGAATCAGAATTGATATTTTGGATAACATAGAGACATGTAATAACAATAAAATAAAATTTAATTAGCAACCATACTATTAGTACTGTAGTGAACAGAACACTAGTTGGGGACAATCGAATGTATTTAAGCAAAGATTACAGACTATCTCAATAAATTCTGATTACCAAACAATGAACAGTCAATTTGCAAATTAACAACCAATTGTTTCATTCTTCACTGTTTCTTCTCTAATTCCACTGCTCATGCATTTTCCAAACGATTGCGCTTCATTTCAGTTCTTTCTTCATCGGTCTTCTGCCAAAATACATTCTATGTCTGACCTAAACCATATACTATAAGTAGACCACACCACAGTACTACTATTGTGTTGTGGATTACTTATATCCACATAAGTAGTATATAACGATGGTCAGGCATAGAATGTATTTCACTGTAAGATTGATAAGAATAGAACCGGAACGAAACACAATCGGTATGAAAATGCATGAACAATGAAATCAGAGAAGATGGATTGATATTTGCAGAAAGAACGGTCAAGATTGAGACAATGGATTGATAGTTTGCAAATTAATTGTTTACTGTATAGTTATCACATTTTAGTGATATAGTCTGTAATTTGTGCCTAAATGCATTCATTTGTCCCCAACAGTATTTTGTTCACTACACTTCTTCTACTACTACTTTATTTATCTATTTAAACACATAAATATTGGTACAATGAAGCACCAGATATATATGGGCCGCACTTCACTCCATATATGTTACGGCTGTGATACTGCCAAGGTGACCATACTGAAGCAGGTGGTTTTCTTAGGGGGCCACACCCAGAACCTTTGATCTAAAGGTCTGATCCACAAGGCAGTGGAAGATCGTGAGGAGATTTAGTCCCATAGTAGTCGGTGACGAACGATTGATTCAGGATAAGATGGTGGTTGGAGGTGGTCAACAAGAAACCCTGGAGCCAGGTTTCGTGCTACTTGGCACTCGTCGGCAAGGTGTACCTGCAATATTGAGGGAACTGGTGCTCCCTGACGGATTCGATCCCGTGTCACCCAGCTTCACAGTCAGAGACGTTACCACTGAGCTATTCGGGCCGCGACCGACCTCCTGTAGGACTGAGATGTAATCACAATTGATTGATCACTGGGTGATGATCAACCAATTGTGATTGATTCAGCATACTGGAGCCCATGTGCACCATTACTTTGAAATCAGGGTTTTCCAACTCCCCTAGGTGGACGCGCCGTTTCCAGCAACCCGATTAAAGCGCCGGATATTCGGTTTTCGTTCTCTCAATTTCGTAAACAACAGTAATGTAACGAGAAGGCAGTGAGTAGGACTTCACTGGCAGAGGCTATATACGCGTGGCCATGTGAGAGCATTTCGAGAGGGAGAGTGGATTCTCCCCACTCTCCGCCGTACTAGGGCATTTGGGGGATACAAGTACTAGTACTACTACTAATAATAATAATAATAGTAATAATACCATATAGATGGATCATTCATGACAGAAGAAAACTGTATAGAAGTAAACATTCACAGAAAGAGAATTTTTTTTCAAAAAACAAAACTTACATTGTTTACTCTACTTATCGATAATGCTGAATTGAAGGATTCTATAAAACAGAAAGAAAAAAACCAGTTATATCCTTAAAAGAAAAATGATCAATAATTTGTGCGTTACAAGTGAAAAGGGTGAAATTATAAAAAAAAGGAATCAATATAATACAAAAAGGTAACCAAGTATCATTTAGGAAATTTCACATCACGTGTTGACTTGAGTTAAACAACCATTGAGAAAAAAAACGCGAGGAGATAACTGACAGCTAATTTTATGAGTATAGAACGCTTTAAGTGTGGGAATTCACAAGCGCCTTCTCGTGGCATTACTGTTGTTTACGAAATACAGAGGATGGAAAGCGAATGTCCGGCAGGAACGATAACCGGGTTGGTGGACACGGAAAGTTCACATAAGGGAGTTGGGAAACCTTCATTCTAAACCAATCATCCACATGGGCCCCAGTATCCTCAGGGGATAAATGGTGTATGAATCAATCATTGGTTGGTCACCGGCTACCATGGGACTGCATCTCCTCACGATACTTCACTGACTTATGGATCAGATCTTTAGGTCGAAGGCTGAGGGTGTGGCTCCCTAAGAAAATCACCTGCTTTGGTCTGGGCACCCGAGTAGTACCACAGACCTGACACAAATCAAATGAGATTTGTGTGGCACATATGTATCTGGTGCCTCTTTGTACCAATATTAATGTGCCTAAACAAATAAACCCACAACCATACATTTAAGATTGAACTCAGGTAGTCGATGAGAGTTTGAAATAATAACTAATATCTAGGGGGGGGGAATTCATTCACACAATTTTTGTATATAATCATTACTATCAATCATATTGAGGATTATGTTCATGATTTACATGATAAAGTAGTAATGAGACTACCTTGGATAGATAGAACAAAAATAGAATAATATACAAATTTATCGGTTGAAGTTATTTGCCTTCGCTTGACATACAGTCAGTCATTCACAACGTAGAACTTTATACGTACGTACATCAGTTCGAGTTACCATAACTAAAAGTCTAAGGAACGATCATGAGCAGTGGTGGGCAACGAAAGCAAAAGAGATGGAAAAGGCAGCGGCTGTAGGCAACACCAGTTAACTCTCTAGACTAATAAAAGAAACCGGAATTAAGAAGTCAAGTGTAAATGAGACAATCTCGGAAAAAGACGGAACCCTTATCTGCTCTCAACCTAAACGTTTAGAACGATGGGCGGAACACTTTAAGGAGCAGTTTAGCTGGACTTCAGCTACTGCACAACTACCCACTATTCCTAGAAAACCTGAATGGAACATTGAAGTAGGCCCCCCGACCCTACCTGAAGTTCAAAAGGTTATAAGTAATCTGAAACGAGGAAGGGCAGCTGGTCCTGATGGATTGGCTCCAGAGGTCTTTAAATATGGTGGTCCAATTTTAGCGATTAGGTTGACTAATATTCTGGCTAAAATCTGGGAGACGGACGTAATCCCATCCGACTGGTCACAATCACTGTTTGTCGCAATATATAAAAAGGGGTCAAAATCATCCTGCGATAACCATAGAGGGATTAGTCTGACCAACATAGCATCTAAAATACTAGCCTCAATAATTATCAGGCGCCTAACTAAGACTCGTGAACTGCAAACACGAGAAAATCAGACTGGCTTCAGACCTGGTCGTGACTGTATCGACCACATATTCACCATTCGTAGAGTTTTAGAGCACAGACACGCTTATCGGCGTCCGACAATGATAGTTTTTCTTGACTTGAAAGCAGCATATGACTCTGTAGACCGAGAGGTTCTGTGGCAGTGTCTGTCATTGAAAGGTGTACCTGAGAAGTAAATAAACCTTGTGAAGGCTCTTTACTCGAACACTACCAGTCGAGTGAGAACTTATGGCGAACTGTCATATGATTTTACAACCTCAAGTGGTGTCCGTCAAGGCTGTCCACTATCCCCATTTTTGTTTAACTTCATTATAGACATGTTGCTGGAAATAACACTCTCGTCGACTGAATTTTCAGGAATTGATCTCCTACCAGGAGGTTCACTTATCGACTTAGAATACGCAGATGACATAGTCCTGTTTGGTGAAGACGCTGGCAAAATGCAGAGTCTTCTGTTAGAACTGAGTAATAATGTCAGGATGTTTGGGATGCGTTTCTCCTCATCCAAATGTAAATTGTCACTCCAGGACTGGCCTGCGTCAACACCTGAACTAAGGATAGGGAGTGAAGTAGTCGAACGCGTCGACAACTCCACTTATCTTGGAAGTCTGATCAGCCCTAATGGGTTGATGTCTGACGAAATCTCAGCACGGATTCAAAAAGCTCGTTTGGCTTTTGCCAACTTACGTCACCTATGGCGAAGACGAGATATCCGTCTATCAATTAAGGGACGAGTATACTGCGCAGCAGTTCGCTCTGTACTACATTACGGCTGTGAAACATGGCCATTAAAAGTAGAAGATACTCGTAGGTTACTCGTATTTGACCACAGATGCCCTAGAAATATTGCTCGCATCTGCTGGGATAACCGGGTAAGTAATAGAGAGGTTAGACGCAGGGTATTAGGGAATGATGGTAAATCAGTTGATAAGGTCATGAATCTTCATCAACTGAGATGGTTGGGCCGCGTGTTCCGCATGCCTGAACACCGATTACCACGACGCGCAATGTTGACTAATGTAGGGGATGGTTGGAAGAGAGTTAGGAGCGGCCAAACCAAAACATGGCATCAGTCCATAAACTCACTAACTTCTAGTCTGAGCCATGTTGATACATGCAGACTACTTGGTTGGGGTCTGTGTAACTATCGTAACCAATGGTTGGAGATTCTGGGTGACATGGATCAAAATCGATCACAATGGCGTAGGTGTATACACTCGTTATCTTCCCTTAAACCTTGAGATGAAAATTGCTTCATAACTTTTTTCCTTCCTATACTATATCCTTATAGACAACCTTTCTTTATATACTACCACCACTAAATTAACTACTTCTATGAATCCGGTTTTGATCTTGTTGTGCTAACGAGGTATGGTAACTTGGACCGATGCATATATGTGCCTGGTCATACGTTGTCGCTGACTGACTGACTGCCATGTTTTGGTCTGGCCGCCCTTAGCTTTCTTTTCGAGTATCTATCAGTGCGGTAGATGCTGCCGAGATCCATTGTTTCTCCCTAACCTTATGGTTTACCTTACTAGTGGATATCACTAATGTTTCTACAGCTTTTCGGATGTCATTCCACGCTGCCTCGGAGTGGGCACAGCTTACATAGCTGCCTAACTGTTTTTCTAGTTGTTCCTGAAATATATTCTTAGCTTGCATATCATTAAGTAGAACCCTTAGAGGCTTCCCTGCAGTGTCTTTCCTACGACCAGTAAGACGCAGACAGATACGTGCTCACACTAGAGCATGATCTGAATCCAAACATGTGCCCCAGAATGAGCGACAGTCTTCTATCGAGCCCCTCCATCGGTGGCTGATAGCGATGTGATCTAATTGGGTCCAACGTTGGGACGAATTCGGGGGTCGCCATGTCAAAAGATGTTTTTCCTTATGCTTAAAGTTAGTATTTGCAAGAAATAGGCGGTTATCTGAGCACAGCTGCAACAGACGGTCGCCATTATCTGTTCTTTTAGCAACGACACCGTAAGATCCACCCAGGTGTCTTTCCCTTTCACTTAGTTTACCTACTTGAGCATTAAAGTCACCTGCTACTATTACTACATCAGAACGCCTAGCTTTGCGGAGAAGGTCAGAAAGTTTCCTGTAGAACTCATCTTTTATATCGTCTGAGCTGCAGTCAGTGGGAGAGTAGGCAGAGACGACGAAGAGGTAACGACGAGTTTCCCTATCTTTCCGAGTTCTTACTGAGCCGTTTAGTCGGACAGCGCATAGACGACTGTCTACTGGAATCCAGTCTAAAAGAGCTAGTTCTGCCCTGGGACTTAATGCTATACCTACTCCAGCGAGGCCACGGGAAGCAGCATCAGGGCTTCCAGATACACGAAGCGTGTATCGAGATGGTTCTTTATTTTGATTAGGTGTGATCAAATGAATGACACTACTCGGATCTTGTATGCGCGTTTCGGAGACGCAGCACACATCGATGGTGTAAGATTCTAAAGTCCTAGCTAAGGAAGCCTGTTGTCCTATTTGGCAAAATGTTCGGACATTAAAAGTTCCTACATGTCGTTTAGAGCGTGGTTTCAGGAGACCAGGAATAACGTTCCGTGTACTCGAATCGTTTGCCCTAGCGGTGCGAGGTGATAAAAAAACATGAGAAGGGTTGGCCGTGGAGATAAGAGAGTTATTAGGTGTAGGAAGGATTTGATTGTGACCAACTCGGTCTCGTGTGCAGTTACGGGTTTGAGGGCTAATATCACTTCCCGGCTGCCCACACCGTGGAAGTTTACTTACTCAGTGGTTCTAGGATATACAAGCGATGATTCGAAGACACCTATGATCGAATACTAGTAGCCTACGAATATCCTCTACTCTTATTGGCCATGTTCGTCTTATTATAAGCTTTATTGTGATTTATGAACTATTATTATATTACTTACTATTCTTGAATTATGTCTAGTCAATCAATTACTGTCTCCCACATTCACAGCCACCTTTGGCTAAATCTTGTACAAATGTTATTTCTTATTTCATGGTGTGATGTAGTTTGTCCGGTTAGTATATATAAACCCAATATATTTGAAATAAGTGATTCATATCGCCACGGCTGTTATCAGTTTTCTGGACTTAACTGGTTGAGCTAGGCAATAAGCAGAACCGATAAGTACTCTAGATTGTTCGCATGAGTTTTGTGTTTCACTCGTCTGGTCGAAAAATCACTGCTCTCCAATTGGCAGCATCGTCACATGACATATCAATAGGGTTACAAACCCACAAGATATAACAAAAAGCTATAAACTATTTAAGGAAAACTATCTGATTGTAAGTTATATCATTCATTTAACCGATCTACGAAATTGGACGACACATTCACATCATCTTCAGTGAGTTGATATCTCACAACAGACCTGGTTAAAATCCACTGATCACTGCCTCTCACCAGAAATCCAGAAAATATCTCTTCAAGCCAGTCACTAGTGAGGATATGATTATTATCAGAAGCGGTTTTTGTGGAGATTTTAGTAATTTTATAGTTGAATTCGCAAGGCGGGATCGTCGATGCGTAATGTTGAGGAGTCCCACAATAGGACAAAACGGCCGTTCAGTGCTTTTAGGCTTTCGATGATGGTCTAACTTCAATTGATTCATGATCCCAACTATTGAAAATATTAAATAATTTAAGGAACCAAAAGTACTAAATAGTAATACAACTTTAAATCAACACTATTAAAGGACGAATTATTCGATAAATCATTCTAATTGATTTAATTCTATCTGATATATCCATATGACCACATTGGTACAAGGAGGCACCAAATATATACTATCCGGTTGCCCAAACCGAAACAGGTGGTTTTATTAAAGGGACACACCCCAAGCCTTTGACTCAAAAGACAGTGGAGCAACCTCACGAGATGCAGTCCCATGATAGCCGGCCACCAACAATAGGTTTATACGCCGTTTGTCTCCTCATGATCCTGGAGCCCACGTGCACCCTTAGTTCAGAATCAGGGTTTCCCAACTCCCTTAGATAGACCCTTAGTGTCCACCAACCCGGTTAAAGCGCCAGACATTCGGTTTTCGTTCTCTCAATTTCGTAAACAACAGTAGTGTCACGAGAAGGTAGTGAGTAGGACTTGTGTAGCAGAGATTATATACGCGTGGCCATTTGAGAGCTGGGTAATGAATATAACGTGACAATAATCCATTCATAAACAGACATGGTTGATAATTCGTCAGCTATTTTATCTGATAATAACAAATCCAATTAAAAGTTGAAATTTACTTAGTATCGTATGTTTGGATCTTCCCGTTGATGTTTTTAGGACTGCAATTGGTCGGTCTCTTATTGACATATGTGCATACTGTGCGTATTGCCTCGATATAGCCTTAATTCACAAGCATGGTAAGCAAAGATGGATAGTGGTTAACATCAATGGGAAGATTCAAACAAACGATACTAAGTAAATTTCAACTTCACCCCATTGCACAAGCAAGTGCCTATCAGGACTCAGTGGCCGAGTGGATAACGCGATGGCGTTTGAAGCGAAAGGTACTGGGTTCGAGTTCCTCCCAGAGTGAGCATCAACAATCATAATAATCATTGATTAAATACCAAGTAACTAACCTGCAACATCATATTCTTTAGTTAACATTATATTCAATGGTTGATTTGTTTGATTCCAATGGGATCGCATTAAATTTAAAAGTTGATCACGTTCAACACTCAGTAATAAAACAATAGGGATATGAATTTTTTTGTTAAGTTCATCATCATCACCAGATAATGCAAATAATGGACCAATTTCACTTGATGTATCCGGTTTATTATCAACTATAATAACACCAATAGCACCAGCCTATTAAAACAACAATAACAACAACAACAATTCATAGAAGACACCCAGATATTTAAGATTTATTTATTTAAACACATAAATATTGGTATATGAAGGTACCAAATACGTATGCGCTACATAAATCATTCGACCTGTGTGAGGCTTGGGATAATTCCAAGTTGCCAAAATCGAAACAGATGGTTTACTTACGGGGCCGAGCCCCGAGCATTTAACCTAAAGATCTGATCCACAAGGTAGTGGAGCAACGTAAGGAGATGCAGTCTCATCGTAGCTGGTGACCGAAAATTGACTCATGCGCTTTTTGTCCCCTCAGGATACTGGAGCCCATGTGCACCATTGGTTTGTAATGAGGGCTTTCCAACTCTCTCAGGTGGATTCTACGTATCCACCAACCGGTTAAAGCGCCGGACATTCGGTTTTCGTCCTCTCGATTACGTAAACAACACCCCCGTCACGAGAAGTTAGTGATTATGACTTCCATGACAAAAGCTATTTACGTTTCTCGGCTCTCTGAGCTATGATCATGTGATCACTCCCAGATAAACATTATTTCAATGTAAAAATAACATTGCTTTAGGCAGATTTTACAAACCACAACCCAACCATATAAAAAAGGATATAATGACAACTAGAACACAAAGGTCCCATGTTTTTCTTCCATCTGGGACTGATCATTTGAGAAAACATTTGAAAAAAGTCCAAAAACCGAGATCAAATTGTCTACGCCTAGAGTTTCGTTTCTCGCACCGAGTAGTGAATTACTGGAATCCTCTACCGGAACACATAATATCAGCATCTTCTGTTGATATATTCAAAACGAGTTTGGACCTCCACAGTGTAACAAAATGCAAGGATTAAAATAGGTCAATAGACCTTCTATCATTATTACTGAAGACTGAAGATATGCGGTTATTGGTTGCTCGAATAAGTTAGTGGTGAAATAATAAGATCGTGAAGTAAAGAAATACAAGTTCGAATCCATCAGTAAACATTAGTTACTTCAATACGATAGGTACACTCTGCTAATGTGTATCAACTAAACCAAAAATTACGTGCAGGGTCACCCGTTAACGAACTCCTACGAACACAAACAAAATGGAGAAACTAAAAAAGTGCAGATCATGTTGGATGCATTTGAGTAGACTGGAAGAAGATGATCCCATTTATCAACAGTTCATCGTATTTATTTAAACACATAAATATTGGCACGAATGAGCACCAAATATATATGCACCACACAAATCTCATTTCGTTTGTGTGAAGGCTGTGATACTACCCAGGTACCCACACTGAAGCAGGTGGTTTTTTTAGGGGGCCACACCCGGATCTTTTGACCTAAAGATCTGATCCACAAGGCAGTGAAGCATCGTGAGGAAATGCAGTCTTATGGCAGCCGGTGACCAACGATTGATTAATACGCCATTTATTCCCTCAGGATACTGGGGCCCATGTACACCATTGATTTGAAATCAGGGTTTTCCAACTTCCCTAGGTGGACTCACCATGTCCACCAACCCGGTTAAAGCGTTGAACATTCTCTTTAAGTCCTCTGAATTTCGTAAACAACAGTAATGCCACGAGAAGGCAGTGAGTAGGAATTCACTGGCAGAGGCTATATACACGTAACCATGTAAGAGCATTTGGAAAGGGAGAGCGGACTTTCTCCACTCTCAGCCGTACCAAGGCATTTGGGGGCCAACAGTTCATTGCTCCAATATACAGCTATCAAGTTAGAACAGCTTGTGTTATAAACGTTCAATACTACTCATGGAAGATAAACCCATTAAAAAAAAATATGAAATTTAAAACACACCAAACTACAAACAATAACAATCCATACACAAAAAATAAATATTGTTACCAGCTTCATTTTACGCAGGTCGATGAGGAATAAAATTATTCACCTTACCAATGAATCTACAATACCAACATAAACCTACAAACAGTATAATCAATTATCAAATCTATCTCAAAATTAAGGCATTAATTTAGTGTCAAAACTTCGATAGATTATTAAGAGACAAGTAACAGTGTAGTAAAGCTTCAAGTTATTCGTTACTAGTTAAAACTGAAAGTGTTTCTATTGTTATAACTTGTAGACGATTGGATGACCTGTTAATGTATGATTTGATAATACAACCTATTGGAGAGCAGCGGTTTATCGATCAGACAAGTGATGCATAAAACTCGTGCAAGCAGTCTAGAGTACTTATACGTCCTGCTTACTGCCTAGCCCAGTTAGTTAAGTTCAGAACAGCCTTTGCAATATGAATCATTATATTTCAAACATACTGAGTTTATATACCAATTAAACAGATTACATCGTACCAATAAAATAGAAAATACACATTTGTACAAGATTTAGGCAAATGTGGATGTGAATGTGGGAGGCAGCAATTAATAGACTAGGGATAGATCAAGGATGGTAAATCGTATGACAATAATTCATAAGTCAAAATAAAGCTCATGATAAGGGGAACATGAATATGAATAGTTTGGTTGTTCAGCAATTATACGATAAAAAAATATATGCATAGTATTGATTCATAAATAGATCCCAAACGTTATCATTCATTATCCTCATCGGGGCACAACATCTATAGATCAATAAATCACATTTTTGCTATATATACATAACTGTAAGTATAAAAATTGATTTTGTCATTCAAGTCATAAACATTCATCATATAATCCATTGATCTATTTTTATAAAAGACGTTTCATGACATTGGACGGCCAGCAGCATTCGAGTAAGCTGGTGGATTTGTTGTTATGAATGCTTGGTTAGTTATCCCGGAAGTCCTATTAAGTTCACCGGATCATTTGCACAGTCAACAGCATTCGAGTTAGCTGGTGGATTTGTTGTTATGACTGCCTAATTCGTTATCCGGGAAGTTCGATTACCTTCACCTGAGCATTTATGAATGCTGCTGGCTGTGCAACATCGTGAATGACAAAATCAATTTTTATACTTGCAGTTATGTATATATAGCAAGAATATGATTTACTGATCTATAGACACCTTCGTTTTAACTAGTAAGGAATAACTTGAAACTTTATTGCACTGTTGTTAGGCTACTAACAATCTGTATACAGTAATATGTTCATATTCATACATAATATCTTTACGATAACATGAACTGAACAGTAAGAATTTTCATGGTTGAGATTATGAATCGATTGAAGCTAGACCACCATGGAAAACCTGGAGGCACTCGACGTCTGTTTCGTACTATTATGGGACTCCTCAGCAGTGCCCATCCACGATCCCGCCTTACGAGATTTCAACCCAGGACTTACCAGTCTCGCGCCAGAGCACTTAACCGATAGACCACTGAGTTGGCCGGCATCTAACGGTGTTAATGCTTAACTTCAACCAATTCACGAAGTTTGAGCAACCGTTCACCAATTGTCTTCAGTGAGTTGATATCTCACAATAGACGTGGTTGAACTCCACTAGTCACTGCTTCTCACTAGAACTCCAGGACATGTATCTTGAAGTCAGTCACTAGTGAGCATATGATTATAATCAGAATATATCTATATATGTTGTTGACTACTTTGTATAGGTCATGAATGCTGGCTGATTATTATATGATGAGTATGTTTCCATGAACTAGAATTTAATTCTAAACTTTTAATCTGACTATTAATTATGCCCCTAGATGATGATGTAAACGATGGAATGATGTGACGGTCAAAACTTAGAGTAAGGTAAAAAAAAAAGAATACAACTACTCAGGGGATGATATATAAACGGTACGATTACCAAACGATTATTAGTAAAGAATTTGAGGATCCGTGACACGTTCTTAATTGGTAAACTCTAGGGTTCATACTCTTAGCACTCTATATTAGAATACTAGATGGTGAGAAAGCTATAAAGTGTTTCAAAAGCAGTTATTGGTCCATATACCCTATTTTATCAAATGATTTGTCCCTCCTACCTAGCGCCATTTGTTTAACCTTAATATAACTCACCATATGCGAGTAAGCTTTTGAAACGATACATACGTGTATGATTGTTCTAAACCTTGTCTAGCTTTCTTAAGATCACTGTTTTCGAGTCAGCCCCCAAATGCCCTGGTATGGCCGAGAGTGGGGAGAGTACGCTCTCCCTCTCCAAATGCTCTTACATGGACACGCGTAATATAGCCTCTGCCACACAAGTCCTACTCACTGCCTTCGCATACCATTACTGCTGTTTACGAAATTCAGAGGACGAAATCCAAATGTCCGGTGCTTTAACCGGGTTGGTGGACACGGAAAGTCCACCTAGGGGAGTTGGAAAACCCTGATTTCAAATCAATGGTGTACATGAGCTCCAGTATCCTGAAGGAACGAATGTCGTATGAACCAATTGTTGGTCACCGGCTATCATGGGACTGTATCTCCTCACGATGCTCCACTGCCTTGTGGATCAGACCTTTAGGTCAAAGGCTCCGGGTGTGGCCCCCTAAGAAAACCACCTGCTTCAGTTTGGGCACCTCAGCAGTATCACAGCCCTCACACAAATTTCATTTGATTTGTGCGGCTCATATGTATCTGGTTCTTCCTTGTACCAATATTTATGTGTATAAATAAAAAAATGTTTTCCAGTCAATATCTTAAGCAATATGTTGGATTGACTCCATTGTGGTTACCACAAAACTTTTGTTTTATTATGGTATATCTGAATGATCAATAATCAAGTATTGATATAAATATGTACTAGCCATTGACTTGAACCGAAAAAAGGTTGGAGCGGAGATCTGAATTAGATGAATATGGTTTGAATTTCTAGTTTCCAAAATACTGAGGTATGTAGGCATCGCAACAGTTAGTTTTCAAAAGCATTATATGATCAAATATAGATTGGTAACTCACTTGAGCTAAATGATAAGCTTTCTCAACAAAAACACAGCCACCTCGACGTACAATACCAATAGCACCTGAAATAGATCCTTTACTTTGCTGCATAATTTTTGAGCTATTAAAGATTGAGGAATTTAATGATTCTGTAGAATTCTGATTCCATTGAAGATCAACAGATGGATAAGCATAAGCTTCTTGCATAATAGGTTGACATGCATCCATTGGATAAACAACACGTACAGGACCAACTAAAGGTTTCCAACGACGCTCTTTGGGATTTGCAGAAGATGACGATGAAAATGATGATTGTTGTTGCTTTGCTTGATTTTCAAACGTGTTCGAATCCTTAGTCCCTGCTTCCTTCTGTTGTTGTTCCTCTTTTCCTTGTATTGATTCTTCTCCAGGGAATAAACCAAAATGTGCAGGGCAGGCAGAAAATTTAATAAAACCATAACTTGGCGGATCAATTACAACGACATAACGATTCTGTACAGGAAGATCTAAAAAGGATAACAGTTAGAAATTGACGATGAACACACTACGTTTTGAAAAGTAATTTTAAGTACGAATGAGAAAAATTATCATTATTGAACTGTCACGGTTTACATACATAGTGTCATTCATATCTTAGTCGACTTTTTCTAACCTCACACTTCCTTGGTGGGAAAGCAGCATCAAAGTTATGCTGGGTGTCTGAAGGAAACACCTTACTGACGCCACACCTCTGTACATTCAGAAGTACTACTTCTCCCTCAGACCTTGGAGTTCGTTGCTTTTAGTCTTACCGCTCTTCAACCGACCTGTTTGGTATGGTAAGACCATGAGGAACGATTGTTCCAGCCAGTATAGCTCTATTGGTTCATTACGATAGACAAGCCCGACCATCACATCAAAGTAGCAGCAACAGTCAGGAGGCAATATAGTTATGAACAAAAATATAATGAAAAAGAAGACTAGAACTATTTCAGTGAGCATATCACTATCATTAAAACATCCATTTACAAGTTGAAAGATGATAATTTGGTTAAAATTAACAACTTACCAACTAAACTTTGTTTCTGATTTGCTAAATTGATCAATTCCTGTATGAAAATAACTCCTGCAGTCGCTGAGTCAATACTATCAGCCTATTTCAAAACAATAATAATAATAATAACATACACATTATAAACATTACTATGTGAGGTAATAAGATGTCACAATAGAGGATAAAGTTTCATAGTATGAGAGAAAACTAACGATACATTCTCCTATACTGACTGTATAAGAACAAGTCAATTGAAGCTAGACCACCAAGGAAAACCTGAAAGCACTGGACGGCCGTTTCGTCCTATTATGGGACTCCTCAGCAGTGCCCATCCACGATCCCGCACTCGCGAGATTCGAACCCAGGACCTACCAGTATCGAGTCAGAGCCCTTAACCGATAGACCACTGTGCCGGCATCCAACGGTGTTAATGTCTAACTTCAACTGATCCACGAAGTTGAGCAACCATTCACCAATTGTCTTCAGTAAGTTCCTATCTCACAACAGACGTGGTTTTGAATTCCATTGGCCACTGCTTCCCACTAGAACTCAAGGAAATATCTCTTGAAGTCAGTCACTAGTGAACATACCAAGTCTGTTGTAGAGATATCAACTCATTGAAGACAATTGGTGAATGGTTGCTCAAAATCGTGGGTTGGTTGAAATTAGACATTAACACCGTTGGATGCCGGCACAGTGGTCTATCGGTTAAGGGCTCTGACTCGAGACTGGTAGGTCCTGGGTTCGAATCTCGCGAGTGCGGGATCGTGGATGGGCACTGCTGAGGAGTCCCATAACAGGACGAAACGGCCGTCTAATGCTTCCAGGTTGTCGATGGTGGTCTAGCTTCAATTGACTCATGATTTCAACAGTGAAAATACTAAATTCTCCACAAAACCCCCTCTGATGTATTAGAATAAACAACTCTGAACAAGTGTTTGAACTGTAAGTTATTAGTGACTTTTAATCTACCGTGATACATAGACGTAAGTCATCACCATGTTAATATTCGACTGATGGTAAATCGGACTTTCATCAAACAGAACTGTATCGTCTGTGTATTTTAAGTTAACAAGTGAATCTCTTGACATATCAAACCCTGAAAAGTCAAACGATGAAAGTGTTATCTGTAAAAGCATGTCTATGACAAAGTTAAATAAAGGTGGAGAAAGCGGACAACCTTGACAAACACAACTTGAAGCAACCAATTCTGGTGGCGGTTTTGTCATACGCTTTAACTCTACAAGTAATGTTTAAGTGGAGAGCTTATAGGAGTTTAATGTAATTTTTCTATGCACCTTTCAATAACAGAAAATGCCAAATAACCTCACGATCAAGAGTCGAACTCCGCCATAACGTCAAGGAATACAAACATAGTTGGATATCAAACAGTACACGTCAGTGTTTCAAAACCTGTAGAAGCGTGATCATTTGATCTATACATTTATGTCCAGGTTTGAAACCAGTCTGGTTTTCTTGGGTTTGCTCTTTACGAGTTTCAGTTAGACGTCGAAGTATTACTGAAGCCAATATTCTACACATTATATTAGTTGAACTGATTCCTCTGTGACTGTTGCAAATAGATTTTTGTTCTTTATTATAAACTGAGACGATCAGTGATCGAGACCAGTCAGATGGGATTACGTCCAGTTCCCGGATTTCAGCTAAGACCACAATTAATCTAACCGCTAAAACAAGACCACTACCTATAAAAATCGCAGAAGTCGATCCATCAATCCCTGTTACATTTTCTTGCTTTAGATTGCTTATATCCTTTTCAACCTTAATAAGAGTTGAAGGGCTTGAACCAATGTGCCATTCACGTTCAGTGGATAAGTGCAATATGGCTGAGGCCCAATTGAACTGTTCCTTAAAGCATTCTACCCATCGGTTCAATCTCCTCGATTGAGAGTGAATAATATTCTCGTCTTTTTCCGAGATAGATTCACTAACAGCCGAATTTTTAAATACTCTTTTCCTTAATAAGTTTGGACTGTTGTTTACTGTTATCTATCGCTGCCATCTTTTCCATCTCTTCTGTTCTCGCTATTGCTCACGATCATTAAGTAGGCTTTTGTTCAGCCTATGTTTAAGCTGCCTGCGCTCCTCATCATATTCGGACAGAGACGGGATGAGTTTCTGAGCATCTAACAGTTCAGCAAACACTGCTGAAATCCACTGATGTTTCCAAACCTTTTAGTATAAGTTGCTAGTATATATCAGCGTGGTTTCCACAGCTTTTTGGACATCATGCCAAGTTACTTTGAGATATCCTCTATGGCTCTTCTATCACAAATCCAACAACTACTGCAGGAGAAAACAACCAGTGTAGCAGCAGCCTCAGCAGCAGGTCTCAATATAAACAAACGGAAAAGCAAGACTCTCCGATACAATACAACATGCACTAATTGAGTTACACTTGACGGAGAAGCTTTGAAGGATGTAGAAACCTTTACATATCTGGGCAGCATCATTGATGAACACGGTGGATCAGATGCAGATGTGAAGACGCGGATCGGCAAAGCAAAAGCAGCATATTTACAGTTGAAAAACATCTGGAACTCAAAAAATTGACAACCAACACCAACATCAGAATTTTCAATACAAATATCAAGACAGTTCTACTGTATGGGGCGGAGACGTGGAGAACTACGAAAGCCACCATCCAGAAGATACAAGTGTTTATTAACAGCTGTCTACGCAAAATACTTCGGCTCCGATGGCCAGACACTATCAGCAACAAGGTACTGTAGGAGAGAACAAACCAGATTCCAGCGGAGGAAGACATCAGTAAGAAGAGCTGGGAGTGAATTGGACACACTTTGAGGAAATCACCCAATCGCGTCACAAGACAAGCCCTCACATGGAATCCTGAAGGCCAAAGGCGAAGAGGAAGACCGAAGAACAGATTACGTTGAGAAATGGAGACAGACATGAGAAGAATGAACAAAAACTGATTAGAACTAGAAAGGAAGGCCCAGGACAGGGTGGGTTGGAGAATGCTGGTCGACGGCCTATGCTCCATTGGGAGTAACAGGCGTAAGTAAGCAATTACTTTGGGATAGATACCACTTCCATGTTTGACTAACTCCTCTAGTTGTTCCTAAAATATATTCTTTACTTATCATTAAGTTGGACTCTAAGGGGTTTTCTTTCTGTAGCTTTTCTATGTCCAGTAAGGTGTACACAAATATGTACTCGATCAACAACATGATCTGAGTCTAAACATATGCTCCAGAATGAGCGACAGTCTTTTACCGAGCCTGTTCAACAATGACCGATAACAATATGAGCACAGTAACCCTAAGGAAGTAATGGCTAGCTCTATCAAACAAAACCACTTAATCACAATTCACATAGAAATATATTTCAACGAAATAGGAACGCTAAATAGATAAATTTTTTAAAGTTGAAATCATGAGTCAATTGAAGCTAGACCACCATGGAAAACCTGGAAGCACTGGACGGCCGTTTCGTCCTATTACGGGACTCCTCAGCAATGGGCAGCCACGAACCCGCACTCGCGAGAATCGAACCCAGGACCTGCCGGTCTCTAGCCAGAGCCCAGTGGGGTTCAACCACGTTTGTTGTGAGATAACAACTCATTGAAGACAATTGGTGAATGGTTGCTCAAAATCGTGGATTGGTTGAAGTTAGACATTAACACCGTTGGATGCCGGCACGGTGGTCTATCGGATAAGGGCTCCGGCGCGAGACTGGTAGGTCCTGGGTTCGAATCTCGCGAGTGCGGGATCGTGGATGGGCACTGCTGAGGAGTCCCATAACAGGACGAAACGGCCGTCCAGTGCTTTCAGGTTTTCTACGGTGGTCTAGTTCGATTGACTCATGATTTCAACTTTGAAAAATACTGAAATCTCCACAAAACCTCTTCAAATAGATAAATATTAACTTACAGCATTATGATGATGTGTTAAAGTTAATCTACCATCTTGATTAAATGACATTGATATACCCATACTTTTCAATATATTCAAATGTAATGCATTATCAGGTTGAAAATCAATTGCTCTTAATGGTAATGGTGATGATGATGTTTTTGTATATTTATGATGATGAGGAGGAACACCGACAGTGAAATCATTTATTGATCGATCAAGATTAATAGCTATTTGACGTACTGGTTGTCGAATAGTATCAATCATATTCCATATATATGATTTTGATAAAATTCTATCAGAATCATTACATTTTGGTAATTTTCTTAGATAATGACCATAATAGTAACCAGGCGCTTCTGATATATCACATGTTGAACCCATATGGTTACTAACAAGATAATCATTATCTACATTACCAGTAGTAGTAGTAGGATCATTCTTTGTCATAGAAGTATCTAAATTACATTTTATAGGATTTCGATGCTCATATCCTACAGCAATACATTGAGCTGCATTATGTAATAATTTTTCAATTTTAAGATCTCGATCACCATGATGATCTGATATTGATCTGACAAAAGATGATTCAACGTTTGAAGTTGATGATGATTGTGGTAGGATTGAACTATTAACATTATATTGTGATGTCTTTATGAATACCGAAGAAACATTAGGAATCCTAGTATGGAATACATTCTGAATGGAATAACGTTGACGAGATAAACTTAATGGTAAAAGATGTGCTTCTGTAGTAAATATATAATCATCTACATTGATTGGAATATCAGATGGTTCAGCAAATAATAAGTACAAGTATTTAAATGTTTCAGCAAGAACAAACGAATCGAATTGATCTACATGTTCCATAGTACGTACATCCTGATGTAAGAAAGTTAAGAGATATCATTAGCAACAAAAATCATGATGGTGATAACAATGAAGGTGAATAGTGAAATGTAAATGTCCAGGTTGATATTGAAAAAAAAGCATTGTAAGGAAAGATGGATAGTGGATAGCAGTGGAATCCAGGACAAGACGCGTTTCGTCCTACTTGGGACTCATCAGTTGTATGTACCTGCATCTTAGAGTTCATGTTCACTCTGCGACTCAAACCCAGAACCGTTCGCTTCAAACGCCATCGCGTTATCTACTCGGCCATTATCCATCTTTGATTACAATGCTTGTGAATTAAGGCTATATCGAGGCAATACGCAGAGTATGCACATATGCTAATTAGAGACTGACCAGTTGCAGTCCTAACACATCGATGGGAAGATTCAAACAAACAATACTAAATGCAATTTCATAAAAAGGATCAAAAATGTGAAAAATTAGTGTACATTGAAAATACATACAATACACTACAAATTATTGACTAGCATCCATGTACATTAACACAGCCCCCAAATGCCCTGGTACGGCCGAGAGTGTGGAGAGTACGCTCTCCCTCTCCAAATGCTCTCACATGGACACTCACTGACTTCTCAAGGCATTACTGTTGTTTACGAAATTCAGAGGACGAAAACCGAATGTCCGGCAGGAGCGATAACCGGGTTAGTGGGCACAGAAAGTCCACCTAGGGGAGTTGGAAAACCCTGATTCCAAACCAATGGTGTACATGGGCTGACATCAGTATCCTGAGGGAACAAATGGCGTATAAATCAATCGTTGGTCACCGGCTACCTTGAGACTGCACTCCTCACGATGCTCCACTACCTTGTGGATCAGATCTTTAGGTCAAAGGCTCTGGGTGTGGTCCCTTAAGGAAACCACTTGTTTCAATTTGGGCACGTGGGCAGTATCACAGTCCTCACACAAATCGAATGAGATTTGTGCGGCGCTTACATATCTGGTGACCCTTTGTATCAATATTTATGTGTTTAAATAAAAATAAAAAACACTAACACTATAAAAGACCAAGGTCGTAGGAATATATACACGCGATTGTTATCAAAAAGCATTAGTATAAACCTACCCCCCCCCTTAATTAAAAATGCACCGATTGGCAATATAGTGTGATTTTACCAAGTAACGCTACCCACTGTATGCATTGTCAAGTTATTTTAGGCTCATTAATTTCATGATTTCTACTTCTAAAGCTGGATGATACCTGTCAAGAAGTTTATGAGATGAGAACAAACTTCACTAACTAATGAAGTACACTCTACGTGAATCGATTGCTGAACCAAATAAAATACGGTGTCAGTTGATTAGTCTGTTAGCATAAATTGTCACATCGAATCAGTATAATCGGATGAAAAATAAAGGAGTTGAAATAGTTTAATGAGTAATGTCACTCAAGGTCCCAAACTACTGCAAGCGGTTATCACATACAACGCATCGGTGAGAGCAGTTTTGCTCTATGCTTGTGAAACCTGGACTCTCTGAGTTGAGGATGTTAGACGTCTCTCTGCGTTCGATCATCGTTGTTTCCGAAGGATTGCTGACATCCAGTGGAAACACTATGTTAGTAATGCAGAGATTCGGTATCGTGTGTTCGGGCACAGTGACGATAATTCAATTAGTGTTACTATGTTGGAACACCGACTTCGGTGGCTTGGATATGTTCTACGAATGTCGTCTGTTATAATTGTGTTTTTGCTATATAAACGATCCAGCTATTCCTATTGCTTAACATTCTTATACAATGACACTCGACAAGACCCCAAAATCAGAACACGTTGAACAGGAATGAAATTGTATTCAAAATAATAATGATAAGTGAACAGCAATCCCTAGTTTAAATAACGTTCATATATTTATAGTATATACATAAGAAGCTTCTAGATAATTTTCTTCTAAATTACTCCTATTTCAGCCATAGTTATTTGTCGATCTGAGCGACGAGTTGGTAAACGCAACACATTTCCTAGCAACTTCACTGGGTTTCATTCAAGCGGTAAGGTTAAGCAGGGTTGCCCAATCTCACCATTCCTTCCCAACTTGGCCATCGATAACGTTCCAGAAACAGCTCTTATGGATGTAGGGAGTGGTTGTGTGGATCTGTTGCGTGTAGAAAGACTTCCCAACCTTGGGTCTTTGGATGATATCGTCTTAATGTGCGATGATAATCAAGCTATGTAATCCACACTTGATCAGTTGGCAATCAGAAGAATCCAGGACGCGCGTTTCTTCCTATCTGGGACTCGTCAGCTGGATTTACCTGTATCTCAGAGTTGATGTTCATTCTGGGACTCGAACCCAGTAACTTTCGCTCCAAACGCCATTGCATTATCCACTCACCTACCAAGTTCTGATAGCCACATGCTTGTACAATGGGGTGAAGTTTAAATTCATTTAGTAATGTTTGATTGAATCTTCCCATTGATGTTTAGGACTGCAACTGGTCAGTCTCTTATTGGCCATATATGAATACTGTGCATATTGCCTCGATATTACACCTTCTATGTGCAACGTACTATTACAACACTGGCAGGACCCCATGCCTGCACTCACTCTTGGTAGTCAGCTGTTCGCAGTAATCAAAAAGTTCGTTCATCTGGGTAGCTATTTATGTGGTGATGGTGGTGTGAAAGATGAGATCAATTCACGTATAGTAAAAGGCAGGGCAGCTTACGCTAATTTGAGCCATATTTAGCACCTTCGTCATATCAGTAAAACTGTAAAAGGTTGGATCTGCAACGCATCGGTCAGAACGGTCTTGTTCTATTATCTATAATTCTTAAGCTAGTATACAGAGACTAAGACCAAGGTAGTTAAGTAGGTAGTAAACAACTAGATTTTGTACATACAAAGTCGGTTGATAGAATAAGTTTAGCACTTATAAATATCGATGGGCTCTGATTGCTTGAACAGAAGTTAATCACACTATTTGAATCAGTCTCTCAAAAAACATATCCTGGCAGCGACATTCCATTTGCCCCCAAATGCCCTGGTACGGCCGAGAGTGTGGAGTGTACGCTCTCCCTCTCCAGACGGTATCACATGCCCACGAGTATATAGCCTCTGCCACACAATTCCTACTCACTGCCTTCTCGTTACATTACTGTTGTTTACGAAATCCGAATGTCCAGCGCTTTAACCGTGTTGGTGGACATGGAGAGCACACATAGAGGAGTTGGAAAACCCTGATTACAAATCAATGGTGTACATGGGCTCCAGTATCTTCAAATAACCAATGGCGTATGAATCAATCGTTGATCACCGGCTACCTTGAGACTGCATCTCCTCACGATGTTTCACTACCTTGTGGATCAGACCTTTAGGTCAAAGGCTCCGGGTGTGGCTCCGTAAGAAAACCACCTGCTTCCGTTTGTGCACCTGTGCAGTATCATAGCCCTCACACAAATCAAATGAGATTTGTGCGGCGCATATATATCTGGTGCTTCCTTGTACCAATATTTATGTGTTTAAATAAATAAATAATTTGGATTTAAAAAATGAGAAAAAAATGAAGGGATCAAAGGTTATTTATTGTTACACAAACCTTAATTGCTGCAAACCCACATGGTACACGTGTATACTTTTCTAAATCATTAACAATTTGTTCACCAACTTTTAAATAATATGGATCTTCCGTAGCACGATATAATAAATAAGTAGATTCAATTAATTCAGGTCTAAGTAAATGTTGACCCCAATGTACATTAAAATCTGGTGTAAATGCTTCAGGTAATAATTTATTACGTTTATGTATTAAATATAATAATTCATGTAATACAACTGCACGTTTTACATCACCTGTAAGAACCTGAATTAGATGGAAAATAATTGAATAATACAATGAATGAATATATTCATTGAATAAGATTAGAATGTTTAATTTGGAAAAAAGAAAATCTAAAATCAACTACATGTAGTTTATGGCAGTGAAACATGGCCGATAAGAGTAGAGGATATTCGTAGGCTACTATTATTTGATCATAGGTGTCTTTGAAGCATTGCTCGTATATCCTGGGACCACCGGGTAAGTAATGCAGTCGTTAGGAAACGGGTACTAGGTAAGGATGGCAAATCGATTGACGAAATAGTGAAACTTGATCAGTTGAGATGACTGGGGCACGTGTTACGTATGCACAACCACTGACTGCCCCGACGAGCGATGTTTTATGGTGTAGGAGTAGGTGGGAAGAAAGGTAGGGGCGGCCAGACCAAAACATGGCACAAATCCATAAAGTCACTGACAAATGGACTGAGCCATGTTGGTAGGTGTAGACTACCTGGTTGGGATTCGCAAGATGATAGTAATGAATGGTTAGAGACCTTGAATGATATGGCTCAAAATCGTTGACAATGGCGAAAGTGCATCCATTCTTTGTGTTCTCCCAAATTCTAATCTAATGAATTCTTCAAGTCCCTATCCTTTTTCTCTTTTCAAATTTATTTCACTGTATTATACTCCTTGAATAACATCTTCGAACCCTAATCTTTCACATTACTGCTTATACTTTTACTATTTCTACCACTATGAAATTTGAATCGACAACTGCATCTCTGTGTTAATGTGACATGGCAACTCAAACTGATGTACGTATGTACGAAGTTCTACGTTATGACTGACTGACTGACTGACTATAAAAATCAAATTTATTTTCATTCGAGAGTTTTCAAGAGTCAAATACAAATTGGGCTGAAATCGATTTTTAACAGGAGGTAAGTTAGTCATTTCAATCAGATCAGATGATATAGAAAGAGAATGTGTAATATGTGCTTGAGTTAGAAATTATTCATTGATTGTGTTTACAACCAATAAGAGAATGGATAGAAACAAATAACAAACATGCAAACAGTCACATACATAAGAGTAAATATATAATTAATTTTTAGAATGCGGGTTTGTGGAGATTGTAGTAATTTTAATAGTTCAATTCACGAGTCGATTTAAGCTAGAACCTTATTGAAAATCTTGGAGCACTGGACTACCGTTTTGTCCTAGTATGGGACTCCTCAATAATGTGAATCCACGATCTTGCGTGCGGGACTCGAACTCAGAACCTTCGGTCTCTCTGAATTTGATACAGTAATCAGTTAGTGGAAACATTGACCTTTGGTTTGACTGAATTTTATGTCTCCAGGATGACAGACTAGTTGAACATAATTGAGCATTTAGATGCAATCATTAAACAGAAGTTACCTCATCTTATTACTTAATTGTTGCTAAAAGTTGCAATATAATAAAGTGTTCTGTACAAAATATCCGATATTAGACTATAGCCACTGACAATCAAACTGAGCCATGTTGGTAGGTGTAGACTACCTGGTTGGGATTCGCGAGATGATACTAATCGATGGTTAGAAACCTTGAATGACATGGCTCAAAATCGTTTACAATGGAGAAGGTGCATCCATTCTTTGTGTTCTCCCAAATTCTAATCTAATGAATTCTTCATGTCTCTATCTTCTTTCTCTCTTTAAATTTATTTCATTGGATTATACTCCTTGAATAACATCTTCAAGCCCTAATCTTTCACATACTGCTTATATTCTTACTACTTATATCACTATGGGATTTGAATCGACAACTGTATCTCTGTGGTAATGTGGTATGGCAACTCGAACTGATGCATGTACATACGAAGTTCTACGTTGTGACTGACTGACTGAATAAAAATATAATTAAGAAATATTTACTCACTTGAATACCAGGCCAAAAAGCTAATAAAGCATCCATAAATGTACGTGCACGTTGTGCTGGTCGATGCATATGTACATCCAAAAATAGAAAAGGAAATTCTGCGGATTGTGGACCACTAACATATCGATTCACTGCTTCATAATGTGTTTGAAAACGATGTAAATATACTGGTTCACCAAGTAATATATAGGCTTTTAATAAATATTCATAATATGAATCAATACCTGCACCAACACCAGATTCTATAAATACATAATAGTTGGAAGGATTAACATGGTATTTTAAAGTTATATGTAAGTACAGTACAGTATTACTTATTTAAACGTCGGGGTCCGCATGACCACCGCAACCAATGGTTGGAGACTCTAGGTGACATGGCTCAGAATCGATCACAATGGCGCAGGTGTATATACTCTTTATCTTCCCTTAAACCTTGAGATTAAAATTGATTCATATCTGTCTTTCTTCCTATACTATATCCTTATATACAATCTTTCTTTATGTACCACCACTAAATTAACTACTATAAATCCGGTGTTGATCTTGTTGTGCTAACGAGGTATGGCAACTTGGACCGATGCATATATGTACCTGGTCCTACGTTGTAGCTGACTGACTGACTGACTTATTTAAACATAAAATGTAAGAATCTCTGAAGCGATATCTTTCATCCTTTCATACGATTATTAATCAAATAGATTGTGTGAATTCAATCTATGCTTGACTGATTGAATAATCAAGGATGATACAAATTACTTTGATTTCATATAGTAGTGAACAAGAACACGACTGGGGACAATCGAATGTATTCAAGCACATCATTACAGAATATCACACTAAATTCGGATAACCATACAGCAAACAGCTAATTTGAAAAATAACAATTAATTGTTTCAATCTTAACTGTTCCTTCTGCAAATATCAGTCCGTCTTCTTTGATTTGATTGTTCATGCATTTTCGTACCGATTGCGCTTCATTCCTGTTCGTTCCTTATAGATCTTCTGTCAAAATACATTCTATATCTGACCATCAACACATACTACTTATACGGATATAAGTAGACCACACCACAATATGACATAGAAACAAGTTAGGTAGGCGTCGAACAGTTAGCGAAATTTATCACATCGTATACTTTACATATTATTTTCACCGTAAATGAGTATTAATATGAACTAGTACATATCAGAAAAAAGATTTAAAAGTATGAAACCGTGGTTCCACATCGTGTTCTGTAAGAGATATGTGTGTAGGGTTCGACTTCAAATAAAGTCACTGGTTTGAACTACTAAAATATCTTGAATTACAGCAAAATAACTGTATAACATAACGCTGCCTAATTTGACATAAATTTCTACCTTACTTCCTATCTGTAAAATGAACTTTGGTTAAATAAAATGATAGAATTTGACCCCCATATGCCCTGGTACGGCAGAGAGTGGGGAGAGTACGCTCTCCCTCTCCAAATGCTCTCACACAGCCACAAGTATATAGCCTCTTCCACACAAGTACTACTCATTGCATTCTCGTTACATTACTGTTGTTTATGAAATTCAGAGGACGAAAACCGAATGTCCGACGCTCTAACCGGGTTCGTGGACACGGAAAGTCCACCTAGGGGTGTTGGAAAACCCTGATTTCAAACCAACGGTGTACATATGCTCCAGTATCTTCAAATAATCAATGGCGTATGAATCAATCGTTGGTCACCGGCTACCATGGGACTACATCTCCTGACGTAGGTCCACTGCCTTGTGGATCAGATCTTTAGGTCAAAAGATCCGGGTGTGGCCCCCTAAGAAAACCACCTGCTTCAGTGTGGGCACCTGGGCAGTATCACAGCCCTCATACAAATCCCATTTGATTTGTGTGGCGCATATATATCTGGTGACCCTTTGTACCAATATTTATGTGTTTAAATAAATAAATAAAAACATTGACCAACTAATGAACCAAAACTTGACCACTTGAAGAGATACATTATAGAATAAACAGCTGAATCTTCAAAACTGTAAACCTCCCCAAGAGATGCAATAAAATAAGTTATTTTTTACCGCAAAATGATATCAATCAAGGAATAGATAAGGTCTAAACTACTTAGATCCACAACCTTGTAATATGAGTGTGGATATTACATTTGAAATAAAGTCATGAATTGAGTAACGTTGAAAAACGCTGTTAGCGTTCATTATGAAAGTAAGAGATTAAAGTAGTTGGTTTGCTGAACTGTCCAAAATAACATGTAAGTCACAGTAAATGATTTGTTTACCACTGTTTAGTTGTTAGGCATAAAAAAGTAAGTGTATTTATAGTATTCACCTTGACGAATCCAATCTCCATTGCGTACATTGATTACACGACCAACAAGATCTGAGAAACGATTACGTTGTTTCCATAAGAATGCCATTGCTTTGGCTGCTTTTTCTTCATAAATTGGATTTCCAGTCAATCGACTTAAAGCAGCAAATTCAAGGATCATTGTACCTGCGCAAGCAGTGCATGTATTCTCCTATGAATAAATTCAGAAGAAGAAGTGTGAAATATGTCTATACACGGCTGAACAAGTTTAATAAGTAATAGTATTGCAAACAAATTCTTTTTTCTTAGAACCATTTTAAATCCTTTAATTAACGATATAATGTGTGTCTTCTATCATATGAGAATCCTTAAACTTTGTAGTCCATAGGATAGTGGAAAGATAGATATACAGATTTATTGCGGAACATTTTCGAGATCCCCCAACCATAATTCATGAGGGTGTAAAATTTCCAGGAGGAAGAAACGAAGTTGTCGCAACAGCTTATCTAAGCACAATTCATATCAAACAACTAACAAACATACTAGACAGACGAACGAGTGAATGTATTCTAGCAAGTAAATATGTATGGAGATCCGACTGAGTAATCAAGTGGTTTAAACTAACACTTAAGGAAGTAAGATAAATAAATGAGCAAACTGTTACATGCAACCGACCAAACATACTCATTTGTACAAGTATAAAGATAAATATATAAATAGGGTCCGCGAGACTATCGTAATCAATGGTTGGGGACTCTAGGTGACATGGCTCAGAATCGATCACAATGGCGTCGGTGTATACACTCGTTATCTTCCCTTAAACCTTGAGATGAAAATCGCTTCATATCTGTCTTCCCATACTATATCCTTATATACAACCTTCCTTTTATATATTAACACCACTAAATTAACTACTTTTATGAATTCAGTGTTCATCATGTTGTGCTAACGAGGTATGGCAACTTGGACCGATGCATATATGTGCCTGGTCCTACGTTGTAGCTGACTGACTGGAATTATTAAAGACTGAGGATAGGGTTACTATGAACCATAAATGTTATAATGTTCACATTTAATCTACCAATGCAAACACACTTCACCAGAACAAATACTTAAGGATTACAGTACAAGGGAAATTGATCAAGGTTGTGAACTTTAATCTATTAAAGTGTTCTAGGTGTGTGTTAAACAAACGCAACGACCATCTACTTAACTATGCTTAACAGGTTAACGTTAGAGTAGATACAGAAAATATTAAACTTAATCTCTCCATAAAATCAATAACCAGCGATCAAGCATATGTAGGAAGGTGCAAGCTTTTTTCTGCTAGTTTGTGAGACAACTGTAATCTATTACTGGAAATTGTAAGTCCATATTTTTTTTTTAAATAATTTGCAGTGAATGAGTTACGCTTATTTACCATTTCTCTTTTAACACTGAGCATAATGGTAGTACTCTGTATATTTGAATATACTTTCTGAGATTTTTACTAGTTTGAATTTTTCACTAGCCATTTTGGGGACTGAAAATCTACTAATGTCTAAATATTGAACAATTTATCTAGGCAATTACCTTCGGTAAACTACCACACTGTAGTTCATTTTTTCAAGTTCGTTTACGATAGTATTGTGAGTTTAAATAGGATGGAAGACACAAAAACCACACACAATATTACTACAAACAGATGGACAGTTCAGTTAAATTTTAAATAAAAATCGCTACTTTAGAAATTTATGACGGTTTTTCAACTACATAGTTGAATTCACTGCATAATCTTAGACTACTAAAAACCAGGAAGTAATGGATATCTGTTTTTATCGATGTTCGCGTGAGAAACCAAGGGTTCTGAGTTCAGTTCCCAGTGGCAGGGTCGTGAGTGTGCATTGATGAGGGGTCTCGTGCCAAAAAGAATCAGCTATCCAGTGCTTCCAGGTTTTCAGTGATTGTTTAACTTAGGTCACTCCGTGATGTTAACTACGAAAAATGTTTTTAACTACAAACACTAACCTCTTGTTTTGTTAAACCCGAATATCCATGACGAAGATTAATTCTAGGGTAAGGGATACCAGTTGGTGTATCAAAAGCGGGTAATAATCGATTTCCAATATCAACAGCCATTTCTAAAAGTTCGTTCTTATACCAATTCATTCGTGAGTCATTGTTTTGTTTGATTGACATGACAGCAACATGAGCTCCTAACAAACCACTGAAAGTAAATTCGTTATAAGAAAATTTCAAATGTGTAAGATGAAAACTATACTGAGATGACAAAGAATATTTGTAGCTCCGGATGACGATTATTGGTGTTGTGGTCTTTGAGCTTGATGGTATAATTTAGGATAAAATATGTAGACAACTATGCAAATATTTACATTCTTATGTGGTAGACTGAGGTACAACAAGTGAATGAGTAGTGGGATTCGAAAAGAAGTTTAAAATTTGCCACGTACTGAGCCATACCTCTGCATCATTTTCACTATACTTGAATGTGACAGACAAATGATTTTTGATAATTTAAATAGCTAAGTAGTAGGTGGCAAATCTGTAAAAATTCAATCATAAATGATTTAATTTTGAAAGTTACGGTTAAGATAATTAACTTATATCCTTTAGCCGACCATGACAATACCAATACAGTGTTCGAGGATGATCTACATCTCTATGCTTCCCTACGAACCATTTACACTTATTCTGAGCTATAAACAACATTGATTAAATACTAAAGCTCTCATTCAAACAGCTGACAATTAAAAGACATAACTGGAATACAAATCATTCCATATTTGAGTAGGTTAACATCTCATCTCTCTGTGGTGACTATTATGAACTTTAAGTCGAGTTTATTCTACTCATGGCAATTAAATTACTATTTTCAGCAAAATCATGAAGATAAATTAATTGACGTGTTTGACGTTTCGGGATAAATATCTACATAAGAAAGAGCTAACTCAGTGGTTTAATTATAGTCAATGACAATGCCGAGGACAGAAAAAGTCAAATATTTGCAACCTACCCATATTTATTAAATTGGTATAAAAATCAATACATAAATGAGTATATTTTTGCTAAGAATCGCCATGTTTTGAGTGAATAAATATTCCCTTGCGCCACTCTTTTGTATTTTTACTTCGCATCGTGAGAGTTGGAGTGGTTCCTCATTTTCAAATATCGGTAATAGAGTAATTTGAACATTTGAACGTACTTATGGGATTCCGATTATGGGTGGTCCAGTTAATCAATGATGAAAATTATTCCTAATGCAACGCAATATCTAGGAGGATAGAACATCCATTTCGAACATTCTTATAATGTCGCTTGCGGTGCTTGAAAGGCTTTTTTTCAAAATCTATACCAATGTACAAGAAACACTTTTATCAATTTGTAGCACTGTCTTGACAAGTTTTTCAAGATACTCTCAAATAACAAGTCTTTTCTGTGATGCGAATAATGAGAAGTGTAATTAATGCCGTTATATTTGGTAAATTTCTAACACATGATAAAGGGGAGTGTCAATTTTGATCTGGATAGTGCTAGTACACAAGTAGTATAGCGATCACATGACTAAAGTTTCTTGTTCAAAAAATTCCACAGACATTTTGCAGCTTAAACCAAACCGTGTTCGTAATGACAGACGCTTAGTTTGAATATGGGGCATAGATGAAAGTATAAACAGCATAATGCAAAACTATTTAAATGTAGATTTTTGAACTGTCAAATGCATAGCTAGTTTATTTTAACTTTAACAACTCAAAACGGCATCCACACCTGTGATGTTGTATCCTAAAAGAAGTATAGTGTCATATTCTTATGTTCCGTTCAGTACGTTTAATCATTAAGATTAGAATGTAAAAAACCGGAATGTCACTCTCGGAAACCTATCGAATTAGACACATTACTAAATAACGTAATGTCATGCGGGAAAGAATGCTAAAACGTCGTACAACTAAAGGAATTTTATAGAATGCATACATGCAAAACTAAAAATCCTGGTGAATTATACTTTGAACATTTTAATTACTTAATTACTTTTAATTATAGTGCAGAAGCACACATGTACCAGGTCTCACGTCGCACTTGACTGACTAATATTACCTCGAAAAATTAAGATTCGTTAGGTAAACTATTGTTTTACAACACAGATGATCAAAAAAAATAACAGCGGTGAATCTAGTAGTGACTGACTAAACGCATGACAAAATAGTATTGTCTTATTTCCGCTGGTAATGAGCGTGAAAGTTTCTATATCATTTAGTCTAACACATAATTCCCGGAAATTTACAAGCATGGATATAATATCGCCTGAAAAAGCTTCACGCTGCTGAGTTGCTAACATTTGCGAATACACAGAGACTGAATAGAGAAATAAAAACACTATCTTCGTTGGACCAGTTAAACGTCGAATGTAGGATAAATGTAAATCGGTCAACTTGTAACACTTCATTTTAACACATCAAGGAAAAACAAAAATAATTTGAACCAAAGTAATTGCAGTGTCAATGATAATTGAGGACTAGAACCAGATAGTAAATTTCAAAAACTACTGGAAAACTGGGACAAAAAATCTGAAAACATACCCGAGAACGCGAATATTGGTTTCAAAAACTGAAACATCAACGTCAGAATCAAATCTCACAGTTCTCGTTACAGCCTTTACAGCAACTTCAAACTCGTCTAGCTCTCCAATCAACTAAATGGGTTTAGTTTATAAGTTTATGGCTTACAAAAAGGCTGTCAAGTCCGTCAAGCATCGTTAGCGAAAAATTCCCCAATGCATCATCTATGTCACCTCTGTTAACCCCTGTCCACCGATACCGACCTTTACAGGTAAGAGGCATTAGCTCATCAGCAGGGAAAGCGTTATCCTACAACAAAAATATTAAGTAGTGACATAAAATATACCTTGTAGTTGTTATATGCGTGGAGAAACATCTCTTTAACTCGAGCCCTAGTAATAAATTGCAAACTTGTAGAGATTCAACTGTATTTACTTCAAAGTGGCTTTGTTTACATTTTCTGAATTGCAGACAAGCACTGAGGAGATGTAAAATAGTGCTAAAATCACAAATCCGACCAGTAGTCCATAATTCGACATCTGAAATTAGTACGGGTTTATGACCCTGAGACCAAGGTTATTGAATACACAACATCAAACATTAAATGGTTTCAATTGGTCGTGGACGGAATAGAAGCTTTCAGTTAACAGGTTTCCATATCTAATAACAGTAGATCACCGATGACTTCAAGTAGGAACCCAGGTATATCCAACAGGGCAAAAGAAATATCAGTAAATTATGTTGAGATAATGTCCTAGGTCATTAAGAATACATCAAGTTTCTTCATGAAAGAATTCTGTTGAAGTCGCTTGAACCACCTCATCCGGTAGCGAATTCCAGGATGTGACTGATCCTAAAGAGTAGAAGGCGTTGCTACAGTCCATTCTGCTATGTTGTGCCTCTGAATTCAGGGTGTCGACCCTACAGTTTCTATTGTGACCGAAATTAAGTAGGTATCCAAAGGGGTGTCAAGGAGAGTCAAAAATGCTGTAGGGTGTAAGGACGTCACCTAAAAGGTGTGTATACTCCTATGGGTAAGGACACAGTGATTAAATGGATTCATCTTTTAGTTCGAATTGGGTTTCAGCGGAGTTTCGTTCTCTCATTTGGATTGTTTGGTCATGAAGCTATGATTGTTATTCTAAACAAAATCATCAGTACAAACTTGGGGTACCAATTAAGTATCTGATTTTCTCCACACATGACTTACATCGTGCTCCGTCAACCTTAAAGATTTCACAGATATTCAGGCTTTGACAACTCATTTGTCCGTGTTATCCTTACAATGGAAAGATACCAACCCAGCTTAAACGTAAGTCGGGGATGAATGTATTCGAAGATATATTTAAGAGGGTTAATGGAGTGTTGAGAAACCTTTGATCTGAGATGGTTAGCAGTAGAAGGGGATGCGTATCCACTGGCTTGGGAATTTATTTCCCGCTACAGCCCAATCCTCCATCCTATTGGATCAGTGGTGACCCTACGAGATGGCCAGTTAGAAGTTTAAACCCTAATAGTCTGTCGTTGGCAAACACTCTTCTGATGGCTTGCTATGTCTAGCAAAACCTGATCATCTTTCTTTAATGTAAGGAGCTATATGATACGACACAACAATAAAGAATGAACAATGAAAATTTTCGACTGATCGTATCCTTCGCCAATTTTTTAATCTTTTATAGTCGTCCTGAAGAATAAAATATTAAAAGTACTGGTGCACGTCAGAATGCGCTTGTATTTGAGTAAGAAAACAAAATATGCGAAAAAGCCTGGTGTATACTTTTTCACATGGTTTTTATATGATTTGTAAAAAAATGATCTACACCTATATAGACATATTGAAAAACGAATCTTCGAGATAATAATATAGAAAAATAATTGTCAGACGTGAGAGGCGAGGTAAAACAAAAATTGTGATATCCTACAAGCAGTAGTTGTTTGGGTGTGCTTGAAAGCTTGTCCTTATCCCAAAGCGCATTGTATTGGGCCGGTTTTCGGATATCAGCGGGGTTTCGTTGCGGTTCTTCATTATCGGCGATAGTATCGTATTTGTGAGGCTCATATTGTTCGATTGTATGGAAGGAAAATCAACAACATTAGAACTTCTTTCTAAATACTCAACTTTAAGATGTTAGAATTATCGTTAGTTCCTTTTTTTCCGACGGCATAGCACTCAGGTTGACAATTAAGAAATTTGAGGGACCTCTTGCATATAGTTTCGAGGGGTCAGAGTAGTGAGAACGTGTGAACTATGTCGTAAGGCTGGTTGAACGAAAATATTGTTCGGCTGCTGCTGAGTGGGAACAGGTGAAGGTGAACTCGTAGCATTTTTAACCCTACCCAAGTAAGAGTTTAGACCTATAATCATTAAAGAGGATGGAGGGTACATAAATTGCTGTGGGAGTTGAAGTGCCGTTCCGTAAACGAGCTGTCATATATTGCGTTAAACATCAGATTTCACCGGATTGCGAATACCGAGTGACACGAATAGAAGAGCGTTAGTCTATGGTAATACGTTGGTAGCTGAAAGTTCAGCTTTCCATTGTCAGTGAAATCGGACCTGAAAAAATAATTTAAATTATGTGTTCTCCCGCACTTGTTTCTTGTTGTAAAATATCTTGAGTGCCTTCATTTATCAGCCGTGAGCAGCATTTTTGTTGTTGCACGTCAGTTTTCGTGCTGTTTATGCCTGCTTCATGCTTTTATACAGCTAAATAGCACTTTGACGTGGTTGTCGCTCGGTATTAATTAGACGGCCCGCCTGAATATTTGGACCACCTGTTTCAACAAGTTGTCTGATTTTTCAATTTTCTTTTAACACATCATTATGTCTATTAATCACATCACCCATTCGGGGGCGTTTATGAAAAGCTTACGTCCTTTCGCTGCAAAAATTGCAAAAAAGCACTATAAGAGACATCGTGGTGGTTGGCAGTATGCATTAAAGAGAATGAACACTAATCACATGTCGATTTCTGAGGTGCTAAATTCTTACTGCCTATCACTAATTAAGAAGGTGGACTACCTCCAATTCCTACTAAGCGAAAAATGTATCGTAATAGTGGTGTCATCACAATCCAAGAATTTTGATTAACTTATGTACAGAACGATTGCTTAGTGTCAACACGTGATTTCAATATCTATCGTCAGGATCGATCAAACAATAAAAAGAGGTGTGTCGGCGGTGTAGCTACGTTTGCAAACATTAACTGGTGTCGATCTACTTTTGCTTGTTTCAAGTTTTTAAATGGCTTTATCGACCGTCTAACTTTAGGATGTCGTCTAAAACATCTGAATAAATACAAATACGATTACGTTACCTACATTTACATGACTCCAGATTGCACATCATCTGAGCTATCTGTTTTTGCCGATGAATTTACTGAATTCACTGTTACTGCCTTTAGTGGTTCACTTTCAATTGCATGTGGTGATTTTAATTCATGTGACAGTAGCTTCCTTACATCACTAGGTAACCAAAATATCGTACATTTTCCTACTCCTTTGGATGCTCATTTAAACTTCATCTTCAATAATGGTATGGGTACATATGTGACTCGTAAACGTGATCCACTGTCTAGCTGGGATTACTGTGTAGTTCGTGTTCTACCTAAAGTATACGGAAAACATGGAAAGAATACATCTTTACACCAGACCAAAAAAGTAATATATAGGAATTACTCAGAAGGAAATATATAAAATCTGAAAAACATGTTTCATATGACTAACTAGGAATTTTTAACAGGTGATTCACTGGAAAACACTACTGATGTTATCACATGTTATTTTAAATTCTGTTTTGATATTTGTTGTCTTATTGATACCAGTTTTCTAAGTTTTGATCAACTTACGTCTCCACAACTAAAATGACTGCAGAGGGTAAAAGAAAGAATGTACAATGAGAAAAACACTATTGAAATTTGTAAGCTAAATGGTCAAATTAGCCTAAAGATTAGACGTCTCAACTCTCCAAGTATGTGGAAACTCTTTAAAGAACTTACAGGTGACAGGTATATCAGAAGCAATAACCAGCTGAATGTTTGCGACCTAAATAAGTCATTTGTACGACAGTAATCTGATGTCATGCTCCTTATATCCACAGGTTTGAAGAATAGTTGTGCACTTAATTTCCCTGAAAATGATGTCCGAAATTTCTCCAGTCACTCGATTCATCCCAATTTTCAGGACCTGATGGTATCCTTCTTTTTAAAAAATGTGCTGACGTTCTATGTAATCCATTCACGAATATCTTTAACAGATCCTTCTCAACTAATGTCTTAGCGAAAATGTGGAGAAAGATAAAGAAAATCCCTGTACCTAAGGAAGTATCTGGTGATAAAAATGTGAAACTTAGGCCCACAGCAATAACTTCACCTTTCCTCAAAATGATGGAAAAATTAATGATACTCCCACTTCAACCTCCCATAAAAGAGCACTGTGATCCATATCAGTTTGCTTACAAATGCAAAAGAAGCACATTAGATGCCGTTGATGTTCCTCATCACAATATAGTGTTCGGCCTGGAATAGGGTAAGAAGTATGTTTGATACGCTTTTCTGGACTATGCTTTTGATTCTGTCCCAAGACACCTCTTACTTAACAGGTTGATCGGCATCAACAGTGATGGCTGGATAACCGATTGGCTATGTTCCTACCTTTCTGGAAGAAAACGGTACACTGTGTTTGGGGGAGAGTGTTCAATGCCTCTACTGTCTAATGAAAGTGTGCCACAATGAGCTGTTCTTTCACCCCTTCTTTTCTCTTTTTTTTCTGCATGATCTGCCACCTTCCATAGAAAACACTTTTGTGAAATATGCGACGACATCACTGTATGTATGCCAATTTCTACCTCCTTACATCCTGCTGAAACGAGTGAGTTTTTGTCTCGTATTGAATGGTGGTCTGTTGTTTATGGCCTTACACTTAATCCGTCTGAATGTCAAGCTGTAAACTTTAGTCTGAGATATGAACAGCATGTCGGGATCCAATAATGCTTGTGCCAGCAGAGAGTCCTTGATAAATAGTGTCGAAAGTCAATCGTCTCGTTGTTACTTTTTCCTCTGATCTCTCTTGGTCTTCTCATGTTTTACTGTCATCGAAGAACGTTTTTCCATTGACTACATAAAGAGGCTGCATGCCTTTGGGATTACTCGCCATTTACGCTTACAACTTGTAAATTCCTGCATGTTGCCTATTATTCTTTACTATTCTCCATTATTCTTGCCCGGGCTTTTGGGAAAAGGTTTTACTGTGTTGAGGAGAGTGCTAGAGGCTTTTAGCAAGGTGTGTGGCGAATCTTTTGAGGTCATTAATAATATGGTTGTGGATAGATATCTTAAGTCTTGCAAACTCCTAGCAGGTATTATCTCATCAGATACTAATCATCCCCTTCATTCATGCCTTTCTCATGTATATCTTCTGGTAGTATGAAACGTAAATACATTAAAATCCATGCACACAAGCAAATCCATAAAGGTTCTATAATAATTTACCTAGCAATTATACTTTGTGATGGGCAGATTATTAGTGTTGACCCAGTCAGTAATCCGTATTCTTAAGCATGTCTCAAATTTGTTAAGTAGTACAGACCCATATTTTTTCACTTTTTCTTCACTTCATTTTTTTGTTTTTTTTCGGTAAAAGAACTTGTTGAAATATCTCTTGCTCAGAATTTTATATTCTACTAAATATATTATTGAACAAAGACATTAATAATAATATTATCTAGATGAACGTCAAGTCAACTTTCATGTGGTTACCTGTACCAATAAGAGGTCAAGTGAAGTACATTGTTTACAATGTTGCAGATAGGCAATTGTTAGATTTTTAAAAGGAATTGGCTCGAAAAACCCTTTAAGTACCACAATTTTTTGACGGGAATGGTATATTAATATATGTTAGTGCGATACATATGTAGCTAATCTGAGAAGGAAGAATCATATAAGTAGTAATTAACGGCTAGTAGTTTTTTATCCTCGCCTTCTGAACATATACAGTAGTTTTATAAGACATCACTGAAAGTGTCATATTAATTAGTCTCCTATTCGTCATAAGTATAATGGCGGATGTTTGTTTTAAACACTGCAGCTGAACTATGCCGTTGATAATACAAATCTATATGTTTGTTTTGGAGATTGAAAATTATTTTCTGCAAACAGCATGTGCGACCATCGACCGAATTATAAACAATTATTTTGTGCACGTGGATGAGTAGTATTTAAGCTGTGCTTGCCGGTGATTCCATACTGTATGTAAATAATCAACTAATGTTAGTGTTATGAACCTTGTGACTGGGTTCTTTCCAAATTTCATATTATTACTTGGGGTTTGTGAAACATGTTGTTCGGTGCAAGTACTAAATTGCTAAGTAAAATCCTGGAACGGTTGTAGAACGAAGGGTATTGTACACAACAAGTAAGATATTTATAGCTACATCCTCTTAGCTGCTGTCCTATTTGAGGACTGTGTTCGATACACATTACAAAGTCTAACCGTTTGCTTACTTATTGATTTTTTTCCAATTCTGCATTGGTTATGCTGGAAAGTCATCCAAATGTTTTGTGATATGCATTTTATAGGTTCTGTAACGGAAATAACACGTTGAAAGCCCTCACAACATTTCATTGGGCAGAATTGTTATTTATTTGTATCTCCTCCCTGTCTTGTAATTTAATCTATATTCAGATTTCTTTTTAACTGCACTTTGTGTTCTTTAGTCTTGCTCGTCTGAGCTTTTATTATGGGCCCTTGGTTAAAGACTTGCTTCTTGTTACTTCGTTTAACTCTTGCATGTCGCCGGTCTTTTGACAATAATGTCGTGTTTGGCCAAACTGAAGATCCCGGTTTGATTAATTGTATGTCTGTTAACCTCCGATTTTTTGCTTGGAATGGTTCTTGGAATCCTTGCCGATGGATGTCTAAGCCTAAATTTTAAAGCACACGCCTTCTCTATTATTTCTAAAGCTAGACGTCTAATTGGCTTCATAACGAAAAATTTCCTCACGACAGATGCTAAGCTTACCCTTTACAAAATATGTGTACGACCTTCCCTAGAATACTGCTCTTTTATCTTCTCTAATATGAATACCACTGACAAAATAAGAGTAGAAGATGTTCAAAGACGCTTTACACGCCAACTGCTAGGAAGTGACACCACTCTTGATTACACAAGTAGATGTAAGCACCTCTCTTTAGAACCTTTATGGCACCGTAGGTTAAGGAACAATCTGATATTTCTCTACAAAGCAATAAATGGACTGTTATTCCTAACCTCCTGCCCAACTACGATCAATAACCCAGCCTATAGACTAAGAAACAATGCATATACACTATTTACCGAAAAACACCAAAAACAAATGCGTTGTAGGTTTTTTACAGTTCGGTATAGTTTATTGTGGAACAGGTTGCCAATACCTATCCGTAGCTGTGACACCTTCACCAAATTTAAAAGGCTAATAACCCTGTTACTAAACTCTAAAGAACTTCACCAACTACTCCTTGAACTCCCGCCTACCAATGAGGCACTTTATTATGGACCTCCCAATATCTAGACGGAACAAGAATATAATGAACTCCATTGTCGTTAGTTTGAATATAGCAAAACTAAAGAAAACATGCTTCGTCCTCCCCCACTATTTATTGATTATTAACCATGGCCTTCCGCTCCTAACCCTCATTTTCGGTTTCCGAATCTCTCTAATGGATAAATTCAAACTATTCTTCCTAAGTGTCATGTCCTTTTATTTTTCTTATTACAAGTACACAGATAACTCACTAATCTTATGGATGCTGACCAACTAAGGCCGATCAAAAGAAGCTCAAATGTCCTAAATTCTTGTGAGTTGTTCAGTGTTTTGTTTTCCTTACCCTGAAAATTTTACAATAATCTCTTTCATATCCTCTGGTTTGCTATTAGTCCCTACCATCTCATAACCACATATAATCTTACTTGTCTCTTATAACTGATATATCTTGTAGGTTGAACTCTTTATTCGGATCCTAGCTATTCGGATAACCCCAGGCTAGCACTTCTCAGCGACTTGAAAGACCAGAGAGAAGACACGAGTATCAGAGAAGCACTTTACTACAAGGTTCAATTATGTACAGAAAAAACAGGGGTTTTATAGTAGCTGAAAGACCTTGAGATCCCATAGTAACAGTATGTTAACAGCCAATCAGGACCTTGTTATTTTAGTAGCATTTTAGTAGCATAGCTTCTAACTAATCGCTGATTGGTTGGTCTCTTTATGAGCCTCTCTGGAGGCTCTGATAGAGTTTATTGTAAGCCGATCTAACAATAACCTTCACCATTAGTTATCTTCATAGTAGTACGATATATTAAATGGATATCTAACCCATAATACAAATGCTATTACTATCTGATTCGCTTGTAACATGGAACTTTTAGAGACAGTGTATTCCAACTATGGTCCTTGATTAAAGCAATATTCATACTGACCACAAACGTAAGAGAGCCTAACATCATAAAACGAGGGAGGGTGACGTTACTGACCAGCAAACATGATGGTGGGGAGATAAATTCAATCCACGCGTGTCTGTAGGGCAGAACATATCAATTACGGCTCCTTATGTCTAGTGGAATGTCACGAACCAACGGTATTGATGCGAAATTATTCATGCAAAATACCACTTTAGATCATGTTAAAAAAAAAGCTAAATTGGTTCCACTTCCTACCGAGTAATCCTATTACAAGCAAACTAGACAATTGGCTAAAAACGAAGCCCACTCCATACCCTTTAAAATCTAAAAACAAAAAAGAGAGTTCAAACAGCTTCGAAAAAAAGGAAGACAGCCATTTGTATCGGAATGCTGTTTTCAGCACTTTATTTTATAATTACACAACTCCATACTTTCTTTTGAACTACCTTCATTTATACAGTTCCTTACCCACTCATACCTTACCCACACTTATTTTTCTTCAACACATTAGTATGTTCTTACCTAATAAATACTTCAGTAACAGACAAATAGACTAAAAGGTTATACATTAACTATTCCTTCATGAATATTGTGTGCTATGCCTTTCATCCTTCCTTTTTCTTACACCTTCTTCAGCCTCCTGCAGATACTCCACCGAAATCAGATATGGCACGGGTGACTTCGTCCTACACCGTTATTAAAGCCCCAGATATTCTGAATGGATATAAGTTCGAAACTACTAAAAGCCCCCAACTTCGCATATATCTATTCTCGACCATCAGTTGTATGTTGCGACGCTACCTCCATAAAGTGCGTCAAGTGTGATATTGACATGTTTCTTACGAAATCCATTTTTACTCAAATATTATAAAATATCGATCCAGCTGAGTGATTTTCAACAGTGAAAATTGTAACTTTTGTAACAATTTGATCTTGCCTGTAAACCGGCATGCCTCATGTAACAATCTGTTATTTGAGAATAAATTATTATTATTATTATTATGTCATACCTCACCTTGTCGGGAAAACTTCTGTTGATTCTCAGGTGTCAAACTCCTGCTTCCTGATTAGTCCTTTTGTTGTTTAGCACTGCAGTTTGTGTCAGAGAAACTCCTGACTGTACAGCACGGGCTGTACAGCCTGAGGTATTCCGCACTTTTTATTTAATTTGTCCTCGTTCTTGAGTTTGAACACAGAGTTTATGTTTTAATATATCCTAATATGAGTAACTCAAAAACACTTCGCAGGCTATACAGAAGAATGTAGTCTGGTCTAATCGTTAGTCCTGCGTTTAGACCGAATATCAGTATCTTAGTCGCTACAAGTTCTATCAAACATTTACATCGCCTGATCATTTCTAGTATACAAATCAAGACCAATGAACAGCTTATCGAATTGTTGGATAAAGAAAATTGTGTGAACAATGTATAAACTGACGATCGCTTTGTTTATTATTGAGCGCTCATCCGTTTATTTGTTTATTGAATTATTTATGTATAAATAAAACAATCATACTCAATATTTCAAGTTTTCGGAGAAGTTCAGTACAGGCAAACAACACACAACGACCCAGATCCGTTGTAACCTTTAGATTTTTTTAATCATCGTACCTTTCAATACATATTTATTGCCTAATTATCGTTTCGGATTATCGGTAATTATTTACTTGTGCACTACTACGAACTCTGGAGATGTATGTGTTAATCAGCCACAGTAAATGCTTACCATGTGGTGGAATCACTTTGAGTAGTTACAAGTTCACATAACGAAACAGCTACTCATAAAGCGATCGCTTAGTTTTTCTCAAGTGCCTCAGACAGTTACTTGTGGACATTATCTTTATATCTCCCCACAAAACTATGATAAGTGAAGTAACATCATTTGTGGAAAAGTTTATTGTTACATCATTACTACTGATGAAGCAAGACCAAAATTTGATGTTGAAAAATGATTTTGCAAGTTGTTTACATAGTTAGGTCTAAAGTGCAACCACAAATAACTTTTACCAATAAGCTGTGCTTCTGTTATTTCCAGATTCTTAGTCATGTTTTATACAAAAAAGCAGAAAAATAAAACAAAGTAAGCGTCAGGAAAACTGGAGTGTTACATAGTTAGTAGTGATATTTAAGCAATGATTATCGGCCTTTTATTCGTATTTCATGGTAAACCTATTACTGTATTTATCTTTAATCGGCTCCGTACATTTTTAAAATACTGTTCGCTTCATTTTGGTGGCGAAACTCTAGCGTTATAATGGAAGGTATTTGTGTTATTTGTCATCTGTCGAGTTCATTACCTAAGAATATGATTCACTATGTAGCTTATACTTTATGGTTGGTTCAGCTTAACTGTTTGAGCTCGTCCTCCTATGTATGCCAGTAGGATATGATGGCAGAGATAATGGTACGTCACAAACATTCTACAGTTGAACTAACGAGTGCTTGTATCTACTTCAAAAAGTCTTCTGTAAGGATGGCTAGTTGGCAAACTCAAGGAAGCCTCAATAAGCCCAGAAACAGCTAAAGACATTCCATCGAATCACCACTAGGGGAATATTCTAGAATGTCGACGTGTAGCTTCCCTATTGGATGGATAAGAATGACCCAATATGTGCCTATTGGTTGTCCGAAATGATAATTTGCTCTCAGTCAAAAACTATAAATACATGAGATTTCTGTACAATATTTTGACAGTTTTGAGGAATAAACTTCATACTTATTAATCTTCTGTCTTCTCTCTTGTGACGTTGCGGGTTCGATCGTTCACGTAATCTAGTAGTACGCGGCATAGTAAGAATTTAAAGCTCTAGATATAACATCTTCCACCGTCAGCCATGAACATCCGATCAACGTTTTTATATTTCATATAGAAACAACTCATCCTTTTAAGTTTCATGGAACTTTCTTCATTGAAAAAGGAGAAAATTGTTTGACACGTGAAACTGTAGAATTATGGTCTAGGTTCGTTATTAGTAATGCTATAATGATAGACCTAATCCTAAAATTCTAGGTTTTTAATGTGGTGACTACCTAAAGTATATAAGCTTACGTGAGAGTCACGTGACTGTCTATCCCGACTCGTCGTACTTTAAGAATAAGCAATATGACTTCTGGGGTTTTGGAAAAACATATTTGGGTTATAAAAAGCATAATATATTTGATGTGGGTAAAGAAAAATAATGCAAATCAACTACGTATGAGAGGCTGAGCCATTCCATCAGATTGATTTTAATTGAATTGAATATTCCCGAGTTCACCATTTTTGGCCTCCTTTCTGTGTTAAATGCAGAATATCTAGTTTCCCAGTTATCTCATGTTCGGCCTTGAGGATTATGTGGTTAGGACGACTACCACTGTAACTCCATAGCCAACTTCGTGTAAGTGTGCACGCAGGTAGTGAAACGGAGACGGTATCAGACCACAGGACTTTAGGCGCAATTTCATGCCTTCCGTTCGTTTAGTTCGTAAAAACTTTTATGATCAGAAATATGGATTAAATTACGCGTAACTATGCCAACGACAAACAGGTTAAGACTTCATTATGATAGGTTCTAGTTAGAACACATCTTAAAGTTAGGTACCTAAGTATACTTTTTATCAACACAGGATGACCTATTTCATCAAAGTGTTTTGAATCCTTTTCGAACGGGAAGTTTAGTCCTAACGTGATTAACATTTCTCAAACTTTTGCTGTGTTCTTACGCAACAAAAGTACCATTTCCGATCTAAAGAATCTATTCTGAGCTATACGTCCGGTAGATTACTTCTTTTTTTGTGTTTCACTCAACTTAATAGTTAACTGTGGTTTTGCCTCAACTCACTATCGGTTTTTTTTAATAGTTTTCACGTAAAGACTAGCTTTAGCTTGTCGTTAACTGTTTTTATACATTTTTGCCAGTTTTTGTTTACTGTGTTTTTTTAACGGTCCTAAATTTACTGCTTGTATTTTTAAGACAGTCTAAATCACTAGCCATGAAAAATTCATGCAAAAGACCTGTTTGCCGTTTCGCTGTTACATCTGGCATGCAATGTGACAACTGCAAAGGTTGGTTCCACGAAGCATGTACAGATCTAACAGCAGCAGCCAATAGCAGACTCAGCAAGTCTGATCGTAGGTGGGTATGTGTTACCTGCAATACTGATACCGTAGTTATGTTGGGTACCATCATTACTTTACTAACAGGTCTGAGAGATAAGCTGTCTAAAAATTTGGTAAATGATAGTATCATGACGGGTAACAAAACTGGAACGCATGGGGCAAACAGGAAAAAGGATATTGACAGGTCGGTTATCGACGGTGCTGTTAACAGCACAGGTGATGATGTGCGGGAACTCAGCACCATCTTAACATCGACTGTCATCGACCACCTCAGTAAACCAGGGTCCCCCAGGGAACAGTCCTTGAATGAGACAGTGGTTCCCAAAAATCCTGTAGGTGGTTGGACTCACGTTAACAGGAGTAATAAAGCTCAAGCGTCCCCGCCGAAACTGAACGTCCCAAGTACCGTGCGGAAATCAATTGATGCTTTGGCCGCACAGTCTACCCTCAAGACTGTCCGCCCGGTCATCAATGAGACCAGGAATAGAAAACGCGCCTCGACATCCAGACAAAAAGATACCAAACATAGACGCCCTGGGAAACCTGGGAAACCAACTACGGTTCGTGACGACTCTGTCATAATCATGAACCTTATTGACAACTCAGACCTTCCTCTCAGTTTGCAGGACAAAAATGGTAGGATGCTCTGGGGAGAATTAAACAAGAGGCTTGAACTCCCTAGATTAGAGCCTTTGACCGTCACACGGCTCACTCGGGGGAAGGACTCCAACCACCTAAACCACCCGAGGCTGCTTCGTGTTACACTTAAGAATGCCTCTAACGTAGAGGACGTCCTGCTAGCCAGTCACTTACTGAAGTCCGATGGGAACGTAAGAATACTCCCCGACATACGTATTCTGAACGAAATCTCATCCGGAACATCCCTAAGGAATCTTGCGAGGCGTTTTTCCGTGGACGAAATATCATTGTGCAAGGTGTACCGGAAAATATGGACCCAACTCAAGCAAACTCTGATATTCGGGAATGGAAGTTCATTAAGCATTCCTTAAAACTCAAGAACATATTGACCCGACAGGTAATGCGACTAGCCAAAAGAGACGGAGACTCTAGGCCCCGGCTGATGAAGATAACCATTCCCCTCCCACATGGCGGCTGCAACTCTGGAAGCATTTCGTGCCAATAGACGTCGGTTGCCAACTGGCATCCATATGCATCCGGATAGGCCCCACGACAGCAGGATCAAGCACAAACGAAAGCTGGGGCTGACAATTCCACTCGTGGACTGTCTTGATCATAAAAAAACGTGTTAAGGATAGGGACTACCAACTCGGTAAACATCATATACGTAGGCTACCTGTCCACTCACACACGGCTCATATAGACAAACAGGAAGTAGCTCACGCGCCTATACACGAACGCCGCGAGCTTGCCAAATAAAATGGACGAGCTACGTAAACTTAGCAACGCTAATGATGCCCATCTGATAGGAAAATCCGAGACGTGGATAACATGTCAGTTTACGGACCAGGAGTTAGCAATAACTGGGATGTCTTTATTTCTCAACGACAGAAAAACAGGAATGGGAGGTGGGGTAGCACTATACATACGGTCATGCCTGGATGCGCACCAACTTCACAACCAAGAGTTTCTCGTTCTTGATGAGTCAGTATGGTGCTCAGTAAGATTGTCTACCACCTCAAGGTGTCTAGTTGGGGTCATTTACAGGAAGCCCACTGCTGACATCGAGTATGACAAACGTCTGCTAGAAGGATTAACTCGATCTACGCGTCTTGGATTCTCTCATATCCTGATTCTAGGGGACTTCAATCTTCCCATAATCAACTTCGTGGAACATACATACATTGGTGGTGCCAACTCTACTGAAGCTCTGTTCTTCAACCTTATCGGTGACCTGGGATTATTTGAAAATGTGAAGTCGACAACCCGTTGGAGAAACAGTTACACGCCGTCGCGCTTAGACTAGGTATTCACAAATGAAGAGTTGCTAGTTGACGACCTCTCAATCCTGGCTCCCCTGGGGAAAAGTGATCACGCCGTCTTATCATTCAGCTTTGTCAGCAAAACGGAGTTACGATATCCTACTAGAAACAAGCGCTGGAACTTCAAACGGTTGAATGTGTTAGCTTTACAGGACTATCTACAACAGGTGGATTGGGATGTTCACCCTCAACTTGAAGTGGATGCTCATTGGGATTTTTTACTGCTCACGATCTTATGTGCTACTGAGCATTCAGTTCCTAAAATGATCCCAGAAAGCTACAAACAACCTCCAATCATCAAGAACCGCACTCGTCGTTTGCTAAGCCGCAAAAGGCACTGTTGGGCTGAATATAAACGAACTGATAACAACGGCGCGTTCAGGCAATACAAACATATAAGGAACATATCCACAAAGGCAATAAGAGAAGACAGGCTTCAGTTCCAGACCAAGCTTATCGATAGATTCGTCTCCAATTCGAAAAGCTTGTTCAGTTACACAGCTTCTCTTCGACAAGGCAAAACTGGAGTTTCCCAACTGCTTGGTCCTAATGGCCCGACCAATAACGACGGTGATGCCGCTAGCCTTTTGGCTGAACAATACTCTCAGACATTTCAGCTGACCCACATCAACGATACTGACGAAAGCTTCACCTGCACCTGTACAGGACTTTCCGAAGTGGACCTGAGTGCTGACCTGGTGCTCCGTAAACTGCAGCACCCAAGAAAAGACACTTCTCCCGGTCCGGATATGGTTCATTCCGCTGTATTGAGGGAAGCAGCTTCAATCCTGGCGACACCACTTAGCGTGATATTTGCACACTCGCTAAGCAGAGGCAAACTACCGGAAATTTGGAAGCTGGCCCACATCACACCAATTTTCAAAGGAGGTCGACGCAGTGAACCCACAAGCTACCGACCAGTGGCCCTTCTCTCCATACCTTCCAAAATTATGGAGTCTCTAATATACGACGGTATACTAGAATAATTATCATCCTCAAAGTTCTTCTCACCTCAACAGCATGGTTTCAGAAAAGGTCATTCTTGTATGACCAACCTGCTAACTGCGGTGGATAGATGGGCAACCATCCTTGATCGCAAGGGGAAGGTTGACGTCATCTACCTGGACTTCTCGAAAGCTTTTGATAGGGTCAACCACGTATGCCTTATCAAGAAGCTTGCACGATTGGGTATAAAACTCCCTTTGATTGATTTGCTCTCTTCATATTTAGAAAACCGACACTTTAAGGTCAGTTTTAACTTCACTCTCTCTCAGGCTATGGAATGTCCTAGTGGGGTCCCCCAGGGTTCAATACTAGGACCTCTTCTCTTCTTGATTTATATTAACGATCTTCCTCAATAAGCTTCATCTGACTTATTGCTTTTTACTGATGATGTGAAACTTTGGAGAGAGATACGTAATCATAATGATATACTAGTTCTTCAGGAGGATCTGACCCGACGTCAAAGTTGGGCAGACGACAACCGTCTTACCTTCAACACCTCAAAGTGCAAGGTAGTCCATCTGAGACATGTCGCAGATTATAGTTATAACTTGGGTAACTCCCCTCTAAAAGTTTCCCAAGTTGAAAAAGATTTAGGAGTGTTGGTACCCTATGACCTGAAATCGTATGCGAACTGTGACAAAAACGCCTCTCAAGCGAACCCTGCAATGGTAACATTGAAGCGCATTTGACCAGCTTGACGGTAGAACCTTCCATATAATCTTCAACAGTTTTATTCGTCCCCATTTAGAGTACGGAAACATAGTATTTCCTCCCTCCCTCCATAAGGACAAGGACACCCTGGAACGTATACGACGTCGAGCCACGAAATCAGTTCGGGGACTCAAATTCAAACCTTATGAAGAGCGCCTCTAATCACTTAACCTTTACCCGTTAGAGTACAGGCGTCTTAGAGGTGATCTTCTTATGACTTACAGTATCCTTAATACTTCTGGTCATCCCCTTAAACATCTTCTTAAGCTTAGTCATAACACTAACCTGAGAGGTAACACCTAGAAATTGGAGACCCTACATAGCAGAACAGACTGCAGATACAACTTCTACTCCGTTAGAGTTGTCAAGTTCTGGAATTCGCTGCCGATTGAGCTAGTCCAAGCGACCTCCCAGGAGTCTTTTAAGAGGAAACTTGACTTATTCTTAAGGACTAAGGATAACATATTATTGTGATTTACCAAATTCTTTTTTCCTCTATTATCGTTAATATACCTAGGTTTTTGCGTGGAAGTATTGGTGATCCACTGCTACCAGACACGGAAGCCCGTTAAGCGAAAGCTTCTTCTATTCCGTCCCCAACCATTTGAACCATTTGAGTATGATCCTGTTGCTCACCTGGTACTCAGCATGGAATATTTTCAGACGGATAACTCAAGACAATAAATCAATAACATAGGCAATAATAAAAAACAGTTCGTTTAGTTGCACATGGAAATGAGCCCACTGACACCAAGATGTTGATATATTTACGAAGTTACTAACATTTTTATGCATTTATCGGCGGTACGAAACGTCAGTCAACAAAACTATTTATAGTAAAAAGAATTAAATACATATATACAAATATCATGAATATACAGTAGTTGAAATGCTGTAGTTCGAAACTTCTTTCCGGACCAGAATTCAAAATCAAGCTATTTAACATTCCAGAGTGAAAAAAGAGTTGATATATTTGAGAAATGGTTGACGAGTTTAGGTATAGGCGATCTAACCTTACGGCTCACTCTGTGATGATTTGGTGCGGATGCTTGACTGTTCGCATTGATCTAGTGTGTCTAATAAAACTGATGAGGTCTCCATCATTATTAGAAGTGTACGGAAGTATTCCGGAGATTTATTCGCTGTTACACATTTAACCTCGCACAAACAATTCTAACAACTCACATGTTTTTTATGGAATACTCACGCTGAAAAGTTCACTCTCTTAGAAGACATATTTTAATTAACTAATCCGTTTCTACTAAAAACATAACCTCAAGGAGTTTTATTTCTTATTGCCAAATGTATCTATTTGTTTATCTAAGGTATTTTATACTATCACGTTACGGAGAGCTTTCAACACAACTATTCTACGTTGCGTAGCTGTCGCCTGATTACTCGATAATGGTAGACATAATGCAGCGTAGCTCGACCAGCAGAGAATTGCTGGATAGACTGGAAGATCATGCAGACTGGGTAATAATTCTTAACTTTCTCTGCTATTCTACGGTCATATTTTTTTACAAATAAGGCTTGTTACAGCACTCCATTGAGTCCTCCTGTTATTCTCAGTTTATATAAATAATTATTTCCAGTACATAACATGGTTCCTACTTTTGATAGTTGTCAGCAAATTTTTGAATAGCATCTCTCTATTCCTATTTCTTAGAAGTCTATCTGACTACGTATAAAATAACTATAAATTTGGTCGAAGTAAGCTAAAATAGTCTGGATTATTTTCGTAATAGACCTCATAATAATTATGTTTCTCTTGAAGTTGCTCATGACCATCTTGTAAACCCGTACGGCCTTCTCGGTACTATATTTACATGGCTAATTCCTCGATTTTCAGTACTTAACTAGGTTTCTAATCAGAGGTCTGATTTTTCCGCCAGTTGATCACTTATATAACTACGATGTAGTCTTAACCAAACTGCATAGCTTTACATCAGTCTGTGAAAGCAATATTATTCTTGTCAATATAGTTCTCCAGTTCGTTATTATCATTCTTTCCTACAAGCTCACTTCGTAGACATTCCATTTAGTTTCATTTCAATATTAGAGACCGATCATTATACATTATAGTAATGGCTTACAAATTGTAATATTTTGACCTCTAAACCTGTTGTCCCAATTCTTGTTGATTAGCTGACACCAAAAATTTAACTGTTCAGAGTAATTTTAAACATTTTCTATTCATACTACTTGAAGGATGGGTCATTCACAAATACCCTGTGTTGAAAGCTCTTACCACATTTCGACGGAATGTTTCTTTTAGCTTGCTTGTGGTGCACGCAACGTTTGTTATCTTGGTCAAACATTGACCCGTTTATTTGTATTCTTATATTTCTCCATAATATAAGTTTCATCATATATTTTGTTGCTTCACCTGGTTTTGTGAATAGAAAACTTTATCTCTTTTATAGTGAATTACATAGCTTACCTAAATTTTAGCTGGATTCTACATGTGTTAATCATTTTAAGAGAAGTTAACCACCTCTTGTCTTTTTGCTTGATGAGTATTCATGGGAAAGTTTATTACATAAGTAAATCTGGTTTTCTTATGTTTCAGTAGGCTAAATCTAGCTTATTAAATCCATTGATTTGATAGTTAGTTAGCCACTAAAGTGAAAGTAATGAAAAAAAAATAGACACATCTCTCGTATTTGTGATAAAAATATGCACTCACTTTGTGTTTTGCGTAATTATGTAGACCTTTTTAGTAAGAACGCTTACATGAAACAGTCTTCTGGACACCTTGAGTAACAGTGCAGTTTCTCTCCCCTAGTGGCTTCTTGACTGGTCTACTTCACCACCTAAATTGATTTTAGGAAACAAAGTAGCTGAGCGTGTTCTCCGACACTTATCTTGGAAGTTCCATCAGCCTTGGTAGGACAGTATCTAACGAGTTTTCTTCACAGATACCATAAGGTCTGTCAATTTTCCTAACTTCCATCACCTCTGGCATAGACAAGATGTCCGTATGCATATTGAGAAACAAGTATATTATTTAGCTATCCATTTTTTACTACCTTATGGTCTATGGAAAGGGGAAACATACGTAAGCTGCAGATTTTCACTCAATGATCTCAAAGCATTTCTTGCTTTTTATGGAACAACCGAGTGAACTGTTCTGAAGTAAGGCATATAGTAATAGATAAATATGGAAAATCGGTTGACTATGTTGTGAGTCTTCATAGATTGGGGCTGCCGGGATGCTGCGTATCCCAGTAAGCCTTCCTTGATATACAGCCCTCGCTAGTGTAAGCGTAAGCTGAAGCAGAGCTAAGGGCGGTCTTAAGTACATGCAATTACAGTCCATCAAGTCATTGGCTGTCGGTCTGAACCGTATTGGTAGATGCACATTATCTTGTCAGGGTCTGTGCGATAACCACTTTTGACTGTAAACGTTGGCCGACATAGCTCAGAATCGATTATTGTTGCATAGTCAGTCAGTCAGCTACAACGTAGGACTAACTGACTGTCGCATAGACCAACTCACTATTAATTTTCAGTTAAATCTTAGGTTCCTATATTTCTTCATGCGTACTTTTTCGTCCCATCTTAAACCATTTGTTTATTGTTTGGTCTTCATGATTGTTACGTAATCATCAGTATTCGTCTCATCTCACTAACAAGTGTCATATCATAAGTTCAAACTGAAACTATATGTTTGAACGTAGGCTGTAGAAAAGCACGTGTCTAATAGCATGATATAAATATTGTAATTGCTCTTCGAAGTAGGTTTAAGAAACCATAACGATCCGAAGATACTATTTAATTGATCTCTTTCCTTCATGGTGTATGAATGAATCTCAAGAGGTTGACCTAATATAATTTTATACTTAACTCAATATGATCATAGGTTTGATGATTTTGAGTTGACGTTTCTTACTGACTTGTAAGAATAATAGGTCATTATTACCAATTCCCAATCCTACACTAAGTCGTCTGTGCTCTTCCATTAACTAATACCGTTACCATATAATTTTCGTGTATTCATAAAGAAGATCCACTTAATGGTCTTGAAATATAAAATCATGATATTTCTGCATCTTATCATATTTCTACTCGTCTAGAGTACTAGTTAATCCATTAAACGTAGTTATTGTCATTGTAACCATCATAAATTGTAACAGAACTTAGGTTTTCCCCATGGTCATTCAGTAATATTTACCTGTAAACAAAAGATTCTTAAGATTGATAACGCTGTAGTATTTACTATTTCCGTGTTTAGATACTTTGTTATCCATTTCACGGTTTGACCACTTCTGTATATTTTATCCCGTAATTTTTACAGCTTATACGAAAAAGTCGACGCTATTTGCCTCATATAGCTAGATTCTGTCTTGTATCTACGTTTATTGAAGATGGTTTTCGACTTTTAACTCAATGGTCTGACCAAGTGGACTATATTCAAGGTGTCTGGGGAACCCATGTCATATTTGCAGCTTTTTTCATTTTATTGAACATATGCTTACAGTTTACTGGAAGTGCTCTTGTTTTGGGTCGTTATCGTGTGAAAATTGGCGTTGGAATTCTTATGTCAACTGTATTAATACAAGTTAGTGTTCACATTGCCATGTTTATTGTGCATGCATAATTAATTCGGGGTCGCATTTCCAGTTTATTGTCGTGCATGTTAATATTGTTTTTTTTGGTATAATTCCTACCATAGAGTTAGTAAGCTACCCAATACTCGAGGTATTATGGTATTGCTAGGTTTCGTTGTGATATTGAAATATTAGGAACTCTACTTTGTTATGTATTTCTGACAATTGTTCTAAAGGCATGAATTTGGCTACCGCTTTCACTACGGGCTTTTTTATCGTACATTTATTGTCTCTTTTGATGAGCTTACCATCCTGTCTTACAGCGTTTTCACTCGATTTATTAAAGTTTTATATATTCGGGCATTATGAATTATTTAGTCAACAACGTTCTAATCTAACAATTTATTGAGGATGTCGAGTAAATGTATTCGAATATATATCAGATTGTTCTGACTAGTCACTTCACAGACACGGAGAGTCCACCTAGGGGAGTTGGAAAACCCTCATTCCAAACAAATTATGTACACGGCCTCCAGTATCCTGAGGGAACGAATGGCGTATGAATCAATCGTTGACCACCGGCTACCACGGGACTGCATCTCCTGACGGTGCTCCACTGCCTTGTGGATCAGATCTTTAGGTCAAAGGCTCCGGGTATGGCACCCTAAGAAAACTACCTGCTTCGGTTTGGGTACCCGGGCAGTATCACAGCCCTCACACAAACCAAATGAGATTTGTATGGCGCATATGTATCTGGTGCTTCCTTGTACCAATATTTATGTGTTGGTCTTAACGACCTGGGAGCGTGACCGCAGTGCCCAAGGGACACCTGCTTGAGGTCAGTCACGCACGACCTTTTTGTGGGTAGTTTTTGTGTTAGCTCCGTTCTTCAAAGGACCTTACCGCCGGAGAAGGAAATCCGTGGGATAAGGCGAGGTGTGCATTTTTAGGGTCGATCTTTTCTAATCCCACTCCTTGTGGGAAGGCAGCATCGCTGTTATGCTGGTTGTCTGAAGGAAACACCTTACTGCCGTTACACCTCTGTACAGTCAGCAGTATGACTTCGCTTTCGGACCTTGGGTTTGCTGCTTTTAGTCTTACCGCTCTTCAACCCACCTGTCTGGCATAGTAGGACCCTGAGGAAAGATTGTTCCAGCCAGTATAGCTCGACTGGTTCACCACGATAGGCAATCCCGACCACCACTTTAAGGTAGCAGCAAAAAGTGGTCACATTTTGATAAATTACTAAGGAGAATTCAGTAAGGATTGTAGTAAGACATGTACTTAGGTTTTTCATCCCAACATCTTAATAAACTCCGAAAAAATGTGTTAATGAAGGTTGTTAAACATCACTGTTGTTATTGGTTCGTTTAAATATTAAATTAAATAGACATTTCCGATGAAGAAATTTTCGCTCTTCCTTCTGAGACTATTAGTAGTAATTGTCATCTTACAATAACTTAATCTAATGATAATCTGGGTTAGAAAGGTTAAGTTTCTGTTGTTTCTATATTTAGTGCAAGATGCTTCAAAAAAACACGCTTTTTCACGTTAATATAAATTCAAAGCTGAAGGTTATTCCTCTCTAAATAAGCAGCTTACACTAAGTTACGAAACGTCGAAAATTACATTTTTCCAAGCACGTATTGATATACTATTATCACCGATGATCTAATAGACGCTTAATTTACTCCAAGCTATCAAGTTAAATCTTGGTATTTTAATGCTCGGTCTAATGGAAAAAAGATAATTCAGTCCTACGTTGTATCTGACTGGCTGAGTTAACTTATTTCAGTTCATATATAGATTAATATATATTCTGCAAACTATTTATTCAGCCTCCAACTTGAATGATAGGTTTTAACTCGTAAACAACCATCTAGTTGCTAGGATTATGTTTCATTTCGAGTTGTTTAGATTTTAGTAAACTTAGTAACTGGTTCAGTCAATCAGGGGCGCCAGATATATATGCACCGCACAAATCTCAGTCAATCAGATATAGATATAGATTGAGATTAGATTTACTAGACAATTATATACGTTTTCTTTATCACGATCAATTAGATAATGATCTAATTAGCATAGATCGTTCTAACTTTAGTTGGGTTCATCATGTTGTGCCAATGAGGTATGTCAACTTGGACCGACGCATATATGTGCCTGGTTCTACGTTGTAGCTGACTGACTGACTTATCGATTAGTGGTTCAGAGATAAAGTTCTTTAGATTATGATAATAGTTAGTTGGATTTTTAAGTTTCGAATGTCATAACGTGTAGTGTCCATAAAATTATAATTTGTTCGGTGAGTGATATGATTGTGTAAATCTCATAAATTTGATGTCAGCACGAACAGCAATGATAATTCCACGTTATGTGATGATATGACATTAATGTAATAATGAGCATATAATTTTTCGAATCATAATGGAACAATCCGCTGGATGGATCAATGAGCAGAGTTGACATGAGGACAAAGTATCGATAAGATAATACGATTTGAGCATGTCCATGTCGTACTGCATAGGCTTCGCTGAGTTTGTTTGTCGAAAGTATGTGGTGCAGAAGTTTCTTCATCAACATAGACTGCTGTGTTAGGTTTGTCGATGAGCAGGTTCACCATTTTTATAGAGAAATGGTGCGTGTTCCAAATGCGGCCCACCATTTTAGTGGGGGCCAACATCTGACTACAATTAGATCGTATGAATGATTGTTGTCAAAATGTGCATCCTGCCTACCCTCATATGTAATAAAAGACTTAATCTGCGTTGATGAATAATGGAGTTAGATAAGTCAAATACGAGAATGGATTTCGAATACATATATTTTGAACAATCATTGAGCTGGACAGGAGTTCAGGGGGATGAAGCGAATAGAAAAGAGTGAAGCAAAAATGATGCACATTGGAGATAGCGGATAAGCCAACTCACTTTAACCAAGCGTTAATCAATATTTATAGTCAGATAAAAATAAATTACAGACATGTGATGAATAAGATAAAAAGTGTACACACATAAGTTCATATAAAAACAGTCAGGGTTGATAAGTGAATAATTAACAAGGTCTAAAAGTGACTCAAGATGGATGGGTAAATTGGCTTGTCTAAAAGCTAGAATAAAGTATATGGGCTTAACACATCAACCGACAGTTTAATCGCTCTCATAGTTTTCAAACACCACAGACTTTTTGACATCAGTCTGATTGTACAAGTCCTAACAAAACCAATTTTTTTAAAACTCCTCAATGTTATTGTGATGTGGGTTACATATATCCACATAAGTAGTATATGACGATGGTCAAGTGTAGAGTGTATTTCAGTAGAAGATCGATGAGGAAAGAACGGAAACGCAAAGCACAGTCAGTATGAAAATGCATGAATAATATTGATATTTTCAGAAGGATTGGTCAAGATTGAGACAAAATGATTGATAATTTGCAATTTAACTGTTTACTGTATGTTTGTCAGATTTTAGTGAGATATTCTGTAATTGTCGTTTCAAATACATTCGATTGTCCCCACTCGTCCTCTTGTTCACTACATTATGATTTCCATTATTCAATTGTATATATAACATCACTAAAATCTCCACAAAACCTGTTCTAACGATGATCATATGCTCATTAGTGACTGGTTCCATGAGGTATTTCCTGGAGTTCTAGTAAGAAGCAGTGACCAGTGGAGTTCAACCAGGTCTGTTGTGAGATATCAACTCACTGAAGACAATGGTGAGATGGTTGCTCAATTTCGTGGATTGGTTGAAGTTAGACATTAACACCGTTGGATGCCGGCTAGCTCAGCGGTCTAGAGGTTAAGCGCTCTGGTGTGAGATTGATAGGTTCTGGGTTGGAATCTCATGAGGCAGGATCGTGGGTGCGCACTGCCGTTGAGGAGTCCCACAATAAGACGAAACTGCCGTCCAGTACTTCCAGGTTTTCCATGATGGTTTAACTTCAATTGACTCATGGTTTCAATTATATACAGTTGTATTCTAACTATCATGTTTACCTGTACTATTGTCTTTTTTTATTTATTTTAGACTATTGGTTATAATATTTGGACAAAAGTATTTTTTATGCGTAATCTATCACTTATTGGTAGTTTATTATTATTATTAGCTGAAGTACAACAAGAAACACGTAGTTTATTAGCTGGTCTACCATCTTCTGGTGAAAATGCACATCGACAATATATTCTACTTGGTGGTAGAATACTTATTATCCTAATGTTTGTAACATTAATACATTTAGGAAGTAGTATATTTTATGTTATACAAGTAAGTAATTATTCTTGTGAAATTATTGTTATTGTTTTATTTTAATTCTATTTAACAAAAAGTTTAATGAAGTCTTACTCACTGCCTTCTCATGGGATTACTGTTGTTTACGAAATCGAAAGGACGAAAAGCGAATGTCCGGCGCTTTAACGGGGTTGGTGGACACGGAAAATTCACCTAGGGGAGGGTTGGAAAACCCTCATTACAAACCAATGGTGATCATGGGCTCTAGTATCTCGAGGGAACAAATGGCGTATGAACCAATTGTTGGTCACCGGCTACCATGGGCCTACATCTCCTGACGGTGCTCCACTGCCTTGTGGATCAGATCTTTAGGTCAAAGGCTCCGGGTGTGGCTCCCTAAGAAAACCACCTGCTTCAGTTTGGACACCTGAGCAGTATCACAGCCCTTACACAAATCAAATGAGATTTGTGTGGCGCATATATATCTGGTTAAAACTAAAGACAAACAGTTTAAACAACATCAGTTGGGAATTTGAATTGGTGTATAAGATTTGTAACCCAAGAAGACGATTGTTTTTGAAATGGTATCCTCTAAGCTTGGTGATCGAATCTTTAAACTTTCGTTGTGTTTCTAGATAACATCAGTATAAACTTTAGTTGAAATTGATCTATCACAATTTCTTCATAAATGACTAGTGGCTTATTCTATCGATCTTGGATTTAAATGTAATGATTAATATAGTTCTGTTATATTCCAATAATCAGTAAAATTATATTTTTGACGTTTCGTCACTTAATGTAAGGTACTTCTTCAGGGTAAATAAATAACCAAAATTTACTCTGAAAAAGTGGTTTACATTATGTCACGAAACGTCAGAAATATAATTTTTCTACTCATTGAGATATAACGAAAATATATTTATTATTAACTGTCTACCCTATGCTCAATTTATTTGAGACTATCAAGTCCAACCTTGGTATTGATACGTATTACAGTTAAATGGTTGTTATTGTTATTACTGACTCTCGTCCTGTCAGTGGGTGAATATTCATTCTCATATTCTTCCTCCTTGACCTCGTGATTGTTTATGACTTTCATAGATGGTTGATTAATCTTTTTTACTGACACTCGAATCCAAGTATCTTCCCATTCTAGCCTCAACATGTTATTTACTCAACCACTAATTAGATATAGCTACAAATTTGTTCAACTATTGAGTTCACAATATCAATAACAAGGTAATTCAAATCTGTGCTAATAACGTGGCACAAATCCATGAAGTCACTGAGCCATGTTGGTAGACGTAGGTGTAGACTACCTGGTTGGGATTCGCGAGATGCTAACAACCGATGGTTAGAGACATGGCTCAAAATTGTTTGCAATGGAGAAGGTGCGTCCACTCTTTGTGTTCTACCAAATTCGAATCTTCTGAATTCTCCATGTCTCTATCTTTTTTTCTCTTTCCAAATGTATTTCAGTGGATTATACCCACTAAATAACATCTTCAAGCCCTAATCTTTCACATACTGCTTATACTTTTACTACTTCTACCACTATGGGATTTGAATCGACAACTGTATCTCTGTGATAATGTGGTATGGCAACTCGAACTGATGTACGTACGTACATACGAAGTTCTAAGTTGTGATTGACTGACATGATACTTCAGCTATTTCGTATATGTTGCAATCTGTCAAATGGTTGTAATTTAATTTTTCATA